>FN649743.1:885785-993311 GCA_000310025.1 Ectocarpus siliculosus | reverse complement strand
TCCCCCCCCCCCCCCCCCACTACCTTTTCCCCCTCCGGTGTTTGCCATCGGGGTTGGGTTTTCGTCGCTTGGCAGCGATGTTGTAAAACAAGCCAATTCACTTCGTGAGCTCGGCAACCAGGTTACCGCTTTTTTTGCCTTTGTTTTTTTTTTGCGGTAACCATGAATGGTGGTCGAGTAGATTATGTTGTGCGGGGTCGAGAAACCTCATTCCGCGCAAAGGGGATGATCGCACGTTGTGTTATATTGGTCAAGCACCCTCGAGGCAGTTACACAGTGCTTACAACTGTCTCTGGAAGTGAAAGCACCAGAAAATAAATTAAGTCATACGCAGCTGTCATCTGTACGCAAGGAACACACTTAGCAGAATGAAGCGCACCCTTCATGCGACTCGCCGAATACCTCACGGCGCTTCGCGCTTGGTGATGTGAGAGCCTGGTCCGGTGAGAACCCGGCGCGCTCCGTCCCGGCTTTGTAGGGATGCGAAGTCAATGGTCTAACGACTACGGCATGCACGACTATGAGTACACCCCCCCCCACCCCCACCCCATTACCTTTTCGGCCTGGAAGCATGGTTTCGTTGATTTAGCCCCGGGGTAGATCGTTTTCGACCAAAAACAAAATTCCCCCCGGATATTTCAATATCCCCCCGGGGTACCAGTTTCCCACGAGTTCCCCCCGGGGGGGATGTATTTCCCTTATTTTCTGAGTCGATTTTGTTGCATCGCCGAGCACAAAAAGCATGATGTGGGACGGAAAATTCACTTGCAGATCTGCGCTTCGAGCGAGATTTAGGTGTACCGTTTGTCACTTGGCCCTCCTCGCAGATGTTTTGTGGGTGAAATGCTCTCGTTTTCCTGTCTATTTCTTGCATTTATCATCCCTGGAGTCAGCTGAAACGTACGTACCACAGCAGTATGCTGACGAAACCTTGCGCACAAAGGAAACAAATAATCGTATTCATTTTTGGATGTCACAACTCAAGGTCGAACCGAACCATAAAAATAGCTTATTCCTGCGGACAAACTGCGAATTCTTTTGCATGAGCGATGGCAATGGTACCTCTCTTCTTGCGACCCGACAAAAACCTTATCCGTCTCAGTTTCGCCACTCTCTGTGTGTTGTGTGGTGTGTGGAGCATCATTATTTTGCACAACCCCCCGGGGGGGGCTTCCCCCTGGGGTAGCGTTGGAAAAAATAAACTAATCCCCCCCGGTACGTCAATTCCCCCCCAGGGGGTTTGGTTTCAGAAAAAAAAACGATCCCCTCCCCGGGGGGGAAACTCCGTAGTTTACGGTACCTCGCGGGGAAAGCCGGGATACTTAAGAGAGATGCTCGTTCACACCCCCAGAGCACAGAAATACCCGCGTTCCATGGAAAGCTTTCTCTATACCCACGATAGAAGACTCATCGGGTACTTAAGAGTACGCTTCCCGAGAGAAGATTTCCACGGTCGGAGGTTACATAGGGCATCATAATGCGAAATCTTCCCCCTTCGAAAGCGAGTGCAATGCTTGGGGCTAACTCAACTAAAGGGAGGGTTGTATTGAGGGCTCTATCGCCACCGACCAGGTCAACGTTGACACTAATTTCGCCGTTTATTGGTTGGGAGGGGAGACAACGCAAAGGAAATTGTGGTCTCAAACTATTTATCAAAGAAAAACGGAATTTTCTGCATTTGCTATCGTTTTCACCATGTTGGACGAAGTCTTCTCTAGCTCCGCGCTCAAGATAGTTGCGTCCTCCACCAAGATGGCGATGTTCCGAAAGCTTGGACTAAGCTCCTTCAGGAGCCTTTCTTTCTCGAGCGGACGGCATACTGTGATAACGCCGAACCCGCCAGCCCGCAACATTGCCGGGTTCAAGTGGTGGATCTGGCACAATCGAGCACAAGGAGGGGTGTAAGTAATCACCCGAGGTGTGTACTCATTCAAAACTCGACCAACGCCCCTCCAACCAGCTCTTTCTCGAGAACGTACTGAATCTTTCCAAAGCCGCAGCTTGCTGGATTCAAGCGCTGCATGCCTGGCACACAACTACAGAGATATCTGGATGGTTCTATACCACGATAGTGAGGAAACAGAACAATGCACCCACGCTCGCAGCACCCTCTTATTCAAACAAGAAATGATGATGCGGGAATCATCGAGACTATGTGCAGCCGTAGGTGCGAGTGGGCGGAAAACCCATCACCTGGGAAGCCTGGCACATGTATAGTATTGTAATGTCGCCAGCATGCCCAGGAAAAGTCTCGTGGCAGACCTCTTTGGCGTGCTCGAGAACGCTCATGTAGTCCATGATTCTCTTGCGTGTCACCTCCCACGAGTCGACAGCCAACCAACTGTTAAGGACACAACGTAGTTTCGAAAGGGCATCGTTCTTGAGTCGATGTAGTAAGAGTGACTAAGTTTCAAAGGGTAATTTCTACGTATAGTGTACCGGTTTCATACAGGCGAAAAAGAGTGAAAATATTATTCATAGGCTCCTCGCCATACCGAGGAAATGACACATGGTAGGACTACGCTATTGAAACTAATGCGGAGAGTGCGAAGGGTTTTGTGATGATATGGTCATTTGCACTTTCGGCATGTAGACCCACCTTCCCTTTCCTACTGCCGCACGTGCCATGGAGAGCCGATGCTTTGGTGGGATTATCTCGGCCGCTCTTACGCGATGACGTTGACGGACTAGTGTCGGGTGCGACGGACTAACAATCCCACCCACGACGCGCATCTGTAACGACGGCATATGATAACACGATGGCAAACATCGTTCGATTTGCTCCATCGAGAGAAGCAGCGTGAATCACGCAGTCCTCTAGGTGTATGCTGTGTTTCTTCTCTAATCGGAATATCCTGTGTCACCTAGACTAACCTATACTACGCCCATTGGTACAATTGAGAGACATACCGATACCCGCGCCCAAAGGCAATCCGCTGAACTGAAGCAACCACAATTGAATAATTTTTTCGACCCCATTGGCCCGCCCTTCAAGGCATAACGAGAGACCACATGGGGACTCGTAGAGTACGCGTGGGGTTCTTTGTGCTCAAAGCATTGCGAGAATACAGCAGTTCAGGAACGCACACGCACACACACACTTGCCCCTTTCTGCATCTCCAAATAGTTCCTTGCCAGGTAAAATCTGCGGATGTGAATCTTGTGCACAGGGTTGAACGTTCCGGACCCGACGATCAGCACCTTGGAGCGTGTTTCATCCTCTCCATTTTTGAACCCTTGCTTCACCCGCGCAACTACTGCGTTAGAGGTGAACGGGTTGTTCGGTGACACAAGCGATCTGCAACGACCGGCGCGTACGGTACGCAGTTTCTTCCCTGAAGGCACACTTTTCACAACCAACCTTCGTGAGTCTCGGTTTTCAAAGTTGTCTGGTAAGATATCTCGATTCCTCGGCAGATCTTTTGAGAGAGCACCGAACGATTTGCTCGAAGTACCCTCCGCCGCTTCGAACATAACGCAAGGCGTCATGCCGACATCTCCATTCGAATCGACGTCGCGATTGTCCCCGCACTCCGGCCCGCTCGGAACGCTAGCTTGAAGGGGAGAAAAAACTCGACTTCGGTGTGATCTGGACGAACGCTCAGGAGACAATACGGTCCGTTCTGCATGCTGGAGGAATCCGCGCGATGGTTGACCCATTAGTTCTTCCTTCCAAGAAAGCGAAGAGTCCATACTGGGTTTACGAACGACGCCGCTACCAGTAGTCTCGACCATGCTGCTTTCTTGGGGACCTTTCAAGGAACGATTGCTTTGTTCTTCTTGTCGCGTTCCAGGCAATTGAGGAAGGTTCCCACGCCCCAAAACAGCGGCTGGTTGTTCCCACGAAGGCGTCGATTGTTCTTCAGACGGCAGCAGAGCTGGGACGCTTCTGCTCACCCCGAACTCTCTTCTTGGAGGAGTCGAACCTTGAACGCTTGGCGAGCGCCCTACGCTTGGTAGTCGTCGCTTGCGGTGGTGATTGGCAGATTCGAACCCGTCAGTTGGCAACTTGGGGTTCACAACTCCGTGCACGTCTTGGCTAAATTTTTTCCGGTCGCCCTCAAAGGCCAAGTTGGAATAGCCTAGACTGGATTCAAGGGTTCTCACCCTCTTCCATCGCCTCGCATCATCGTTTCCACGGTCTACTTCCATTTGCCTACCGGATGCTGGGGGGTTGCTCATCATACAACGTGGGTAGTTCTCCTAATCTCTCGAGCCCAAGCGGTAGGGAATGCACTGAGACACATGTTAGGCAATCCAGCTACGTCAGTAAGAGACGACAGCCGTTTGACCTGCTACCTGCTACCTGCTCCACATCCAGCCGCGCCGAACCGACACAAGCGGCGGGATTAATTTGACAGTCCCACGTGTTCGTCCTTTTCCGTCTTCCCCCTCCTCCTTTCTCTCTGCTGTTTCTCCTCGTTGTCCGGGGTTAGGCGTGTGGCGTGTGTGTGTCGATGGGATCTGCGGTGGGCGTACCAACTCCTGAAGAAATGACCGTGTATTATGAAGTTAAGAAGGTGGGGAATCGACGCAGAAAGAAATATACCCCTGTTGTCCAACCGGCGGCGTCAACTCCCACACTCCCACATTCCTTCGCTGATGCTGTGCAAACGCGTCAAACCACACAATATATTCTTCCACGAGCAAACGTTCGTGTCGATGCAATAGGCTTAATGAATAGTAGTCCAGCTGCCGCATGGTTAATTGTGAGAGGTTTTGGGGATGATGCGATGCGCCGCATTGTCATATTTTCATCCGCAGCAGCGAGCGGGAAACAGCCAAGAGGAATTTGTTGGAACCCGTGATTGATCGCATGATGTTGCTAACACCTCCCCCCCCCCCGCGCGCGCTCTGTCCGGAAGAGACTACTTGCGACTTCTTGTTGCTTTTGGTGGGTCACCGAAACTGACATCTGTAGCTGTTGTAGCCTGTGTCAAGCGGTCGTCACTTTTGGAAGCACCATGCCTGCCGTACGATTCGTTCTATTTGCGGTAGGCGTACGAAGGCCTGTCCGAACTTCAAAAACAAGACGAATCGGAGCTAACAGCTCTGGCAGACATGTATCGGAAGGTAACGCAAATCAGGGTTGGGCGTTTTATTCCTTGTTAGGGGATGGCAGAACAGGGGATTTGACACTGGCTCTTTTCTCGTACTCAAAACCAGAAAATGACCTTCCCGCCGGAACCTGGTGATTAGTACTAATATCAGTAGAGGACACCATCAAGAGGCGTTGTGCGTGCTGGCACGTTCAGGTTTGCTACTGGAGCCGAAATATCGAAGGTGGAAGCAGTCTCTGAAAACAGTCCGAAATCTGCGTCGGAACCAAGCGGCATCCAACATTTGGCACAGCCGTGCTCACCGCCACGGACCATAAACCCCTGAACCGAGGTTGTCAGCAGTAGGTACTGTATTTGGAGATTGGGGTCTGTGGCGGCAAGCACAAGCAGTACAAGACACTGGGTGTCGGTCCAATTTGCGGAGATTGTAGGCCACTACAACGACGCTCGATATCACCACCACAAACGCAGATTTAAGCGCGCCAACATGCACCCCCCGCTGCTATAGGATGTCCTCTAGTGATAATAGTACTGTGCACCAGGTTCCTGGCAACACAGACCTTATTTGAGCTCCTGCCGTTTTGGCTCTTTTGACTTGAAGTTAGAATGAATGGTGTTGATTTTTATCTTGTTTTTAAAGGAGGCGTATGGAGGTGGACGCGTCAAATGTATGTTCTGAGCAGCCTCTACTGCCACCCTGTGCGAGAATCAACAGTTTATGTTTTTCGCGATGTCTTCCGACTTACTTGTCTTGTGTGTCTATTGTGCGTTTTCTGGTGCTCTTGCGGTCTTGTGTGTCTATTGTGCGTTTTCTGGTGCTCTTGCGTTGTTGTCAAAATTAGTCAACATCAAACTTCGTGTTCTGCCATCCCTTAAGTCGTGTACTGGTGTTATTCGAGGAGCGCCGAAAGGCGCTCACAGGAAAATCAACACTCTCTTGAGTACGCACGATACCAGGTACCTGTGGATGATCATACGATACCTGTAAGATGGTCATCAATAACTTATACTGTCAAGAAGCCTCACAACACGTTTGGTCCCACTTCGTGCGCGTGTGCGTTGAACAGGGTTCAGAAAGGTGCGCAAGAAAGACAGACGATGATCAAGTACACCAACTTTTGGCACTGAGCGTCGACGAGAAACTAGAGCTAGGCAAGGCCGTTCTCCAAGCAGTGCTGCAAAAAGAGAATGGGTTGCGTGTCAAGATGGAATCCGCGGGGGACTACGACAAGTCTTTCGGCGGAACAAAGCAAGACACACAGGCGAGTGACTTGCAAGCGCAACGATGCAAGGGCACGATGCAGCAACTATTTCGCAGTTTACTCCTGCCCTCGATTGGCGTTGTTGGTCGAGGCCCGCAAGGTATGTGATTGAGGGATTGTGAAGGCAACCTAAAACATATTTCCCACCCTTCAAGCTCCTCAGTGTTGTTTGATCGCTCTTTTATCGATGAGAACCGATTACTTCTTGGTACACAGTCTAGCTTTCGAGTACCGGCGTACGTCAGCTGCTACGCTTCCTTGGCATGTCAAGTCTCGTTTCGTGGTTGGATACGGTTTGAGCAGTGGTGACGAGTATCCAGTTAAGTTCATGAAAGTCTTTCTAACACGTGCGTGCATACGCTCCACTGCTGTACAGGTGGAAAACGAATACGCTAGCCTGGTTAGGGGAGACCATGGTGCGGAACCTACAGAACACACTTTCCCAATTCTGCGGATAGTCGAGTGCAACAACCAAGAGGTGAAGAAAGGCACAGCTTCTGAACTGTAGACAACCCGTTCCTTGCCTAGTGCGTATCATCTTCGTGTAGGAAGACCTATCGCCAAGCACTTCCGTCACGTGTTTTGCAACGGCTCGATAAGGCAAGTTCACACGCTTCATTCAGTTGTCGTCCTTGGAGCGGCCGAAGCGAGTGAAGCGAAAAATAACAAAGCCAAGAAGAGGTCTCGTTGTCTCACACAGCCTTGGTCACGCCAAAGTCCATACGAGCACTTTGAAATCGAAACTACACATGATTTTTTCACCGCGTATCGTGTTCCGGGTCCTCGTGTGTGGTGTCGCACGGATGTTCATGCAGGACTTGGTGAAGCTACGATCTGCTGGCAACTGGTTGCGGTATCTGGGAGCGAAAGGCTGCTACTTGTGGATCCACTCTCTTACGAGAGAGGTCACAGCGCTTCGCCCTCACGACTACGTTGACGAAAACTCCCTTGCAGAGGCCAAAGAGGAAGAGGACGTCACCGGTGAGGGTGGATTGGATAGAAGGGTCCAAAGAGCTGGGCAGCCCTTGCCGATCCATGATGCCAGGGGGGTGCAGCAGTCTTGATGGGTCACAATCTCGACCAACCGTTCGTGCTGTCGACCAACCGTTACTGTCACTCAACAGTAACAGCTACACATGACTCATCAAAGGCGATTGTCATGGTGACTACAATCACGGAGTTGACAGGTGTGTGTGGGCATGCGCGCTAACAAGTTGGTTCCTTATGTAACCCACCAAGCGCAATTCTTTGTCCTACGGGTCTATCTGGAAATTGTCATCTGGAAACTCACCTATTCCATCGGCCCCCGATAAATTTGTCCGCCACAAGCTACACGCCGTGTGTACGTAAGAAAGTGCCTGCGAACACCCGCTTGGCCTAGAAAGGAGTGTATACCCCGCGAGTGTTTCGTCAATTATGTCCCTGAATCAATGACCGCTTCTAGTTTCGGCGTTCAATGGCACTGTCCGTCGTGTTCGTACTTCACGACAACAGGGGGCTATCCAACCTGCCCGCTATCGGGGCTGCCGGAGCTGATCGAGAAGATCGTCGATCAAGACAAGAGAACGCCCCTCCTCATCGACAACTCTGAAGAAGGCAAAGTAACGGCCTACCTCTCCTACAAGGTAACATACCTGCGTGCATGATGCGGTATACGAGAACCAGATTCTGGTGTCCATAGAATACGTTGTTCGTGTTGACATATGTTACCGAAAGGGACCTCCGGCACACCCCCGCCTTGGAATAACGCTCATTGTTGTTCTCCCGCGCCCGTCTCGTACTGCCAGGCAGTCCTCGTGGATGTCTCTGTCCTTGCGATAGGCTACCAAAAGTCAGGGACAAAGGTACGGCCTACATCGTCGGGAATCCTAGGCCGCAATTGGGTAGGTAGCGTCTATCACACCGTCGACATTGTGGCACCTGCCGAGAGGGTGAAGCCGATCAACATGCACTATGCAGTAGTTAACTCTTCGTTGCTGAACGTCCATGAAGCAGGGCAAAACGTACCATTGTGAGATATTAGAGAATGCAACGTGCTCGTTCGTGTGTTGCGCCGGTTGTATCACCGTTTTGGGGGCAGCATTCCCCCAAGTAGTCGAGCTGAGACCATTGACTGTAACACTGGAGTGACACCATGTGACCCGTGCTTCAACAACAAGCCAACATATTGACCGTACAAGGGCCGGCCTTGACTGGTGAGAGTTAGGAGCGATTTAGATGCATACATGGTTATGGTTTCGTGTTTTGGGGGGTTGAAAAACAAAATAAGTTGGAAACACGAGTATGTGAAGGCTAAGAAATGCGAACGAGTCATGCAACATGCGAAAGCAGTTAGCGCATACAGAACTCATTGCGCGCTGGGAGATCTGGACCATACGTTTGATGAGCGGAGAGAAGCATATCCACACTGAAGGAAGAAGTTCGAAAGCTTCGAGTGAGGTGAAAAGCACACCTTGGGTGGGCCTACTTGTTTTTGCCGGTTGTCGGACAGCAGGTGTCCGATGTGATGGAAACGGTCAGAAAGAGAGCAGTGGCGGCGATGAAATCAGGGACACTGCTGGCATTGCGACTAGGTGCGCAATCCATGTTCGCAATACAAGTACGTTGTGCTGCACACCGGCGTGATTGATATCTGATGGGCGTGTGCTAGACAACAGAAGGTGCGAGATTTCGAATACTGTAATCTAGATCAACATCTTACCCTCCTAGGATTCCATCTTGTGCCATATTTGTAACAGGACATCTGACTTCGGAGCACGCCAACTTCAAGAGAAAGCTGTGTGCTCGAGATGTTTTCCCTGCCGACATGTTCCAGGTGAGAAAAGCAACCTCCACCCGACGCCACCCAAACGCCCCCCCTTGTTAGACAAGTTCTCACCTAGTACAGTAGACCTTGCTGAAATTCAACACTTGCTTCCGATTGAAGTAATGTAATGTTGTGTCTAACTTAACGGATGGCAGCAAATGCGTTATTTCTTTTTGCAATATTTGAATCTAGGAAGGAGGCAAGAAACTGTTCACGCCGCCTCGGAAACCTCGCTGCAATCTTTTGTTTCGAGGAGGAGACATGGAGCAAAATCAGTGCATCGTGAAGCCAGATGGGTTTCGGTTCTGTGTGGTTACTACTCTCCCGCCGACGGAGATTGTCGAAAAGCTGGGAGATACCCTGCCGCTCGGGTACATGGAGCCTGTATTAGTAACCTCATGTTAGTCTCCGATAGATTTTCAGTCATGGTACACCCCCTCTAGACCGACAGTCACAGCTCTTTGCTCCACGACCAAAAGATTGCCAATGCCGAGAAGGATGGTTTTGGAACGATGCCATAGTGAGCTCAGTTCATTTGTACGTAACGCTCGATTTTTTGCACCCCCTAGGTTGTGGAGCAATCGATCTTTGAAAGTCGTTATAGGGTGTGTGTGATGAGTGGTACTCTTACGGTAGTCTCCTCAGGTCCCGCCGGGCTCACCCACCGGGCCAGTGTGGTACAGCGAAAGGTGTTTTTTTAAGTCCACGTCAACACAAAAGGGTCCACTCCATACAAGATCGATCGATTTCCGATCCACAAGCAAGCGGAGTCACAGCATCAACATGTACACTGGGTCGAAGAACGCAAGGTATGATTGCCTTAGGCTTTACTGTGTTTTGGGTGTTGTGGTTCCGCGGGGGAGGCTGGGTTTTGATATGGTACCCACCGCCGGTTGCGCTGTGATAATAATGAAACTTTCGATGTCGACCTCTCTCGGTGGGAACAGACTTTCGCTTTTACTGTTTATCCTCAGTGGGAACTTCGCAGAGCACAGCGGCAGCAGCACCAAAAAACACCGTCCCGCGTACGTAGTGTGCCGTAGTAAAACGTGTGCATAGGCTTGTCCGACACAAATGGGTTAAATATTCTTGGGGCTGTCGCATCCTGCTGATTTCCGTATAATCATATATCTTGTTTCTTGCTAGGAATACAACAGCACAGCTCATTTTGATCTCTGAGGACAGATAACGTGTTCAAGCCCTCAAGGGTGGCGGCCGAAAGTTCTATCAACCTCGTTCCGCAGACAGCATGTTGTCCGCGACGTGTGGCAGTACTACAAAAGCGAGTAGCGCAGCCCGCGGCGGCTCTGGGGCGCGGGGGGGCGCCGCGAAAACAATCACTCTCCCCCCTAGGACAAACAATGTACCACAGGTAGGGGGTGAGAGCAACAGAAGGAGAAGTGGGGCGTTTCTCATTCGACACGCTACCCCAGCTACCCCTGTTCTTGTTCTCATGTCTTGGGGGTACAGAATGCACGATCCTATTTCTTATTGGAACGTGTCTTACGTTGTGGCCGAGATTGAGCTGTGTTTTGTAGCCCTACATGTACTCTCTTATGTTTCGTGAACTTTGAGCTTCTTTTCTTCACGGAATTTTTGGTTGATTGCGGACCCGTGACTGTAATGCGATCTGCATCTCTCCTCTAGAATCACCCTTGGGCTGTGTGGAACTAGTCCGACCATGGATGATGCAGGTCGCTGCTGCTTTCCTTTGTCCTCCTTGATTATGCCTCCCTATCGCCTAGCTGTACGTCATGCAGCCAGTATCCACCGCGAGTGTCAGGGCGGCTTGTATGTGGATGCAGTTACATACTTCGATGATTACCGCGGCTGAATCCTACTACGTGACAAAAGAGAGAGGGGCACAACTTGGCTGCGTCCTAGTGTGTTATTCGTTCTCCGTCTCGCCGGGATTCCATGCAACAGCGGTCAAAAGTGCTCGTTTTTTTGTCTTCGTTCTCTGTTCGCGACGCGTCGTGTGGCCGGGGACGAAGCGGCTTCGGGTACGAGGATACGTGACCAGTCAGTGATGGCCATCTAGTCGTAGGACACTTCGTAACGAGCTCCGTTGTCCAGATACATACGTGTTCATGACGTCCCCGGTTATCATCACAGCTCGTGTAGCCAAACGGCGTTGGTTATCAGGTTTCTAAATAGTTCGACCCGAAACGGAGTGTAAATGTCTGATACCTGTAGAACAAAATTCGTACCGTCGGTGCCCTGTTGGCCCCCCTGCAGAAAACCCCAAACTCCTCCATCTTCGACCTGGGGATACCTGGCCAAGGTATCCACCAAAAGGACAGCATTATTATGATCGGAGAGATTCGATCTCCAGGTCGAAGATGGAGGAGTTTGGGTTTCCTCAGGACCAACTATGCACCGACGGTATTGTTCTACCGGTATCAGACATTTACAATGCGTTTCGGGTCGAACTATAATGTAGTAACTGATACCGTCGCTTGGCTACACGAGCTGTGATGATACCCGGCAATATAATCAAAACTCATGTATCTGGTCATTGGAGCTCCTGCGGAGTACCCTACGACCAGGTGGTCATCACGGACTGGTCGCGCATCCTAGTAGCCAAAGCCGCTTCGTCCCCGGCCGACCACACCACGCATCGTGAACAGACCGCGAAGACAAAAGCGAGAATTTAGGACTTGTGACAGCTAAGACACAAGCCGGACCCAACACTGAAGAGAACGGCACATGACTCGGGAGTACTCCTGAATCTTGCCATCCATGATGTCATAACACAACGTCTGATAACGCCAACAAAATGGTGACGTAACGCACAGGCTCAAATACCAAAATGGCAACGCCATCATGGTGCACTAGCTCACTCTGAGTGGTCGTAGATAGATGCAGACACAGAAACCTCGGGAAAGCTGTAGTCAATCAAGGTTTGGGAAGGATCGAAGATGCGGGGGCTCAAAACCCTAACTCACACCACCTTTACAATGTTATCTGAATCAAGAGCGGAACAGAGTAGCCAGGGGGACGGCGACTTCGGTGAAAAAATCAGGAAAAAGGCACACGGCGTGCGAAAAATAACCAAAACATCCGAACCGAATCATCAGACGGGCAGGCGGTGACACAGAGACAGGGCTTGAGGAAGCTGAGTTGTTGCTTCTTCCTCGCGGCTCATCGGGAGCCGATATGCTACATACATCGGGGGGTGACCCACAAAGCGTGGGCAAACAAAAAGGAGGTCGCAAGAATCAAGCAGTGTGACCGACGACGCTAGTGTAACGTGATATGTACCTCTTCTTTACCATAACCATAACCTTGGGGCTACTCTTTGTGGAACTATCCGACCACACGTAGGTGCAGGTTGTTCATGCCGCCCTCTTTGTCGTTCCCATTAATTGATAAGACGATTATTTTCTATCCCTATAGCATCCAACACAAACTACTCTTGTAGACCAATGTGCACACGCGCACACTGAACACAAGAAGGACACATGACTCGCAATAGATCCTGCATCTTGCCGTGACGTCATAACACAACGACGTGTGATAACGCCAAATAACATGCATGGTAGTAGCGCAATATCACAGGGCTACAGTACCTCCAAATAATACCTTTTTCAAGGTGAAGCTCTCGATGGAGTCAACAAAATATGCTAAGAATAACCTACAAAGTTTGTGCCGGCCCGCCTGTGATCGAGGCTCAGTTTCTTACTCAGTACGAAGAAACGAAAAATGGCGTTAGAGAAACGGGCGCAACCGCTGGCACACGTGCTAGTATCTACTGTCCTGCCTCCTCTTGTGTATTACGGAGGAGGAGTAGTGGTAGCAGTCTCTGTTGCTGTACAACAAAAACATACAGAAGTTCGAGTATGCATAGCAGCAATGAGTGCTTTTTGGAAGCGCGTCAAACGCGCCACCAGCAGTACCTGCTACAACAACTGTTGTATTGTTATATTATAAAAAGAACGCAGGGAAGGCAGAATCGAACTGCTGCGACGCTAATCGCCTACGGGTTTGAAATCCGCACTCCGCACCAGCGAAGGTCATCCTTGCCACGTTGTGGAAATGCCTGCGTCAATTGTACCTTTCTAAACTCTTTTAGGAGACCAAATAGGAGTGGATTCAAGCCTCGCACCATCCCTTTTTCGACAACACGCAAACTCTCACATTTCTTTTTTTTCGCGTGCTAGGAGCTACACTTTGTCTACGCACACGCTTCCGGAAGGCGTGGAGTAAGCAACCTGCATTTATCAATGGCGCAATTCGTCTTGAGTCAGTCAGGCATGACGAAACACCCAGCAGTCTAGACGCTGTAGTCTTATTTTAGGTAAGTTCGCGGTTCTACGCATACCGTACAGCAGTAGCAGCAGCAGTAGTAGATTCATGGATCTACACCTCAACCTCTAACTTACCCGAACTGTTTGGCCTCTAAGAGCCCTAGATGTCCTTGAGCCGACAGGAGTGCGATGGGATACAGGCGGAGAGCGTGTGCAGCTTCCAGCTTCCAGAATCCAGGACGGAAAAAACGCGGCCCGACGCCGATCAATCTCCGTGATCTCCGGTGTGGTGTACGTATCTATCTCACCGCCTTCTCCTGTCGGCATCGGATCCCAGGATTCAGGGGTAAAAGGCACAAGCAGCTCTTCAGAAACCAGGTTCATAGCGGCAGCATAACTAGTGGACACTGCTTTCAGGATCTGAGTTTGATGGAGAAACGTTGGGTACAACTTCTGCTCACAGCTTGTTGTATACAGCTGTCGCTCTCGAAGATTTCTCTGGATACCTCAAGTGTACCAGTTCCAACGGGAAACGAACGAAGCACGGCGGTGTGTGTGCAAGATGTGGTGCTTATCAAATGGGAAGTAGGCGACGGGGGTGGAGGGGGGGAGCTGGTCTGGATTGAGGTGCACGATATGAGCAGTATCCCAAAGCCTATCGCGAGGTTCGATTTATTTCAGTACGGTCACAAAGGCGGCCAATTATCCCCCTCCCTTGAGATAGTACAAAAGGTGCCGGAGAGTCTCCAGATGATGCATAGTGTCATCCACTCCTGGGACCATGGCGCGTTCAAGATACCGGAAGTTCGCACGGTAAGCACCCTCATCAAGCGTCTAAGACTTTGACGAGTAGACACTGCCTGACTACTGACCTTTCGACTGCTGCCGCAGATTTGCCCCATCGGGTACTCGACGAGATGCTCTTGTCTATTTTACATCGCACCCACCCCGCGCACCCACTCGAATACAATCTACCACCAGTCAGCGCTGACTGGTGGTCTAGTGGTCATTGTGCTTTCCAACAGAACTTACGTGTTAACAAATGACAGGCAAAATGGAGCCGCGGTACAGACGGGGCATTTGTGGTCCTTCATTTCACCGAGCCAACAAACTGCCCTCCCCTCAATGGAGATGTCGACCTGAACAACGCCTTAGTGATCAATCGGGGTGAGATCACAGTGACGGCTGGCCGAGGCGAATGGAGCGCAAACGGAGAGGTCCTCTCCATCACTGACTTGGATCCTGGAAGCTGGAGAGCGATCACGGCTTCTATCTCAAGTGGGGATTTTCATGTAAAACCAAGAGAGAAGGTTTTGGTTGGTGCAGACAATGGAGGGGGCAAAACCGGGTCACCGGACGAACTAAGGGGCAGCCTGACCATGCGAATGTCTTTTCCTGGACGGTTCGTAGCACATCTCTTCGTCGGGGAGCAACTGGATTCCAGTGCTGAGATCATTGAAGTTGACTTTTGCCCGGAGCAGGTGGTTGTTGCTTTGAGCAACCCCGGGAGTGGCAGCGTTGAAGACCCGCAGCCGTTCTTCAGCGCAGATGGGGTCTTGTCGATGCCAGGAGACAAATGGCTAAAGGTAAGGAACACGTTGTGCGTGGATGCCAGGACTTCTCTTCAATCAACATTTATTGCGTGTCTCAAGAAACGAGACCGTGGTGCAACTTGGGCAAGCGTGATAAAAAGGAACGAGTCGTCTGTACTTTTTCTCGAGCAAACTCAAACGTGTAGTGTTCTCCGTTGCCTCCAACCTTCCAACCAGGTTCCTTCCAGCCTGTTCCACTATCAGCGGGAACCTGTTGGAGGTATTCAATCGGAACAGATGACACCTGGAAGGCGTAGCTCATGGAGTTTCTCCCTTTGGATTTACCTACTGGACGATGCTACTGGAAGGTGTGGCCATTTGTTCCATGGACACCAGACACAGCTCCACCCAACAGCTTGAAACGCTTCTTCAGGGTGCCTCCTAGTACCCACACCTTTACGACGATACTGTTCTCATGACAAACAGGACGATAACAAGCGTGAGTGACGACGAGACCTTGGGGTTTAGGCGTAGAAGAAGATGGTGTGGAATAAGAAGCGTGCCCCCCAACCCCAACCCCAACCCCCGAAGGCGGGTATTTTAGTGATGGTGTCTACGGGGAGCGTGATGTTTTCTTCGGCGTCCCCCTCCCCAAGCACGTCGTGGACGAAACCCCTGAACGAAATACCATCTTGAGGCAAGTGCACTACGATAGGTTAACTCCGCCAGTCTAGACGCGTTCACAAATGTCTTTTTAAACCCGCGACGACGCCGGGCGAACGCCTTTTGACCCTCGGGTTCGCAATACGGTCAGCGTAGGTGTTTCGATTAGGGTGAGAGTCAGGGATAGCTGGTCATGATGAAAGCTTATCTGGAAGTGTTATTTGAAACTCGGTACTGATCTTAGGGGCTCCCGTAACGAACCACATTGCTCAACAATCTTGATAAACCACGGAGGCACCGACACATGGCATGATTGGGGAAGTACGGCCGAAGCGACGCACGGTAAAAAGACTATAATAGGACAACAACTTGCAAATAATCAGCAAGATCTAGCACGACAGAAAAATAAGACACTCCGTGCCAAGACGACCAACAACGCAGGCTGGGTGTTTGGCCCAAGAAAGAGATTGAGCCGGCAGTTGACGGTCCTTGTCTCTCAGCCTTATCTGTCCTATTGCCGTCATGTGTCGTCTACTCTTCGACAGTTTTCGTGGCCTATTTTACAAGGGCGATGGGGGTGCAACAATGGGGCGTACACCATCAGCCTGGTTGTGTTCACATTCCAACCGCATCGCGCTGAGGGTCACAAGCGACACAAACCCCGACATTGGTGCGGATTCTGTAGCATCCCTCAACGCGGGGACCTGGAACCATGTGGTGTTTACCTTCGACAACACCACGAGCGGAGAGTTCTCGTCCACCATCTTCATCAATGGAACGCTCGACATCTCGGTGCAATTCGACGGAACAACCGTATTGGGGAACGACGGGCCTCTGCACATTGGGCGCGATACGAGCAATCTCGGTCCCAGGTGGGTCTGCTACGACAGGATGAAAATCGATGTCAGCACCCCAAAAGGCCATGAGTCGCGGTGCAGTCCGAACCGATTCGTCCTCGCGTTCGGCTGAACTACTTTGTCTTGTGCTGTTCCTCGTCTCCCGACGGCAGGTTCGAGAGTCGGTTCAACTTGCTTTGGACAAGGACATTTAGGGGGTCGAAGTCGGAACGGCCTCAACGTCTCGAGCAGGAGCTCACCCCCTCTTACAATACTAGGCGTCTCTTTCACCTGCCGCGTTTGTATGTCCTATGCCCAGGTCTCTAGTTTCCTTGGTGCGGCTGTGGAAGGGGGCGCTTTCTCCAGATCAGGTCGACGCCGTATTTCAGGCATCAAAGCCTCTATTTCTCCGTGAAGCGTCGACTGCTTTGGCATCTCGCTATTCTTCAATTCACGCCATTGTTTCCATGACATCGAGGATGCAGACAACTTCGACGTGAGTTTGAATAGATTCAACAATTGATACCTCCCAAGTTTATTGAAGTTCCGTTTACCGACGACGAAGAGGTTAACGGTTGAACGTCTGCGACTCGAGAAGCGCTTGCATATCATGTACCAACTGCCTTTTCTCTGCATCACCTAAACACTGAACGCCGAACACCGTCCCGCGTCACGCAATTTACGGTGTCGTAGTCAAGGTGGTCTTTGGGTTGAAGAGACAGAGACGATCTGGTCAGATCCATCCCACCTAGAGCTCGGACGCTCTGCTTATGAGGCAGCAGTGGCAGCAACGGATCTTTGCAAGGCGTTCGCCGAACGCCTTGACTTGTACCGAGTTGCCAGCGAAGCCGGGCACGTCGAATCACGAGTAAGGTGTGCACAAAACATGCTCAGGATGGTCCAGGTTTTGAATTGGCGAAATACCTGCCTCTTACGTGTCTGGATAATCTGCAAGTGTGACACCACAGTAGAAGTAGTCGAAGCCAAGGGGTGTTGCTCGTGTGACTTTGGAGGTTAGACGCGCACGTGGCGCCTATAGAAACCGCTCCAACAGTACGCCGGCCTGCCCAATAGTAGTGAGAGCCGAGGACAAAGGAGATAAACGTTCTTGCTCCTCGCCCAATGGTTGCTCGAAACTGCCCAAAAAACAGGTACGCTTCGCTTCTTCTGACTGGGCGAGAGCAGCTCGACGGGGAAAATGCTGCGAGATGCGGAAGAGAAACGGAGCTAGAGGCACGAGCGACCGCCGTGGCACAATGGAATGATGGTGGGGCAAGAGTCGTAGTTGATCAACTCGAGCTGGCAGTGCTAGGCGGATCTTTCCGGGCGGCATATATGCTCGCGACGACAATGCTAAGCGGGCTTGGTGGCACTGCCGCACACGATCGATCAATCGCAGGTGGGACAACTGTGACGGAAGAACAATACTTGAGGAACACGGTCTTGAATTTTCATCAGCGATTGTTCCTGGGTAGAAGATCATTGAGGGTCTAGAGGCAACCGTTGTAGTAGTAAGCTCATCGCCGAATCTACGCGCTTAGCGCAGCTACCATCCGGTTTCTGGCAGATTGCGCGAGGTGTCAATCGTACCGAGTTTCTCCAGCAACCCAGCATCTTGCCGGCGTCGGGGTCGGTGCCGCGGTACTTGACCAATGGACAAGCGCAGCAAACACCACTCGCGAAGAGGACAGCGACAGAGGGAGTCTGAAAAGGTGGAAAGTGCCGACCACTTCAAGGGCTATCGCCTTACTCCACTTCGCGGCGGTCGGTGGTTACTTCGAAGCACAGTTAGCCCTGGGTTTAAGGTAAGATACACCAGTCGGTAGAGGGCTAATTCCACCTTGGCTCGTGTGGTGGATCGAGAAAAACGGGTTGGGCGCAACCCAATGAGATCTTGCCAAACGTCCTCCCGTATCGCCTCCTAAAAGCGTGTGAAACCCTTGTGGTCTTGGCGTTTCTCGTGCACGCTGCGTGAGCAGGTATCTCCAAGGAAATGGGGTACAACTCGATCTGGAGACGGCAGCTTACTACCTTGCATGTGTATGCGACAAAGCGCACGCCGAATACCACCTTGTGGGTAAGCAGCCTATACTCGAGATGCAACGCCTGACAGCAGCGAACGAAGCCGTTGTGGAGGTCGGGCAAAAAGGAGAAGACGACGACGCCCTTCAGTACCAGGTGAACAGACTAGGTCCTTGTACGAAAAACAGAGGCCACAAAAGGGATTCGTTTCGACGACGGCCTACAGTTTCCTGTAAGCCACGGGAAATTATTACGCTGAAGAGAAAGAAGAACTTGCTCTTGTCTTCCAGTGGACTGGATACTTGTTTCCACTCATCATACTCTTGTGCTACTGTATCGATTCATAGTCCAAGCACAAGTAATCACAAACACAACCATCAAGAAACATAAAAGAAAGCACCGTCACACGTGAGCCAAGGTAGTGAAGCAACTGACAGCCATAATACAACCGGTTGCAGGAGAGGGCTGGAGCATGTAGTTGCACCGTCACAGGTTCAAACCCCGTTTGAACACCAAACCGGCTTGTCAATGTTCATGACACAACAGATTCATCGAGCGGAGCAGGGCGATGTTCCCAGCATTGAAGCTATGGGTGACCTTTACTACTGGGGGGCGCGGGGGGTCACTCGTGATCAGAGTCGAGCACTGCAATACTTTAACCGAGCTTCCGATGCTGGAAGCAACAACGCACGGTGCGCTGCAGCGGTGAGTGATCCTAGAGCGCGATTTTGTGAGCCGATGAACTGCACTTCCTTGTTCGTATGATTTCGTCAAAGGTATTTTAGGATGGCCCCCATCGCCTGCTAGATGTCGGTCAGGATTTGCTAACCTTTTACTCGCATGGCCTACAATTAGTCACGGCAATCGTTTGTTATTGTTCTCCTCGAAAACGCCGCCGTGCATACTCATGTGTCGAAGCTTCCAACGCTTTACGATTGGTGCTATATCGCTAAATTGACATGATTTTCGTCGACATGGTGCCGACCTTTGAAACTCATGACAGGGCATGTACTTAAAGGGCGAAGGGACCAAAGTAAACCACACGAAGGCGGTGGAACTATTCGAGCTCGCGGCCGCCGAAGGCTATGTACGAGCTCTGAACGGACTGGGATATGTGTACTTCAACGGGCACGTTCTTCCTCAAAATTTCGTGAGTAGTCAGTGAACGTGTGTATGAGTGTGTAGATCAGGTTCAATGGCGGAGTTAAAATAGAAGACGTTCGTCGGCATTTGCTACGGTCCACGAGAAGAACATGAAGCTATGTAGGTCCACCATAGGTCGGCTACGCCCGGGTTGTCATTTTTGTATACTGTAGATAAGTAGGTCGACTGCACCACTAACCCCACGGCTATGCATGGAAGTAGAAGTCTTTCCTCCCTGTGCTCGTTCGATACTGCTGGGCACAAGGTGAAATCTTCAACAGCGCAACGCGTGGATGGCTGTGTTCCGTTGAACTGTCTTATCCCAACAGACGAAGGCCTTCGGGTATTTCGAAAGAGCCTCGAACATGAAGCAGGAAGCTGATTCTCTCTTCAACACCGCCCACTGCCTCGCTCACGGGATCGGGACAGACCAAGACCTTGAACGGTGTGTTTCTGCTGCATAGATTGCTACAAGGTACCCCAACAACAAGCCGAGCGTGCCCTAAATTACTTGCTTTTTTTCGTTCGCAATATCAACGAGATGCGCACCGCTTTCCACGACAACCAAGGGTAACATGCTGGACAACACAATATCTAAGCCACGTCATACACCCTTTCTTGATTCGCAGTGCCGCGGAATTGTTTCGGCTTGGAGCTGGGTGGGGCCACGTCGATTGCGCGTATGAGCTAGGGTACATGTACGCTCAGGGGATAGGCGTGGAACGTGATCCTGCGCTTACAGCTAAGTACTTGGCTGTCGTGGCTCAGGTGAGAAACTGTCTAATGTTGGTTGAGTACATACCGTCGGCCGTAAATGGCCCTCTTGAGAATGATCTGTGTGCCATGTTTTGCTGAGGCGTCACGCATTCGCTTCCAACACGGCGTGATTCTTCTCGCTCATCACCTTCCTTCTAAGCGATAGCCAAACACAAGTTGAACCAAGAGAAGTTGACAACATCACCTTGCCTTACTCTTACTTCAGAAAACACTTGCTGGTAAACCTCGTGCGTCGGATACAGGCTGGCCCGTGGGGGCGGCGACTCCGACTGGCGTTCGACTGCTATCTCCAGGGTGATATGCTGTCGGCTCTCACTATGTACTCAGAGGTAACTCGGGTCGTGGAACCGTCAGTCAGTCGATTGTGCTTTACTCGGTATCGTTCAGGAAAAAGGCACGCAAGTATCAATATCGTGTGGTTGACGGCAGTCCCACTCCTCGACAATTTCTCCACAGGCGGCAGAGCTCGGGTATGAGGTGGCCGCCAGCAACGCGGCGTTTCTACTGGATGAGGGAAAGCTCCGCTTGGACGGTGAATTGTTTCAAGGTGAATTGTCGGACGTGCAGACCAGGAAGATAAGAGTTAAAGCATTTTTTTCTCCATGTGATACTCTCGTCCAAGTATGTGCACGTGATACTTTCGTCGACGTATGTGCATGCCAATTTTGGTCATCACACAGGTGGTCGTTCTGCTCCGGTGTGGTCAGAGACTATGGCTGTTCGGCTCCACATCATGGCCGCCACGAAAGGTTACGCACCATCGTTTTTGGCGATCGGAGACGCCTTTTTTTACGGAAGGGCCGGACTTCCGAGGTAGGTAGAAAAACCCTTCGCCAAAAGTATGATGAGAGGAAATACTTGGTATTCACAAACAATATGCCAGCTGACAAGATGGACTAGAACTCGGGGCGTTGTCTCCTTCAAGGCCTACCTGTGTATTCCATGCCAACAACTATCAGTAGCACCGAGGGATCCATGAAACTGGATTACAGCGAATAGTCAGATGGAAAGAGCGTACGCTCCGTGGGCTTAAGTCAAACCACGTAGCATTGGTTTTCTTCAAGGTGTTTTTGTCTTGGGCGACCCATGGAATATCGCTTTCCAATACTGCCCGAATGGTACGGAACGACTGCCCTGCAAACACAAGTTACAGTTGGTCACCCCTGCGCTTTGTCCTGCTACCGTATTGCACAGGGAGCTAACCCTAGCGTGCTGGTGGTATTTCAGGGCCAGTTCTTCAGGCTTGTTTCGCGGAACCTACAATCTTGGTGAGTTTTCGTTTACTCGTGTCGCCACGGGCAAACACCCGTACGTACGCAAAGTAGGACTCCCATCGTGCACACGCGAGGTGAGACTGGCTCCTTCTCGATCCCAAATACTGCGGTTCAAGGACTAGGTCTCAAGGACTCGCTAACAGCCCATTTAAATGTGTGCCCTCCGCCTGCTCAGGATACTTGTACGAACACGGCCTAGGCGTTCCCCTGGATTACGCCAAGGCTTTGACGTTCTACGACCAAGCTCGGAGTGTACCTGCTGCAATGGCTGACGTTGACCAGGGTCTAACCGGGATGCCGATTCAGCTATTGATTTCTCTAGCGAAGATCAGGTGAAAAAACTTCCGGGTACCGAGCTTTCACCATGTTAGCCCTCCCTCTACCGCTCTCCAACTTCTGGTAGGGCTCTGTAAATTAACCTTGATGAGGTGTTGATCAAAAGTGCTTCGCGTGCACTTGGTTCGGGCTGATGCCTTTGTCGCTCTGTGTCTCCTTCTTTCCACTGCGCGTTTCGGGAAGATTGTACTTGAACCGTGCTTCCGGAGGTCGGTTGGCAAGCCTCTGGCAGCGTCGGGAGAACGAGGAATGCCACAACAGCACGCAAGATTGGCTGCCGGAATGGTTCGTGCTTGCAAAGCTTTCGGACAAATTCGAGTCTTTCACTCGTTGGCGCACTATGTGGCAAGGTCCGAAAGTGTTCAACCACGTCGAGATCAACACACCGTATGCTGGCCGACCTCTTCGTATAAGCTCCATCGGGCTGGCAGCCGAAGACGTTCTGTTGCTCATCTCGTCCACCTTGCTGCTTGTTGTGTTGTTTTTACGTTGGCGTAGGCGGCGTGCGAGAAGGCTCTGATGATCACCCCCCAAGTACCCACATGAATTGCCTGATGGTGGTAAGACCGTACCACCTGTTCAGACCTCCTGGCGTGTACATGTAGCCTATGTTCGTTGATACCGGACGAACAGAGTTCGTGTTTTTTCAAGCCGAAGAGCGAAGCAAACGCAATCACGATGACAAGCGTGACAACATGTGCAACCATTTCATGGACCCATCCCGATCTGCACGGGCCATGTTGTGTCTGATGCAGCTGTTTGCCCCCCTCAACAAGATTCCCGTGAGCGGTGGAAAATTCAGAGAGATAGGTCACCGCATAGACTAAACCTTCTAGGCCGCAGTGTATTCTTAGCTAAATGAATGAGACTGCACAAATATTGGCACGATGGACCCTTGACCGACAAACGACAAGGCCTGGAAAACCAGCCCCAAGCTCGCGGATGCTCTCTCGCGAAAAGCAGTAGATATTGCGATTCCAAGGTTCCCAATACCCTCTGTGCAATGTTAATGTTTTGACGCGTCCGCCTTAAAACTAACCGGCTGCAATTCGGCGGCGGAACCCCCAAAGCGTCAAAAGTTTCTGTTATTCTTCCGTACGGTAGTTTTGATGAAGGTTGCGCAACTTTTAACTTACCCCTGCTTTCATCCGACGAGTTGTCAATTTTGCATTCACTCGTGAGATTGTCGTTTTTGGCGGTCCTGCCGACTCTACTCTACATCCCGTCAAATTATAACCTCATGCCTCTGAACGAAGGCCGGTTTCTTCCTTGTTTTGCCCACAACCTACAATAAAGATGAATCTTACAGCCCCTAATGTCTAGTCAAGTTTCTTGTACGCTTATATTCGATGCCAACGAGCGTACCCTGTTCGCAGTCAAAGGCACAGTAATCTGATGGTTGTTGGCGCCGCAGCAGATTTTCTCTTTCTCCTTCGTTCCACGCGTTATCGAACCTTGGTCAATTTCACCTCCTGCCAACCAAAGCAAACAATCAGCGGTTAGACAGGACTGGAAACCATGCGGATACGCCGAGCCATGACGGTGTGGGGATACGCCGAATCATGACGGTGAAGATGTATCTCACCCTGGCCCAGAACTACAATACATGCCAGGAAAACACTCGATTGTTTTTTTTACATGCGTTTTGGAAGACAGGTGACTGGTAGCACTCGAAGTATTCTTTACCTTCGACAAATACCACAAATCGATACAGGTGAACGTGCGTGTTTGTCACAACAAGCGGTCGAAGTTTGCAATGTCTTCAAAAACCGGAGTTGCAGCAATCTCGCAAAGCTGCCGCGGTGTACTCGCCGCAGCGCTTGTGGCCACTGTATCGGGAAGCGAATCCAACACTCTGCCCATAGTTTGGTCTACGGCTGGGTGTTTCTGTTCGTCATGTCTCGCCCAATGAACTACATGTATCCCATTCAGCACCAATCCTAGCGCCTCAAGAGCTTTTCCTCACCCCACGCATTGGTGTCTGCACTGTTGGAGCGAGGTGTTGCTGCTGGGTAAGCATGTGGTGTCTATCGTAGCGCTTCAAGCGCGATGCCGACGCCGGTGTCTTGTTGAAACACTGCAATACATAGACACGGGCGTGCTCTTCTTGGAGAAACATTGCCCATCAAGGTCTGGTGGTTAACTCAAGCATGAACCGCCGGTAACCTGGCAGCACTCACGAAGGTCAGGGGCTCCTTGTTGCGGGTGTTGATCTGCTGCTTCGGTCCCAGGCCCATCGGGATCGGCCCTGGATTTCCGTCCTTGCATCCTTCAACATAGCCCAGCTGCGCATTGCGGGTGAAAAAAAACAAAAGAGACCCAGCAGCACACACACGCACACCGGCAATTTTGCTCAGAATATGAAGCAATGAAGGAAGGTTGCCAGGCAACATACGCTGATGCCCTCATACTTGGTGGGGCGGTTTCTCTTCTGTCCTAGTTTCAACAAGCCTAGTTTGGGACGGTACGATGTTCGTTAGATACGTACTACTCTACTGCGAATGTATATGTACCATTGTTCACTCCAGGGCTTGCATGCTCCCTGTCTATCTGCTTGACAAGGTGGTCCGCACACTAAGCGTTCACGCGGTAGGGCTTTCGCAACAGAGGTCTTGTTGAAGGACGTATGCAAAGGAAGAATACATTTCTTCTTGCTCCCTCCCGAGGGCGGTCCTGCAAATTGCCTCACACACTACGATATGTTTACGAATGAGCATGAATATCTCCCAATTCAATGACCTCATTGCTGTACTTGGAGGTATTGTGCTTTCAGGGTCATCGAAGTAGGTAACGTTCCAATGTTCGTGGTGTGCCCGAGAGTAGGCAGTTCTCACCTCAGGTGGTACCACGATACGTCGAGTGCCACCGCTTTTCATTCCTCGTATCCCATCGTCCAAACCCTTGATGGCTCGCTTCGCGTCACCCACCTGGGAGGAAAAAAAGCAGCAACAGGGTAATTTCCTATCAGCCTTCTCTGTTCAACTTTCTCTGTTCAACTTTCTCTTCTCTCTCCTTGTGTCACCTCGGTTTGTGCCTGCTTCCAGCATTTACCGTGAGCGAACCACTCAAACAACTTTTGTAGCAGTTTTTTCTTAGATCCGTGCCGTGGTGCATGAGACCCTTGCCTGATTCCATTTAGTATCCAGCAGTTCCGCCACTCACCACACGAACAATGCAATTCCCACTCTTCCTTGGACAATTCTCAAACACTTGCATACACAAACAGTGGGATAAGGAACATCATCCTTCCCTACATAGGTTCACCGACTTTGTGTCCCGATCCCAACTTTCAACTTTCAACCGCAATTCTGAACCATACCAAGGAAACCATGGTGTATTGCTTGTCAATCTCGGCCTTTTCCCTAAAAGGCGTCTCGCTCACCCTGTAGATGAAAGGCTCGCCTCCTCCCTCCTCGGAAGAACTGACGTAGTAACCGTTCGAGCGGCGCATAACCCACTTCAGGGTGACACCCTTGCCGGTGTCGGCAACAGGTCCATCACCGGCAACAATGTCGGTAATCTGGACCCTGGGCAATCGACCGCGAGCGGCGTGGAACAAGGAGGGTTTGAAACAGTCCCTTTGTCCCAACTAAATTACGCTGACGCACAGAGCAAGCAAAAAGAGCCTTCAGTCATCACGAGCGCGTATTAGAGGTGAACTCCCAGTTTCAAGCACGAACGGGTGCGCGGCTATCGCAAGGAGGAAAAGACACGGAATTACATCCTGTTCGACTTCATGGGAAGCGCGGCGAACAACTCCGTGTGTCCGAAAACATTTGACGAACCTAAACGCTATTTAGATTACCCGGATGGAAGGACCGTGAAGGGTGGGATGCTTCCTTCGCCTCCGCTACGCAGTGCCGGCTTCGCACTGTCATCTGCTCCACAGAAGGCAACAAACCACGCGTAAAGGCAAGGGGTGAAGACTAGAGGGAGCCGCATAAGACTAAAAGCATTGGTGCATACTGCACCCTCACGCTGATCGTTTGAGTCAAATAGAAATACGCCAATGCCGATAGTTCGTCAAACCTGACACATTCTTGGACTTTCCGAACACGACGCTGGAAACTTAACGTGGCGGGCTTGGCTGCGTCTCACAACTGAATGTTGGTAGATGCCATTCTCAACATGATTGCAGAGCGCACCCAACAGCATACCCAGTTGATGCTTCCTCCCGTTCTCGTGAGACAAGTTTTCGTCAAGACAAATTATCAACAACGCCAAATCTTCTTGTTGGATGAATCAGATCGCAGAGTATGCCGTCAAATTTTACGAAAGTGTCGCAACATTTGATTTATATGACCTGACTTCGTTTCTCTCTGCCGTGGAGACAAAACATCGTGTTCAGCCAAAGGAAAACGCCCGTTCCTCACCGTCCGGAAGCTTCATGACAGGTGCAGGCGCCTTGGCTGATACCCCGACAGCCGTAGTACTCCAAGCCGTACTGCCGGTCACACAGGCTGCAGCGACGCTGCGTAATACTTCTCCTCGCGACATTCCCTGGCGCAAACATGCACCGTTGTTGTGCGAGGATGTCAATAGAAGACATCTTCGGTGAGTCGTGTGCAGTACGGAAAAACTCGATTCCATGCGCGATGCCAATTAATCTGCAACTAAACTCTGCAGACATCTTGAATCTGTGCACGACGGATCCGTTGTTGTGAGATGCTGCGCCTTCCTGGTGAAATTCGGATACGAAGAAGTCGTCCTGGACGCGGTGCACGCAACATGATGTATTGCTCGGCATGGATATCTGGAGACGGTTTAGCGGTCGCTCTTGAAGCACCTTGACCCCAGGACTACCTGGTGGTCGGGTTCTCGATGAACGTAATTTAAACCATCATAAACATGGTGATGGTGCCACGGCCTTTGTTCATGATCTATCTGCGTTTGTGACAATACTGTAGTTACCAACTTTAGGCTGCCGGTGAGCATCCCACAAACGTGCCAGTAAGGTAATTTGGTGTGCAGCGAGCGATGGTTTCCAACCCTCATCGGCAATTACGTGGTGGGCATCTCCGCCACACAAAGCCATTTTCTTCTGAAGAAGATTTGCGGCTCATGGTCACGAACAGGTGCCATTGAAGAGTTTGCCGGGTGCGTGCTGTTCAAAGTAACGGTTCCGCTGTTATCCTATTTCCTCCCAGCTCTTTTGGGAGAAAAAGCGATGATCGTATTGAGCGTCTCGCTGAGCTCATTCGGGCTCCGGAGGTTCCAGGTGCTTAGTGCTGCACGTTATTCACCTTTCATCCAGCAAAGCCCTCATTCTACAAGCTGAAAACAAATACAACTACAACCACACAACAGTTGTACAAACGCATCGTAGTCTATGTCCATACACACGTATCCAGACGACACAAGATAAAACACTCCCTGGACCGATTTTCGAAGCTCGATTTATCGAAAGTAGAAAGAGTCGCAGCGCCGAAAAAGCGGCGTTGAAGTCGTCTGGTCGAGAGCTCTCCGAAAATGCACCGTTTCGTTTATGCATCCTCTTCGTCGTGGAGTAATCGAGCTTTGAAAATCGGTCCAGGGGGTGTGGTATTTTACGTCGTATACGACAGTCGATATCCAACACAAACCCAGCAGTCCACCGACAGAAGGCAGGCATTAAGTTACATATTTTGGGGATTCCATAGTCTCGAACAGCACTCGGTCGCAGGAATGAGCATAGATAGGCACAGCGTATGGTATGTTACCAATCGACAACCATGCTGAAGCTACTGACTCCTGAAACGATGACATGATTTGCGTGCGCATGTTTGCTGCTGGATGCACTAACGTTGTACAGGTCGCAGAACATAAGCTACTGACTCCTGAAACGATGAAATGATTTGCGTGCGCATGTTTGCTGCTTGATGCACTAACGTTGTACAGGTCGCGGAATATAATGCCTTATTTACTTCCCTGGAGGCGCGGCAAAGACAGTGCAAAAACCTATAGATGGGCAAATAGAAACGAAAGTTGACCCGCATCGATGTGCGCTGCACAACTAAAGGTATAACTTGTACACACCTCGTCAGCAGGAGAGGAACACATGCGCAGTCCAGTTGCACGACGAACACCCAAATGCGGGAATGTAGCGGGGACAAAAGCATGTGTGACGAGCTGGGCAATGGCGAAAATGCTGAAACTCAATCGATCCATCATCTCTGCGGTCGGGATTCGTGTGCACGGAAGTGAGCAAGACGACCGAGGAGGAAGAGGGGGCAGTGGGCAGTGCAAGACAGACACCGAGTGTGGAGAAAATGCGGCGTAACCTCGGAGCTCGGAGCCCAGTGACGTCATGATGACGTGCGTTCCTTCTTTTTTTTTTCAAACCCATCATTCCTCCCTTCCTCACTACCGCAAAGCAGGCCGTGACACCCACAAAACAAAACGGAGAGCACCAACGGGGCTCGTGAAATACTGTCAGACAGAGAGATCAAGACGTGTTAGCTCACAGCCATTATGCAGCTGCTGCTACGCGCAACCGCCACCCAAGTACCTAGCTGCTGACCCATTATCGCCAGATGTAACGTTTGTTCCTCTTCGGTGTTGCGGCGGGCCGACCGCGTGTGTCACGCAGTTCGTGCCGCCTCCCGAAAGCACCGAAGAAAATACCCCCGATCGAGCGCACAATCAACGGGATGTGTTGAGGTCCTGGTAGTAGTAGTGAAGGCTCATGGACCCCTCTCCGAGACGGGACGTGGATGGGTTGTGCTGAGTTCCTCACACGCAAGAAGGCGTACACAAACACAGCTTAGGTTGACGGTACATGGACCCTAACTGGAATGATGCAGTGCCATCATGGCAGCAACCGAAGACCCCGCACAGTGCCTCTTCTTCAAAGATACCGTCTCCTGCAACAGCAAGTGCAGGGCAACTACGACAGTGGGCTAACGTCCCACGTGGCTGTAACAACAATAGGCCTCGTGCGGATGATACGTCAACTCCGATGACCGCGTCGTCGAGAATCGGCACATGTAGTTCGATGCGAAGCTCAGCCTCCACTCCGGGACTCTCGACGGTCGGCCTCGGGAAGTTCAACATTGCTGCGCTGCACCAGGTGATCCAGCAGCCGGACACCAACAACACAACAGAGCAATGTGACGACTTTTTCCCCGGGGGCCTCGGCGTACCGGACAGTTTCCAAGGTGAGTCTATGTAAGTGCGGTCATGAACCCGCCACTCACATTGGTGCAGATGTTCTTGTACGCCCTGTGTTCGCGCAAACAAGGGGAGGGAAGTAAGTGTACTCGAGCTTTCAGGCTTGAAGTGCGTGTCCTATGTTCATGTAGTCTCTATTACAAACACCACACCTATAGACCACTGTACACAGAATATGCATTAAGTATGCATAGGCGGGTCGTTTCATGGGATGCGCATTGCCTCCTTGGGATCATGGTTATGCGCTTATGTATAGTCTCCTTGGATCCCACCACACGGGGGGCGTGAAGTTCGCAGCTGTCCTTCTCCGTGACAAAGCAAGAGTTACTGTAGGTCAAGAATACGTCGTAGTCCTTCCCGCGGCGCATATGTCGTGCCGGGTGTTGTAGTACACCCTCATGTCCGAAGCTGTTGAAGATAACATGTGGTAAGCATTTTCACTTACAGGGACTTAAGTTACAGACAATTTTAATTTTGTAGGGGGGAAAATATTGCCAATGGATGACAGCGTCAGTGGCAAACGGCTGTGGGTATACTTTATTCAAACAGGCCTGGACCCAGAGGAAAATCGACCGCCGGCAGAGCTTTTCGTTTGGGGCCAAGAACGAGCCAGAAGGTGGGATCGGACCGAGCCAGTCCACTCCCCAACCTCTAACCCTACGTCGAAAGGTGGCGATCCCATCGCCTCGGGAGCAGACCCCACTGCAGGTCTGCCGGGGATACAACGATCGGCAACGGCAGCGGCAGGCCGCCCTTTCACGGTCACCACAGGCATGAAACGAAGGGGCTTGGCTACCGCAGGCGGCGAGCCTCCCTGCTTAGGAGGTCATCGAGCTGGTGGGGCCGGCGGGGCCGGCAGGCGGAGGTCGTCAACGGAGGGAGGAGTACCGATTGCCAACCGTAGAAACAACTATTCGGCGGTGAGAGCTAGCCAGGGAACCTGGCAGTTTATCGCTAGGGCGAAATCGGTGCGGGAGACACCTGTTTCTAGGGGCGACGCTTCTAGTCTCGTTCGAGAGTTCGAGGCCGCCATGGCGGTGATGGACAACCATGTCGGGGGTCGGGCGGAAGGTCACGACGGGGCTTTCATGAGTCCAATGCAAAATGATATACACGGCTTGCAGCAGGAGGTCAGCAGAACTTTTGACGCCCGCGAGGCTGTGGTAGAGGCGGTTGAAATCGTGGATCGATGTGTAGGTAGCGCAGGGAGGGCAGGGGGTGGCAGCGGAGGGGGGTCGCAGCAGGGACGTTGGCAAGACACGGGTGGAGGGAACCCGCTGTCGGAGCCGATCGTTGAAGATTCTGTGCAAGATTTGGGAGGGTCTCCGCTAGATTTGACAGGTCACTGGGTCAAGCGTGCGGTGGGTATCGGCCCCGACGACTGGGCTGCCGCCAAGCGTATTCTCGGGAGCTGTCTTTTCGAACAAAAGTGGCTAGACCTAACGTGCGGGGAGCTCGCCGACCAGGTCACCGTTATGTGCCTGCCACACGGGCAGCTGCTCCAGGAACTGCGCCGGCGAAACGCATCGGCGTTCAACCGCCTGCACGGACTGTACAGCGACTGCTTGTGGACGCTGGACAGGTGCGTGGCGAGTGTGCTAGAGGGGCGGAGGGAGAGAAAGCAGGCGGAGGAGGATTGGACCAAAAAGCTCGAGAAAACGTGCGCAGATTACGAGGCCAAAATCAAGGCCATCCACGACAGCCGAGGTTTCGAAGAACAGGAGCAGGCGCGGGCTAAGAGAGAGGCCAAGGCACACGTGGATAGGATGGGAGACACGCTTCGTACCCTGAATGGTATCTTCAAGACAATGCAGGCGGATGGTAAAGCAATGACCGAGGTAGACCTCAAGGACCGCTGCAGATCCCTTGAGCAGGAGTTGGCGTCCCGGAGAGAAGAAATGCAGGAACTCCGGAGATTGAAAGAGAAACACCTGGAAACGGAGGCAGAGATGGAGCAGGTGAAGCTAGAACTACAAAAGACGAAGTTAGAGGCGGTCAAGATCAAGGAGGAGATGGAACGGCGGCAATCGCTTGTAAAGGAACTCATGGACAACGAGGCCAAACGTCTCACCGAGATCGAAACCTTGAAGGCGGGAACCGACAGAGTAGGTGGAGGCGACGAAGATGATGGAGAAGGCGACGAACGAGAGGGGGACCATCCCAGAGACGAGAAAGCGTCTGTCAAGAACAGAAACAAACGTCGGCACAAAGAGACCAACGGCGGTTCGAGCGGAACTGGGGGCTCGAACGAAAAATCGAAGAAAAGCGGCGGCGAATCGGGAAAAGCAGCAAGCGATGACGATGACGATGACGAACAAGAAGTAGGCTCTTCCGTGTTGTGCATAAAGTGCCGCAAGGCTTTGGATGACCTCAGCAATATTGCCGATGCGCTGGAGAAAGAGCGGCAACTGAAGGGACAGACTCGGCTGCAGTGCCACGGGTACCGCTTGCTCCTGCCCAACCTCAAGGGATACAGACCACCGAGGACGGTGGCATGGGTACGGACGGTAATGCGAGCCATCCTGAGGGCAAAGATCTGGGACGACAGCGTGCTGCGGTACAAGCAGGACCTCCGCGTGCGCTTCCCCGAGTTCACCTACGCTTGGTTTGAGCCCCCAAGGGCCGTAATGGCAGCTGCGAACGCCAACGTTAGGTCCAAGCTTGTGGCACAGGCGGATGACGACCGGTGGGGACTATACTACGGAGTGAAGTCGCTGGCGCGTGAGAGCGCCGAGGCGACCCTCTTCTGGCACGCTCTGAACGAGAGCAACGGAGAGGACTATTTAACGTTCCTCGTGTACTGCCTGGCCATTGTGGAGGGCACCGCGGGGTCTATGCTTCGAGACCAATGGGGAGTCAGTGCTACGTGCACCGACCTGCACACGCTCCAGCGCCAGGTCCAAGAGGCTCAGGCTGTTAAGGAACGTTCAGCCAGCAAAGTGGGTAGCGCCATCGGGACCGGGGCTGGGAGTGTGACTCTGCGGGGTGCTGACAGAGGAGACGAGAAGGAGCAGCTTGAGCCGATGGCCAGCGGCACAGACGTGGTATGGTTGCGTTCGAGCGACGCCAGGGAAACGGTAGACCACATTCTTGTAAAGGCTCTGGAAGACCAAAAACGCAGGGTGCTGGACGCGACGAGGGCTATCTCGGTGTCTTGCGAGGGTCGCCTAACAGACCAAGACCCTTCGTCCACCTGTGTCGACTTGTTCCTGTTCCTGCGCATCCTGCTGCATTCCTTCAAGGAGGAGCAGGTCAACAGACGGGCGGCGGTACGGCTCATGTTCGAGACGGCGTCAACGGGCGTCCTCACGGACGGCACACCAATCTACGGGGACGGGAGGGTGGATCAGAGCGCCCTAGCGGCCGCAGAAACCGTGTACAACAGCCTCTTGAACGAAAGCAAGGCCGTGGTGGACCTGCCGCAGTTCATGGTGATCGCCCGAACGCTGTGGCCGGAGGTGACTACCTCAGATGCTGTTGCCGTGTTCCGGGACGCGCACGAGGACACGAACGGAGAGGTGGACTACCAAGCTTTCTTGAAGCTCGCGGACCGGTGGCAATTCTTCAGTAACGCCCTCCAGCTGCCGGTTCACATGCCGAGCCGGGCCGACCTCGGAGAAGAGATGGACGCCGCTACCAGGAGCAACCTAGGCGCCCTCGTGCACCGCCACTACAACCTTATGAAGCCTGCGATGGACACCGTGAAGCAGACGATGCCCGAGAGCGCCGTGAAGCAGCTAGTCAAGTGCCAGAGAGCCGTGGAGAGGGAGCTCAACGATGTCAGTCATAGCTACAATCCTTACTCGTATTCATGCCTTGTGCACATCGTGAAGGGTAAGGGTAGTGTTACGGTTGACCAATGTCACATATCCCCAACATCCTTGGAGCTCAATTCCCTCTCTTGACGTTGGCGGCGCGACGAAGGTTTGGATTAGGTGGCAACAGACCCGGGTTCCGACCCCGCCCACCCTGTTTCAAGAACGGTGGCGGAAACATAACAAAAGTTAAAGTTACTCGAACTCGTGGAAGTAGTGTCGTGGCGGACGTAGCACACCCATACAACCACGCACATTATGGATCGGCTCACCACCAGCCGATCGACTTTTCCGGTTACCCCTAGAAACCTTCTTCCTTGTCTACCAAACAACAATAAGGCTCAGATGTAGGCGTGCCTTTTGAAAGGGTCACCTCTCCCCACCATCCGTCGAGGATGATGCCCTCTTTTCACAGCACAGTGTACATTCGGAGAGTCCGCTATTTGCGGAGAGGCCTGTGCTTTGTGAAACCCGAGACCCGACCAACGCGCAAGCTCGCGAAGAGAGACCATTAAGCTGACCATACCCGTCCTCCGAACCCAAAACGAGGCGAATAACTTCTTCTCTTTCAGGCGTACACGGTCACGCAAGACTCTTCCACTGGATCACAATCATCCAAATCAAGAAAACGTGAGAGCGGCAGCAGCGGAGAGGATGGCGCGCTAGAGCCAACCCCGGCTCTGTCTACCACGTCCATGGACGGCACAAGACCCCTGGCGGCATATCGGAGGCTCTTAGCCATTCTTTACCACATCCGAAACGTCAGGCACGAGTCCGGGCCGGGGTACGAGACGGTGCCCGGGAAAGGTACAAACGTGGTGCAGAAAACAGAAGCCGAGTTCAGAGCTCTCGAGACCGTCTTCTTCGACCTGCACATCGATAGGCGCTTCCAGACGTACGACAGGATCCGCACGCGGCTCGCGGTGATGAAAGTGCAGCGCACGTGGAGGAAGATTCTCGCACGCGCGTGCGAGGTGCCTCTCGGTTTGCTTGACCTCATGCGGCCGGGGTATCTCAGAGGTGTGGGAGGGATCGTAACGAGGGCTGTCCACCACCCACCATTCTGGGTGCAGCAGCAGATCTCGGAAATGTACACAGCCAAGTTACGGTGAGACGTGTGCGGGCGTGTGTTTCGCGAATGAGTCGGTCAGGACTTTGTGACGTCAGCATGGGGTTGACCCCAGGTCTGACCCCCCAAACATCCTCCGTGCAGTGAGTGGCTACAATGTTGCCCGGGTGAAGAAACGTAGTCCCCAAGGGACTGATCACAGATTTTCCGCCGCCGCCCGACCCAACGATTGGCAATCGGTGATCAGTCCTGTGGGAACAATGCTCTATCCTCTCGAGGATGCGTGGTCAATGGTTTAACCGCTAAGGCATGCAAAACAAGAGAGTACGCCCCCCCCCCCCGACCCCCGACCCCCGACCGTCGTTTCCTCTTAAGGGCGGACTCGCAGGTCAAGCGTAATGGCCTTCCGATCCGCGGCACATCATCCGGCCCGGCGCATCGTCCTCTTTTTTGGGTGACGTTCGACCATCTCCTCAGGCAGTGGGGCACTCCCGAGCTCGCAGAGCGCGCGGCGCATGACCTGTATTTCAACGTTCGGTCCTTGGCACCATCGCTGTCGAGACTTCGGCTTTTTGAGTGTTTTTCGGGGTGCCTTGCCCGGGAGGAATCTGGTCACTCCTTCGAGGACGACGTGGAGCTGCAAAACGAGGAAGCCCTGGCGTTTTATCTCCGGGCAGTGGAGACGTTCCATCGAGTCAGGGACGAGTCGTTGGCGGCGGGTGGATTGCCGGTGGGCGGTGAGGGTGCTGCTCCTGTCGGCGAAGGTGGCGAAAATGCCGATGATCATGACGACGGGCTAAAGAAGTAAGCCCCCGAGGGGGGTCCATCTGCACCGGAGTATCCACCAATCTATTGTTCCCGGGAGCGGCGCAATGCGCACCACCCCTTACTGGCTGTGTGTCTGTGAAGAAGTTGCGTACTCTCTTCTTCTGCTTACAGCGTTCAGCACCAAATTGCAGAAATGTGTGCTGTGGTGAATGAATCGCTTCCTCCTCTTTATGTAGCAAAACTCGTTTATTGGAGGCTTGTGCCCCACCCCGTCACTGTTCAACTTGCCAGTGTCCTCAGTGAACCAGCGATTGCTCCGCCCCCAGAACCTTCACATCCAATCTATTGTACCGTTGTCGACCAGAATCCTGGCAAGCATGGGTACCACCGGAAGCGGGATTGCGGGGAGCGATGCCGGCGAAGGTTCTGCCCTAGGGGGGCTGGACGTGACCGCGATGATGGGGGACGGCCCCAAACCCATTAAGGAGCTCTTTCCCGTGACCCTGCAGGATCCCAGGACCGGTCGCCAGTACTGGCACGAGAGCCCGGCGGTAACCGAGGCTGTTGCGAAAGAGCTCTTTGATAAGTGCTCCCAACCACCGCCGGTTGAAAAGGGTCCAGGGGGCGGGGGCGGGAGTGGGGGCGGAGGCGGGGGTCCCGCTAGGGCTCGTGTGTCGGGAGTGCAGATGTCCTTGGGAAAGCTGATGGGGCACCCAGCAATAACTGGGGGACGAGAAAAGAGGGTGGATGTGGACGACGCTCTGTGGCTCTTCATGCGACACTGGCTGGTGGGTGATAACCAGAGTTGGCTGCACCATGCGATACAAACTCCGAAAGTTCAGAACAAGCTGGAGCAATTCGTTCAAGCGACTGCCGCGCTGTTCCTTCCCTCCGCCCGCCCGGGACGATGACCTCTTTCACTCCCAAAATTTGGCCATGTCGCAGGTTGTTCGGCAACACCGAATAAGCCTGGTTGACCGTGCCCTCGGTCAGGTCGCCCCTGCCCCTTCCTCTGCTGCCTCAGCAGCAGCTGGAAATGACGCTGCCCAAGCTGCCAGTCCTTCTCCCTTGGTGTCAGTGGACGGTTTCCGCGTAGTGACGACGCGGTTAGAAAATATGAGCAGATCGGCTCCTCCGAGGGGGGTTGCGGACCTGGTTTACGTCGACGCCTTCATGGTGGCCTCAAGTTTGTCTCGTCGGCCTGAGGTACGAAATGTTTTCTGGACGGGTGAATTTCTTTCCATTCCAGCCAAGAGGCCTTGGGGGTGGGGGTGGCTGCTCTTTCCGGATGAGAGCAGATAGGTAGGAACGTGCCTTTCATTCGGAGAGGTTTTGGACCATAGTCTAAATGGGTCCTTTCCGGAATGGACGCGGTTTTGCACTGAACAGACATGGCTTTTTCCGATAAGTGGGTTGTCGCATCTGGGATGGTACATTGTCACATGTAAGGTACCCCGTCAAGCAGGTGTTGCTAGGATATCAATGAGGGGTTCTGGCAAATCTGCTCGGTGTTGGATCGCGTCCATTGATGGAGAACAGAGTCGTGTTGTTGCTTGGGCCCGAGGCGTATGACAACGTAATAAGCAGACCATCGTTTGGCAAATAGGCTTGCTACCGCAAGACACCTCGTCATCGTGCGTACAGCGTCTCGGACGAGGAGCCTTTGCGCCCTTGTTGTAGGAGAGACACCCACCTTGCGTGCACTTTCGCGGAGACGAGGTTCTCCGAAGAAATAACAGCGTTGTCCGATTCCCTCTGTTCATGGTTGGAGTGAGCTCGTTCCTACATAACTGCTGCATGCATTTCAAGCCAACCCACAACGACACCCGGCTCTTGCCGGGGCATGCGCCTTCTCGCTCGATGCAGCTCGTGTCACTAGACCCTTCCTTCACATGGTGTACTTTCTAAACAAAAGTCCTTCCTCCCTCGCTTTCGTCCCTTACTCCTCTTTCTGTGACCACCGTCGTACAGAACAAGGCCATGTCTCACCGTGAGTCCACAAAGACGGCTCTGCTGTCAAGCCCTGTATTGCTTTGGGACGCCAGTGGGGCAAGGCGGGAGCAGCAGATGCCTCCTTTATTCAGTAATCGCGCCATGAGAAGCTGGCTCTTGTCATCATGGGCTCGATATTCGGACCCCATCAAGGCCGAGGTCCTGGTCATGTTGGAAGAGCTGCAACATGTCTCGGACACGACACCAGCCAATGGCATCACCCAAGAGCCAACCGGCGTTGAGAGCGCTGCGGCCGACCTGCCGGCCGGTGAAGCGCCAGCGCACACGCCAACAGGGGCACGAGGGTCTGGAGGTGACAAGAAACACTTGATGGAACGCTTGGCACGTTTGGGGCAAGACCTGTGAATGTAACCGATCACATCTTGCGTACTTGATGCCGTGGGAGCTGTGAAACTTCAGACCGCCAGCCAGAGCCAACATACCGTGACATGTTTGGCTAGAGCACAGATGCCCAAGAAGATCACGCTCGCTCCTCGTTCCCTCTATATTTCACTCGCAATACACCAAGCAGGAAGCGCTGCAAGGCCTGCAAATGTCGAGGCGGCAAAGCTCGTCAGAGCGCTGGAGAAGATTCGGAGCGAGGTCAATCGCTTAGATGGCTACATGAAGGCGAGCATCACATCCTGGGATGTGTGGACCAGCGATCTTGTCATGTTTCTCGCCCAACCGCATGTTTTCGAAAACCCACGCGCATCCCTCTTAAAGTGTCGGTGGGAATCTACTTGTTTGTATGGACACTCAGTTTGCTCTCTGCATGGCCACTTTCCAAGCCTGTATTGTATCAAATGGCACGTGTGCCGGACTTTGAGGACGTGCGCTCCCTCTCTCGTGGATGGGTATGAAACACCCGACAAAATAACAGCACTATATATAATAATAGGGGGCGGGGGGGTTAATGTAGCCAACTCATTGAGATCCAAGCTCCCCCCCCCACCGCCGCACGATTTATCGTGGAAACAACATGAACAACACGCAGGACCTAGACACGTTCCACAAGGAGGACAGCATGGCGCAGTCCACTGCTGTCGTAATCCCGAAGGAAGCATCCGCTGAGCAACAGGAGCAGCAAGAGCAAACTCTCTCTCCGGAGATAGTAAAAAAGCTGTCTAGACCCGGAGAGGTGGAGCGGGCTTCCAAAGAGATGAGGTGAGGTCGGCAAATATATTGTCAATCCATTCATCATCTGTATTGTTCAACCGTACGTGGAGGAGGCGTTTCGGAGGGGTATCCCATCCGATGTACCCCACAGCTGCTGCAACTACCGAGTCTAGACTATGTACGTAGTTTCTGTACAGTTTCGATACGAGCACGATCGATCCCGAATAGGAGCACCCCGGGCTGAAGCCTGACCAGGTTCTCCTTTGGGAAGGGATGAGAGGGGGGGGGGGGAGGTCGTACACCAATCAATCAAGCTACATTGGAAACGCGTAGTAGCTGAATGTCTGTCTGTGTTAATCAAGCGCCCGTTGATTCGAAAACAACCCATCCTCAGGTCTGTCATGATGATTCTGGCTGCGGTCTACCGGCGCATGAGGCCAAACGACCCCAGAGACTTCGTGCAAGACTCTTGGGCCTCGGGAAGACGTACCTCCCTTCGACGTACCAGCTTCAACTCGTACTAAATTAATTCGAAGAGGTGTCAAAGCTGGATCCGATCAGTGCATGATCACCGGACATTCACGCTTTGTTTGGTGCTTCACTAATAAATACGAAGGACCACCCTTCCTTCCACACAAACCCAGAGGGTTGTGCTGAAATGAAGTATTTTCCGTGGAAGGTCAGTGACGCCAGCCAGATAGAAAACACGTTCGTTCAGAGAAAGGAGAATAAGAACGAACATGCGCGTTGTTGGCGGTGTCTACGATGTGATCACGATGTGAAATGATTGTAGCGCCGAGAGGGATAGACTACAAGTAGACCCCCGATGCACCTCAGCTATTTGTTTTCAAGGAAGGAAAGCGTCGTTTGGCACGCAAGATTATCTTTTTCTCCAAATTTATTTGAGAAAAAAAATCAAACCTCGTATGACTGGTAGTCGACTGGTAGTCGACTGGGCCTCAAATTGAAGTGATTGGTGTTTGCCTCGATGGACCACGCAAGTCTCACTTTCTTCACCTGAAGGGTTTTGGCGCTGCTTGACTAACCGCGAACGTGGAGGGCGCGTCGTATTTGGAATAGTCTAGGGTGCGAGTGGGTCACAAGCACGACACACACATGATGGTAAAATTGCTAAACTAATGGCGGGTCAAAGCACACGATAAATAAAAATACAATTGATTGTGCCGCACACTAATGCCGCAGACAGAAAAACGAGGTCCATCCATCCATTTCACCCCATCATCGGGTGCATACAATGTCGGCGTGACCCTCATTAGCATGAGAGGGAGGCCCATTACTTCTCGTTGCACATCATGGGATGAGAGAAGCTGTATTTCTTGCTACACAAGCGCTACATGTTTCTGTCGAGCGCGCCCTCGTTCCTACTTCTTGCAGAAGCTGAGGCCCAAAATAATCTAAAAAGATGCGGCGTGTTCTCGCGTCGGCCCTGCGTGATAACTTCCTTCGTGTCCCAAGCTCGGCAATGCACTACTCGTTCCTGTGTTTGTATCGTAGTACCGGGCTCGAAGGAGAAGGTCTGCATGCGAAGCTACACTTGCTACCTTTGCCGTTGCACAGCAGAATGTGGTGAGTGGTACATGTGTTCGAGCCGCCCCACACCACGCGGCAGCGATACACGGATGTCACTAACGGCCACGAAGACGATGGCCCGAAAACCTGTTCATCTTGTTCATACTGAAATTTATTAATCCTGCTTGCTATAATAGACTGCCTAGTTCACAACACGAACATAACTTCACCCCACAAACGATAGGTCTCCTTCATTCTACCGAACCAGAGACGCTCTCCTGCACAGAAAGAACACAACAGCGTAGTATGGTACTCGATAATATACGATACAAGGAGGATATTCTCTCGCGGAGTCCGCCCTCTTCGTGCAGCAGCACATTGACACGACCCTACAGCAGCACATCTTTGAGCCCACGTCCAGCACGATGACGTCGAAAAAGTACCCCTCTCTACCCACCCATTCCGAGACGAAAGCGCCACACAACCAAACAAGCCAACTCTCGCAGTGTCCACACCAACAAGAACCACGACAAAAGAGAAAGGAACCTGGACCGATCGACCAGCCAACAACAACAAAATCGACCTCAAACAGCATGTACGAAGTACAAGAGTTCCCACTCTACGAATTGAAGCCCAAGCTGAGGCCGCCGGAATCGACGCGAACGGTCACACGAGCGCAATGCAAAACACGCACATCCCCCTGAAAGCCGGGCAACCACAACCATAGAAAATACAAGTAGGCAAACAAACCGGGAGCCTATCGTCTCTGAACCTGTGTGCGTATTCGCAACCCCCCGTGACGCAATTCCAAGCCGAAAACGTGAACGTCCGGAAGCGAAGTAACACCAAAATGGTACCATTCATGACCGGCAAAAAGACTTAAATAGACACAAATCCCCTGATCTTAAAACCTATCCGCCAACGCGGCTTAAGACCCGCGGGGCCTCGCTCATTCGTATGCGTACGTAGAACGACGGCTGACAGGTGGCTAAGCCCAGGGAGAGCACCGGGCGCACTGCCCTGCTGCCCAGCACACCAGGCACGACAAAAAACGAGACACCTTCGGCGAAACCTATCTCAGTTTGCTGCTCGTGGGCGATCGTACGATAACTCACCGACAGGACAGGGAAAAAACACGCCCAACAGTCAAAACCGCCGCGCGCAAAAATAAGAAATAAACTGCCTTACCTAATCCGTCAGAAAAGAATCTTGATCTGTAAGATACATCTTACCCTCCCAAAGAGACAGATAGCTCAAGACATAAAAAGAAACCCCCACCCCTCCATGTGAGGCGTCCCGTTTGGCCGCAGCTCCTCCACATCACTTGCCGCTCTTGTTCTCCTCCGCGGAGTAGTTCCCGCCGTAGGGGTTGGAAGATGTTGCCGAAGGGGGAGCCGGTGCCCCCATGTCTTTACCTGCTATCGATCATTAATACAACAAGACAAGAACGGGACCGGACGGGGTGAGTCAGGTTTGCGAGAAGCTACATGTAGTCTAGCACAGGAAAATGTCTATGAACGGAAACAACCAGGAGAGAGGTGTTCCGCCTGCTGTTGAGGCATCTGCAGTTGAAAAACATTTGTCGCAGCGTAATCCTGGTTCGGCCTGGTTCACGTGGGCACCCACCTATCCAATGGAAACAGATCTAATCAACCTCGTACTTGATCACCTCACGCGCGACAGTCGCTATTTTTCGAAAAAACAAGTAAACCGAGCGCTACTTGCAGTGACAAAAAACAATACGATGGAACACATCCCGTTGTTGTCTGGCAATATGTTTGTTTTCAAGTGATCTGGAACAGATCGGACCTAGTCAAACATCGGCAGTCATGAAAACAGGGATGCCCCCGCTCGCCCAATCAAGTCATCATGATTCGTCTCCAGCAAGTCGCAACTCGCGTCCCACCTCAGGAATGCCGATTGATCCATACAGAAATGAAGGTCATGGTACGAACAACCGAAACGGCTACACAGCTAGCCACACGCCGTCGCTGCTATAATGGAGCATGAATCAAACACTGGACGCCTTCGTGGTGCCCTCTTTGGCCACGACACACGCTTGTCTGCGCCAAACGATCCAATATCTTCAGACCTCGTCGTTGCAGAACAGCCTACAGCATCGACCGTAGGTACCAAGATCTCAAGAGCCTACGAAATTGCAGGGTGAATCATTTACCTGATCCACCGCCGTAGCTGTCCAGTTCGGCCTCCTTGTCCCGGCGCCATTTGAAGAAGAAGAAGAGCATTGGGCAGATGCAACACAGCACCACCGCAGCGTAGATCAACCACGCCCACCTGCAGGACATGGGAAGCAGTGCAGTACAAAGCGCCGAGTAATGAGGAACGACACAAGGCAGGTACGTTCCAAGACTATGCAAGAAGCGCCATGTACGGAGGAGGTGCCGCCGGCGCAATTTTACACAACGCAAAACTTCCTCACCATGGCCACCAGACGTCTGTGCCCCCAATGTTGACCACGTCCTTGCTCGTAGTCGTGCCCTGGTTGTCCACGACGTCCCCGTTCGAATCAAGCCAGATCACCAAGAACCCCAGGCTCAACAAATCCAAGTCGGTCCCCGTGAAGACAAGCTGCGGAGAGAAGCAACCAGCCAACAAGACACGACAAGACACAGTCAGCATGACAAGCGACAAGCTCTGGGGACAAGTTACGTTCGGATTTCCATCTTGAGGTGGGGCTACCAAGAACAACGCATCCCGCTCATCGTCAAAGATGGAGTATGTTGGAATGGAGGTGTATCGAAAAACCTGCGTCAGTGGCGACCGCCATTTAGGGAAGAAAATTAAGCCCCGACCCCTAAGCCCCGTCGCACAATACCAACGGAAGTCATCCATTCTAAAATAGTACTATAATAGCTGAGGCCACACAGCGTGATGTGCGTAGCGCACAAGCCAAAAGTGACAACCACACCACTCGATGAGACTCTATCTACCTCTGCATCCTGAGCATTGATGGACGTCGCAATGTCGTCCAAGAACGCTGTCGTCAACGCTCCGGGGTAGATTTGGTCCACCTGGATAATAAACAGCGCATAGCAACGTCATCAGGCAAGAAGCGCACATCTATTAAGCTCTGCAGACGTCGTGCGGGGAAGGCAACACGTGGGGGAGGTGCTGCGTATTGCCCATCAAGGCAGGCCAATCGACTTGTATGCATGCATACCACATCTCTATCGCTCAACCGCCTTCTGCTCTGGCGTGCTTGGAATACGTGCCATGGTCACTATGCTACTGAACCGGGAATGGACGCCTGAGTGCTCTGGGAGGGTGGCATAAATCTGCCTACCTGTGCCGAAGCAATGTCCGCTGCGGAGCCCGTCTCATCCGCCCTGTTGTAGATCGACACCCTCCGTTGCCAGTTGTCCACCGTGCATCTAGTCAACGAGTCGTCCACGACCACATCGTCAGCGCTCTCAATCCCGAATATCTCCATCACAGCTACCTTCAACTGGGAAGGAAGACAGGTCCATGCCAAGTGTCAAATGAGTTGAAAAGGGGGGGGCGGGGGGGGTTAGCGATTAACCCGTACACGCCCACTTTCACTTTGGAATTTTTCGCGCGCCGACGACCTGAGTACTCCGTACTGCTGTTCAACCATTTCTTCGGCGTTGGGCAGCAGGCAATCGCTAAAAAATCAGCACCATCAGTCGAACTATTGCGCTTTCCATGAGTGTCTTCTTTGATCATCACCATCAGCGCTCACAACATGTCTGCCCGGTAGGAACACCCAACTGCCCGGTAACGAGCCGAGTTGGGCACATACATGATTATGATGCCATTTTTTTATCCATCAAAACAAAGCTAGGCAGCCTTAACTGGCTGATAGAACAGCCAATGCTCTATTTAGGTGGATCGGCATGATTCCGTAGCCAAGTGGCAGAGCGGCCAGGTGAAGGCGGGGTATGATGCCCTCCGGAACCGAGCGAAAGGTTGTGTTGTTGCAATGCCTATGACCTCCGCTGGTATGAAATAAAGGCAGCAATTAGTCGCCCCCGGAACCAGTTGCTAAAATCACACGACATAGTGTTTCGAATCTCGGCGCACTCATACGCACAAAAGGGATTCCTGTACTATTTCTCAGATCACGTCCAAACAAATGCGGATAACAAGTTATGACCAGAGATTCCGCTTCATGGCCAACAAAGGAAAGGAAATCGGAAAGGAATCACGTCCAGGAAAGACCGCCCGAATCCTACTACTTCTATATTGGTACTCGCGATGAAACTTACCGCAAGCACCGCAGAAGGGAGATGTAGCAAAAAAAACTCCTGTGAGATTTGAGATTCTCCTCCTTTCTGAACCCGACTGGCGCGTCCAAACTCATGTGCTTTTTACCAAAAAATGCAATATCGTCGTCATAATGCTTTCTACCGAAAGGTGCAAAAATCGTCAATAATCAAGGTGGACGTCGAATCATAAACATCCAATGCCATGTCCAAGACACACCCTGTACGTGTAGTGCTTTCTTTTTCCGTACTCCGGTGTAGAAACATATGATACACTTCAGAGGTGCACGGCATAGCAGCGCCATACAGCTGTACCACGTAGGTGTGTTAGCCGTTGTGGGCAAAACATGATACAACAACTACCTAACAACAACCGGCAACATTCGCAGTACAGCAGTTTACCAGCAGCAATACTGCAATATACAGCAATCCTCCCCGGAAACAAGCGGGGGTCTGCGGTGTGATCACGGCTGGTATCATACGTGCACAGACAGATGCATCCTGCAGTTGTCAACGATTTTATCCGATGTCCAGATATTAGGGCATCTGCTCATGCGTTGAAAGCTCATGAAGGAAGAAGAGACACGAAAATATAAATCTCAGGTGCCCACAACGGGAACACATCTTCCTTCTCACATTTCTCTAGGTCTGTACAGCAGTAAGGGGGCCCGATATAAGGCCGCCGCCCGATATTAGGCCGGTGAAATCGCTTGGCACAGACATGGCCCGACATAAAAAGCCAGTGCAAGGCCGGTGGCGGCCTTATAGGTATCAGGCACCCCCTGTTCGGCCGGTTATGGCTCCCTGCCTGCCCCCAACAAGGCCGGTCTCAGTAGAAGTGACGCTGGTTTCGAAAGCGGCAATGCTGAGGCCGCTATCTTGCAGAGGGCTAAGATGCTAAGATGTCGATGATCGCAGCGCATGCCACACATCCCATGCGACATGCGGACTTGAATTTCCGTAGATGTGATGAGCTGATGGGCGGAGTCATGATAGCGTTTGCTATGTCGGTGGTGGTCTCGGTTTTTTCAGGAGGGTTTTGTCATTGGGCAGTCCGTGCCACTACAAAACATGCGTTGTTCCAGTCATTTCTCGGAAGTATGGCAAGACGGCATGGCGGTGCTGTGTGTGGTCGGTTGTTTGGGGTTACAATACAACATGGGATGTATGTACGACAACTTTTGACCGTCATTTGTCTGCCGGAATAGTAATTGCGTACCGGTTGACCGACCTGCACCTGGCAGACGAAAAAAGGTTGGATACAAGTAGGAAGCATGATATGAACGTGATACATCGATCCATATCGAAGCACCGACTCAACTTACGTACACAGCACATGTGGCGCTTCGTATGGCCTAGGCAAGCAAATCTTGAATAAGGCCGTACCGACAGGCCATACTGGGCCGATTCTACGTAAGGCCGGCCTAATCTTGTGGCACTAATAAAAGGCGGTCTAACCTTGTGGCACTACAATATGCCGCCTTATATCGGGCCTCCTACTGGTGTATGCTACTGCTGTATGCATATGCCTATATATGCATATGTACGATCACACAAGAGGCTGTGAGGCTTTGAACCAGCTCATCCTTTTCCAGGAACACTCCCACTTTTTTAAGGCGGCCAACGTATCACTACAGCAACATGTGATGCCCTCCGACCTCTCGTTCTCAGTAACATCCCCCATCACTGAGTCCTTCTCTAGCAGGTTGGATTGGGGGGGCGCGCGTATGCATACTACAAGTATTGTAGGGAAGACGGAATCTCGGCATATTTTCCTTTCAGAAAATAACGCAGGCCTAGAGTGCGAAGCGCGCGCATATTGGCCGGTCGTGGAAGGACGAGAGATGGCGTGCCATGTACAACATAATGTCGTGTTTTATCGCGTACCTGATCAGTGGTTGACGTAGCCGAGTCGGAGGTGTGTTCCTCCGTGAGGCAAATTGTCATCTCAAGCTGTGTGGCGAAGTCGTACGTGGCTGTCTGCAATCGGCGCCCCGCCCCATCAACGGCCTTAGAAGTTGCACCGTTCATCCCGTTCCCACTTGTCGACACGCCAATAAGCACCATCAAGGGGATGAGCGCTGCCAGGGCCTTTAGTACCAATTTGCCCGGCTTCTGAGCCATAGCCATGGCGCTGCGCGTTCCTCCTCCAAGCAAACGTCCCTGTGCCGGCAGCGTCTACCACTCTCTCAAGGTGAAAATTCCCTTTTCCACACCGCGGCTCCGACAAGCTCCGATCGTTTCTGTTCCTCGCTAACCCCGCTCCCCCGCTCTCTCTCTCGCTCTCTTGCTCTCGCTCTCCAGGGAGCTTACGCGCTTCCCTTCCACAGACTTTCCGTACGTCCCTCCCCTTTTCTTCTGGTGGCGTCTTTTCCCGATTTCCAGGGTCGTCGCTCTTCTCAAGGTGATGGACAACAGACCTGCATCCCGGGTCGAGGACTTCCGGGGTCCAGGGGGGGGGGGATCTTCGATGATATTTCCCGACATAAGAATGCGGCGGGTGTTCCAGCCATGGGACCCTGAAAAATCGTAAACACGCGGAGAGATTATTCAAAAAGTGCACACAGTCATTCAGGGTCTGGACGTCTAGATTCCGCACACCTCCTGCTGTGCGCAGATGACATATACACCCACACACTCTCCTCCCCCCTTCTCCCACCCGCGCCTGAGCCCACGCGCCCTTGCGTGCGATCGATAGGCAGGCCTCGACGTAGCACACGAACGTGCGACCCGACAGCAACACCCATCAACCAACCAACGATCAACAATCCCACCGGACTCTTGTCTACGTGCTCATCGTACTCAAACGTACCCGGTGCGTTCGACTCCATTTCAGCGAGCTCGCGCTACATAGCCACCACCGTCACCACGCAGGCAGGGAGAAGGAACGCGGAGGCAAGCATGGCTCGGGACGAGTTGCTGAAGAGGTCTCGCCGAGGCGCTGCTGTGTCGGCAAGACTCGTGAGGACAATGCCTGCGGCCAGGGCATCGTCATCTTCGTTGAACCCGTGGGTCGCGCGAAACTGGGGGTTGGTCATTGCGGCAGCAGCGACAGTGGCCACCGTCGCCTTCTCGCTGGGGACGACGGCAAGCACCTCGAGGTCCGGTGCGATGACTGGCTCTGCTCGCGTTGGACAGCAGTCTCTCTACGCGTCCCCGAAGAGCCGCGGTGGCATTTCCGTCGCCCAGGCGCAGCGACCCTCCTCGGTACGGCCGCATGGACGTGTGCTGCAAGAGGAGACCCCCACTGTCATCACCCCCATTGTCGAGTACGGGACCAAGTTGCAGATCTTCATGTGCAATCCTAGCCTGGAAGTGGAGGGAAACGACGCACACCTGGTAGATGAGGCGAGCTTGGCCGCAGCACTCAGCAATATCAGCGGAATCAAACAGGTGAGATTGATGCGGTGCCCAAAAATTTCCGGTACTGAAGTACCAGCAAGGAAACTCCGCTTTAATTATTCATGCAACTTCAGGGTCTCGCCGCCAACATTTCGTTCACAATTCACAACGGCCTTTCCTCCTTACATAGCAGCAGCATCAGCAGCATCCGATGCGTCGCAGACCTGTGGTGTGTAGATACTACTGTCGTAGGCAAGTGCGACGCTACTCGGTAGGATATAGCAGCAGCAGTAGAGGTACCAAAGCGACCCACAAATACATGCACGAGCCAGTCCTACCGAGCGTGCTGGCTGCCTCGCCAAATCCGCCTGGTTGCTGTCGCAAACAGCTAGCTACTACGCGGTTGTTTCAATGTGCACCCCGGTACAATTGCCTGATTCCCTTTCTACCACTGCTGTGCTGTGTACCGTACCAGGCCGATGAAGGTGACATCACGGTGACGATCAAGACGGAGCCGGTGGATGTGGACGACGTAAGCTACATGTGCGACACGGACGGCATGCTGCAGTGGCACGCCCAGGTCGAATACAGTGCGGCCTACGCCGGCTCGAGAGACACTACGCCGGCCGTACTGGCAGCGCAAGCCAACGACTACGTGGCGTACTCGTCTTCCCAGTTCAAGGCATTGCTGGCCGGATTCATCAATGCTGAGGTGAAAAAAAAAGCCCGGCACACGTCAAACTCGAGGTTGCCGCGCGAAGTGCAGGAGTTGTCGTTTATCCTTGTCGGGGTGGCCTTGCGACCATAGGAACTCTGGTAGGCTTTTTTCCCCTTGGGGATAAGAGATATAGGATGGGAACTACGCTTTTTGTATTGGGAATTGGAGATAATTGGTGGTGTGTATTTAGCACTGTTGTCAATCGGTGGAGATATCAATAATGACAAAATTCTGGTGGGTGGGTGGTCACCGCGGATTCCTCGATGAGCGTAGAGTAAAATAAAACATCGCTGGATGGCAGATAAAGAGTCAGATGAGGGCACGTGCCCGCTGGGCCAGCTGCAACAGTCTCGCGAAACAACGAGGAGAACACACGTACGCGGAGTCTGTTTGTGTTGTCGAACAACCTCGCGCTGCTACTTTGCTGCCGCGTTCGTAACAACAACAGTACGCGGGAGAAGTCGAGACGGTTGAGCTATCTGCTGACGATATCTTGATCCCCACCGTGGGTTGGATCGTCACCTTCCCGGCGGAGGAGTCGGTCACGCAGGAGACCCACACCGCTGGCAGTTCAGATGGACTTGCGATGGGGATTGGGAGCGACAGCAGTTTGTGGGCGTGGTGGGTGTGGCTGATCTACGCGCTGCTGGTGGCGTGCTGCTTGGTGCCGCTGTGTTGCTGCTTGCGCAGGAGGTAAGCGACTGGTGACGGGTTGTTGATGCTTTGCGTGTGTGTACAAGTAAACGACGAATCGGCAACATGGTGGTATACTATACGGATGTGTGTCCCCGTCCCTGGCGCGCCCTACCTACCTGGTCGGACGTTTGAGATGTGCAGTGTTTTTCCGGCCAACGGTTCTAATTTCCTTTCGGTGTACAGCTTGCCTCGTTCTGACTGTAGCTTGCCCCGGCTGCTCCTCCCCCTTTTGCATTTTGGTGCATCGTTTTTGTCACGTGCACCTTTTTCCGTTCGTTTGCCTGGTCCGCTTGCAGGCGAGCGGACGAAAAGGAGGCTGCCAGGGACCGCTTGATTGCTACTCGCAAGGGCCGGGGCGAAGAGGGCCTTGCCAAGATTCGCGGACCGGAGTGGGGCATCACCGAGCTAGACTTCGAAGGTGACTACGACGCCTACCAAAGCCAGGAGATGAAGCGCGAGTATGACGGCGCCGGAAGGGGCGTAGAACCGACGGCATACAGACCATCCCACAGGGCCGGCCAGCAGAGCGTCAGCGCTCAAGCGTGGATGCAGGAGGTGAGCGATTTTTGGCGGAAGTCAAGTCACGCCATGGGGTATCTTGGAGGCCGTTTCGTTCTTTTCCTCCTGCTTCGGTTAGGCCTGTGAAGCATGACTCACTCGCGACTTCTCTTATTAAACGCTTCCTCTATTCTTTCCTTGGCGTTGTGTTGCAACTGACTGCATTCCCCATGCCCGCCGCCGGATTCACTCTTGTTTATTTAGGCTGGCAAAAAATCTGCCTGGGCACAGCCTTCCGGCAATTCGTCACGGCAAGGCGGTGGACAAAGCCCGGTGGTCCGGCGTTTCGACATCGACGACGACGATGCTGACGATGGAGTTGGAAAGCTTCGCAGCAAGCACCCCCAGTACAGCTTCGACGTAGGACGGGGAGGATTCAATGATCGTGATGGCGAATCGAAGTCCTGATTTCTTGCGAAGCATTTTTATAGGTTCTATTAATCGTGATGGGGATTCGAAATCCTGAGTTCTTAGAAGTAATGGTGTGTGTTGTTGGTTGGGCGCAAGGGTGGAGTAGGGGTGGTAGTATCGAAGGGGTGGTAGTATCGAAGATGGACAAAGTTCAGGATTTGGAAGCGCGTGTTTCTCGAAGACGGTGCTGGCGACGGTAGTGTTGAACGTTGAGCATATTGCAGGATCTCGAATCGCATCTTGCGTGGATTGAATGGACATATCCCACTGTATACAGAGAGCAGCGTTTTCCCTGTAAACAGAGAACAATGTTTGCGTTCGGTGTTTTTTTTTCTTGCTGTTGTTGGTAGGTCGTTGCTGTTGTTGGTAGGTCGTTGGGTAGAGTTTATTTGGTGTATTTTCTATGTGGTTGACGTTTCCGGGCTGACCTTGCGTCTATTCTGTGAAACGATGGTGTGCGTGCAGTGTAGACTTCACCACATGCACAGCAGTGGTGGGGGCAAACGGATAACACATATCTGCGACAAGCAGTCCATACTCAACGAACGCGACTCTGGATCTTCCAGAAGGATGTTAACCTTGTTGGCCGTTTCTGAACAAGCACTTCAGCTTATCCGGAGAGGTAGTTTCTGCCTCGGGGGTAAACGGAACCGTCTCTTGTTCTCCCGTACTCGAATGCGCGCAATACGACAGCTCCAATGTTTCCACGATAGACGCTCTCTGGATAACTCCAGGCAAGGCAGTACCCGGGGGCGGCGGTTTTGGTTTCACGCAGGGGCATGTCGTTGGTCTTCACTTATCGCGCATGCGAACATTCCAACAGGGTACCAATATCCAGCCGTAACATGACCGCTACGTACTTGCGAGCACTTTGATCCCAACAGTTCTTGAAGCGAAACACCTTCCTCAAAAGCGGCAGCTGCTGAAAATGACACCAACCGTTCGTTCCTCTTCTTCACTTATCGCGCATGCGAACATTCCAACAGGGTACCAATATCCAGCCGTAACATGACCGCTACGTACTTGCGAGCACTTTGATCCCAACAGTTCTTGAAGCGAAACACCTTCCTCAAAAGCGGCAGCTGCTGAAAATGACACCAACCGTTCGTTCCTCTTCGCAACAAAAGCGTTGTTGTCACCCCGAAAATTGCGACTAAAGCGTTGCCATCCCGAAAAACTGTCGACTGTTCTGTAGGGTTGCCTGAGCAACTTCCTCAAACGGTAGCCCAAGACATTCCGCCAAAACCCGAACCACCGCTGGTAGCGCGGAAGGTACGTTCGGATTCTGCATGGACCCAAAGACGCGAACGGAAGGAGAGGGTGGGGGTTGTCAAAACATAAAAACGAGACTCCGAACGAACAAGGTGCTTTTGTTTTTCGTGGTATTGGTGGGGCTCGGCAAGCACGCACCAGTGAGGGGTTCCACATCGGCAGGCTCTTGTGGGTTTCGTGGATAAAAACCTTCTGTGGAATGCTCTCATGTCTCGCTAACTTGGCGGCGTCTACATAGCACACCAAATAGGTTAATTTGCCATTTACCACTCATTATGTTTGTAAACAGGGTTTTTGGCCGATCACACTCTAACCACCTGCATAGTTTAACTGACTCCACACGAGCTTGTTGTTACGACACGTTTGTCAGCGCAAGGCGGGATAGAGGGCTGGATGTATGCCACGCTCACACGTTGAGCAAATAATCGCATCACACACGAATCCATCTATGATCTTGAAGCGAACGCAACATCGATTATGTATTGTTGTAACACTTGGGAGTTGGGACCCAGAGACATGATCGCGTAAACCTCCACACAAGTGGGCATGGTCTTTGCTGTCACTATGCCATTTGTGCGACCCAAATCGTGGACAATATTGTTGCTCCCTCCTCGCCGTGTTCTAGATTAGATACGTCTCCGGACCTCTGCCAAAATCAGAGGTGTGGGTATGTGGTGCCTGCGTGGTTGCGTACACTGCAGTTGCAGTATGTCAGCCAAAACCGTCGTACCTGTTTCTTTGGTTTGTCGTGTCCCTTTCGGCACCCCGAGAAGCCCAGATAAGGCGCATCCGTTTCAACCATAAGCCTATCCAACGGAATTCGCTTCACCTGGGGTGTGGAAAAGATTGAGCTCGTCAACTATAATTAACCCATAGCAGAGGGTCTTAAAAAGAGCGAGATAACTGAGTACGATGGGTACGATGCGACCGATGACCAGCCAGAGAAGCAACAATAAACGAGCAACAATTGCTCTCTCCAAGGTCCGGGTTCAAATATCTAAAAATAACGGTCCGCTTTGATTTTTTCATGACACACGTCGTGAACCAGCGCGCCACTTCTTCACAACCCAGCACTACCGCTACAAGCAGAGTCGAAAGCCCTCAGCCAGTATCGACTACAAGACAGCATCCCGTGCCCGCGTGCCTACAAGAATCGGCTTCCGCGGCGCTCACCGCTGCTCGAAGTGCCGCCCCACTCTTCTCCCTGCAGATACCCCCAGCCACGCTCACGAAGAAGCCCATGTCAATGTACGCAGTCAACTCCTTAAGTGTGGCCACAGCACCCCGATGCAAAAAGGACGAAAACGTCGGGATGGGAAGAATATGTACAGGGTTAGGAAGCGCATCCATGTGCCAAGGCCCCCCAGGCGAAACAAACCGCTTGATTGAAACATTCGTAAGCAGCAGCCATCCTCTCGACAACGCCGTTGACTTGATGCAGTAGAAGTGGCATCGCCCACACATAAAAGAGATGTCTCCAGTCCAACGTACGGAATACAAGTGATCAGCCATCCTAGGGAGAAGAGCTGGCCTTGCACATTGACGACAAGCAAGCCTTACCTCCTCTGATCCAGTAAAACAATGCACCAAGCACGGAGGCAGACCATGCGAGGCATCGTATCGCCGTAGAACCTGCCATGCCGCCAGCGTAGAGTAGAATCGGGTGTGTTACTCAGCAGTCGGTGGGGCCGGTTTGGCAATCTATCTGACCTTAATCCATCTTTGCTTTGTGCCATGCTCAGTGCTGGAGGACCAAATTCAGCAGCTCAAAGAGTGAACTTCGGGACAACACAAAAGCACCACTATTCGGGGAGCGAAGTGGACATGCGCTGACTTCCTCACCTCCGAAAAATCGACGAATGCCGCACGCTCGTGAAGGAAAAGTGGCTTCTTCAGCTGCATGGAACGGTTCGTGACAAGGCCGGCAGGTTTTATTATGTTCGGCAATTTTTCTGCACCACGAAACAATTCGTAGTGCTTCCTTCCATGTCGCACGACAATGCCGACCCGAACAATCACCGTGCTTGGCTACCGCATCCCTGTCCAACGGCAAGTACGGCAGGTTCCGCATCTGCGCATGGGACAAGCAAGCCTGCTCTCGGAGCGGAATACCGCATGCCCATGCTTATCACCGCCGCTCACCTTGCACGCAAGCTCGACCTGTCTCTCAAACCACGGCAGCTGCAGTTCGGCCGCGGGAAAGCCTTCTGAGTAGTCCAAACCGCATTCTCCCACGCAACGAGCTTCGCACGCGAGTGGATCAGATGGAGGTGACAGGACCACGTTATGGTTGAAAAGGGTCAGTGCCGGCGTCACGATTTTGAATAACTAAGGTGCTCCGCCGTAGAGCGCAGGGCGCGCCATGTAGTGCATCGGCCCAAACGCGTGGTGAAGAAAACAAAGCGAGATAGAGCTAGTCTCCCCAGCGGGACGACTTCAGTTCGCAATCATCAATATTGTGCAGACCCAGCGGCTCACGCCCTGCAAATTCACTTTCAGCATGTGCGGTGTAGATGTACAAGTTTATCCCGTTTGGGCTCCGTTCGGGACAAGGGAACAGAGCTCACCAAGCCCTAGCTTCACCAATGATGTCTGCGTGTGTATGTGGACTACGAAGATCGACGAGAAGTTGCGAGGAACGCGCTTCTCCTACAGCAAACGTTCACCTTCCTCAGTTGCTGCGAGAGTGGCGATGCTCGCCATGGCATCCTCGAGCGAGCCGCACCCCTGGACGTGGTATGGATGGACACCAGCAGTCGAGAACACAACCTTGCGGCAAAACGTGAGAGGAGCTTGTGGGGAAGATGCAGTGATACGTATAGTCAGTTTGTCGTCTATTTTTTCTACACGGAGTCAAGCGCACAATAGAAAGTGGTGACTACACATGGCGGCCGCTATGTTAATGCGCAATTTGCAGCAACCAACGCAGGCGAGTTACAGACAGCGATCAATACACAGCTCAGATGCACGCGCAGTATGGGGTTTACAGAGCCCTACTCAGAATAGAGTTGGGCACTGGCGAATATAACCAACGGTGACACGTGACACATCTCGTTCCTCGCTCAAAACACACTACTTAATACGGATGGTGGAAACGTCTGATTCACGTATGGCCACGTCTTGGACGCGGGTATCGGCTTGGTCCAACAAGGCTATCCAAGGTGATAACTTCGCGGGAGTTGTGTAGGTGCGGGTCCTTTCGAGGAACTGCGGCCGTGGTCCCCACAAACTACAGATAGAGGAGTTGATATGTGAACATGTAGGATGTGCTGCTCACATTGGGTTTTCGTCGCGCCAGTTCCAAAGAGCCCCGGCTGTCTTCCACTGTGCTCCCAGGTACCACGAATTGCTTCACCCCAACCGAAGAGGCTATCTGGACCGCAAAGCAAAATCATGACCAGAACATCGCGATCATGCGATCGGTGTACATATGAGGACGCGGGTCAACCGCTGTCAATATCGCATATGCAGTGCGCGCTTGCCATCTACTCCCGCTTTGCATTCCCACGAACACATTATCTACTTGATACCTGTATGTGATGGTCGATGTCGTTGGAGAGGTCGGCATGCAACAGATTTGCATCGACATCAACGATATAACTGCTCGATTCGCCTGCGTCCGCTGCTGCGGTTGTGTGAAGTCCTCGTACCCCGCGCCCGATAGGAAGGCGGGTGTTGAGTGCTGCCGCCGGACGATTCAAGTGGACTGCAAGCGACAAAAAGAGACCAATAGCACTTCGGTGTTCCATGTTAATGTCTACTCCGCTGTGCCTGCCTTGCCCGTGCACCGCAGTGCAGTGTTGCAGCTGGCAGTGGCTCATCAGGCGGGGACACGTTCAAACCAGATCTACGCAATCTCCGAAAATGGAGTTCAACGAAAAACACGCCGAGAGATGAACAAGAGAGGAGAGCGAGGAGACAAATTTGGCGGCAGCAGCGAGAGAGCTACTCGAGACCCGAGACAGTACGCCCGCGAAAGTCACCTAAGCGAAAGAATGAAGAGCGCATTGGCCACCATGGCGGTTTCGGCCACAGCGGGTGAGATTTGGCTTCCCGGGAGGGTCCGACTGGTCCTTCTCTTGATCTATCTCTGAATCGTGAGCAGATTTGGTCCGCTCCCTCGTTCCCTCCCGTGTGTTCATGAAGCCCCCCGTCTGAAGGATTATTGTTGCCCCGGAGACAACGGTAGCGCCAGCATGGTACGCATTTCTTGGGCCTCGTGCTTCCAGCATGCGGAGGGGAAAACCAAGATTGCACGCATCCCCAACTCAATCTGTTTCTTTGGCATAACTCACACCCGATTCTGTCTGCATCGCACACCCGCTGACACGCCCAAACGTGCGTATCTCGAACTCAATTGTGTGTGTGCTGTGTCTCAGCCTCGTTTGCCTCAGCGTTCGTGGGGTCTCCTCTCCCTCTGCGAGCGCTGACGAGCAGACCCTCGTGCTCCACGAGCGCATACCGCGCACGGCCTACCCGCATGACGGCTGAAGACGACGAGGTGGAACCAAAGGTATGATATTTTGGCGGCGGAATCCCTCATGTTGAAGATGTTGCGTGGCAACATTCATCGTGACGAGTGAAGAACATCAGGCTGTTTAGCCAAACGGGTTCAACACACACAAACCTCGAGCACCCAACTCTTCCCAACCCCCTCCTTCTACCCCCTCCCAGTATATATGCAGCGCGATGAATAACATGGCTACCAAACTGTCTTGTTAGCCTGGAAATACCTTCAAGGGGTGATGTCGCCTTTTTGCTGCGCCTGGACAGGTGGTGGTCCGTCCTTCAACACTGCTGGTGACTTAATCGCTAATTTGTCCTTTGAGGCAGAGAATCTGAGAAAATGAGCTCAGCGGCAGGCGCCACACCGTGGCCTACATTATCTCCCAGCAATAGCATGTTCTCAATGGCGGCGACGCAACAAAAATCCGTCTGAACCTGAGTTGCAGCTTCTACGAGTGGGCCGATTGTAAATCACGCACAAGGAACTACTGTAGACCGGCGTCCTCTCCTTGAGACGCCCGACGATCTGGGTTCGCCGCACCCGCGACCTCGCGCTCGAGTTCGTTCTTCCTAGACTCTGGTTCTGGTAGATATTTACCCTGGCTTGGATTGTTCTCGGTGGTTAGCAGTCGATCCTTTCTCTGCAGTGTGTGGGGGCTACCCCCCCACACTGCTGTTGTTGCTAAGATACAAGCATTTCGCCTCGGTAGCATCCTCCTGCCTTCGATAAAGGACAGCTGGCGTTGCGCTGGCTCTCTGGCTCTCTACGTTAGTAGTTTGACAGGTGTGCATACAAGCACGAGTTTCCGTCAGGAGACCTGCATATGCATGCGTTGACACGCCCAAGAGGTGCGGCGTTCCTAGCGACAACATTCCCCGCCGAATTTCGACTGCAGGGCCTAAGAGATTGAGGCGAACGATGACTAGTCGATGCCTCATGTCCTCGAAACGCCGTGTCGGATCCCTTGTGTAACATGGTGTTGCGACGGGTCAATGTATCCCCCTTCCGGAAGGTGTACTACGCGTCTGAGGTGACGGACGGAAACAAGAAGACTACCTTCAACCGGGAGATGGGCGAGCAGCCCTTGCCGGAGAACACGGCCACAACAAGATCCGACAGGTGCGTATGTTGAAGATGCCGCATGAGAAAAAGGCGGGCACCTACGTTTGGTGGATGGGGGTCGGAAGCCACCCGTCCTGGGTTGAAATCACGGTCATGTGATGCTTGCGCTTGCTCAAAGAGCGGTTGAAAACTTGCATGAGCCACTTGGTGTCGGGTTTGAAGCCGCACGAGATCCTGGAGGCCGTTGTTTCGATCGAGTGCAGCACATGCCAACCAGTGTACACTCTTCGACGTAAATCTTTGTGGGAATATTGCTGCTTCTTCAGACTTCTGTAGGTTTGCCGTTACTGTGCTTTCTATTTTTTTTTGCGATAGTCTACTCGCCCGACGTTGTCCGATCTGTTTTTCATGCGTATCCCTCATGGCCTTTGTTGTCAATCGGATGGTTTAATCGGATCGTTCGCGACCAGGTACGGCCCCGCGGACTACGAGGGCTTCGTCGACAGCGAAGGATTTGACGGGGGTGACGGACAGGTTGGCGTCGTTGGAGACGGTGAGTTTGCTCGCTGCTGTGCTACTGTAGGTCGCCGCCGCCACCGCGAGATATTTGGTCTGCTCTGAGATATCGTGCACAAAGAGGCCTGCCTTTGTTGCATCACTCGAAAAGAACGAGCCCCTACCAGGAATTCGCTCACCTCGCTGTCTCTGACAGCATAGTCGACCGTGTGCTCCAATGACCGGGTGAGCGGACTAGGTATGGGTAGAAGTGCCCCCACCTCCCGATTACTAGTTTGTTTACTTCAGTGGCGAGTTCGCGCGAGAAAGATCAATCCCTTGCTACGTTGCCGAACCCGAGCAGTCGGCAGATGTCCGTACTCAGGTAATCGGCTCTTTTGCCCAGCGCTCCGGGCTCTTGTTTCGGGCCCCATTTGCTGTCCAGGAGGACTTGATTGATTTCGCCTCTTTTTTCTTTTCACTCCAGCATGTATGCTTGCCCCTTTCTTGACCCGTTGCTGTCTTCTTGTCCTCTTCCCACGTTTGACCCTTTCTACAGGAGGTAATGCCATGGAGCAGTTCGACCAGAGTGCCGTCGGCCGAGCTCAGGACATGAGGGCGAAGGTCAAGGCGTCTACGATGGTCCAGGAGTCTAAGGCTCGCCAAAGGAACGCGTGGGGCGGCGGCAGCAGTGTAAGTGAGCATTTTTTCTTTTTGAACATTTACATACCATGGAGCGAACATGCTCAACATGCTCGGTGGTGCCGATGTCTCGACAAAGGGAGCATGGTGCCTTGCGCTCTTGGTCGATCTTTCCACGTTGGGTTCACGGTGGTGGGGTGTGGCGTTATGCAAATACCTGTCCCTCTCGGGGGGCGCCTTCGTTGTGGCATTTCTCTGATCCGGCTAAATAAGCGGGAGCTGAGGTCCTAGGAGTCTTAAGGGCCAGAGCCCACCGGTGTGTTTGTTCTGTGGTAGTAGTAGTAGGTGTGACGTTGTTGTCGTCCGCATACCCTTCAACGAATCAACGGTTGATGTGCGGCATTCATGGCAGGGATACGCGGACGAGCTCAAGGAGCAGGGCATGGTGTCGTACAACGCAGCGGGCGAGGACATCAGCAAGGTCCGCCGCCAGCAGTACGAGGTGAGCGGTAGGATGCGGGAGCGAATCCAGCGGTGCCAGTGCAAGCACCAACACGAACCATTGGTCGGTATCCACCAAAAACGTGTCGGCGTTTATGGCGTTTCTTGCATGTCGCGCGAAACGAAGACGGAAACGTTGTTACTGCTTCGCCCCCAAGTTTGTGTGTGTATCGCTGTGTTGCCCCCTTGCGGTGCATTCGTTTTGACCTGGTCCCCCCCCTTTTTTTTCGTTTGCCGTGCCACGCAGAACTACCGCAATCAGCAAGAAATCACTAGGAGGCAACGCGCCGACAACAGCGTGATGGAAGCTATGACGGGAACGGGCACGGTAGAGGACAACACCAGCAAGTGGAAGGTGGGTGACGTGCCGTGGTTGTAGACATGACAGCTGTGGTTGGCTTCGTATTCTTCTTCACGTCCGAATCCGACATACTTGTTATCTAATGTAGAAGTGAAGCATGGTGGTATGCGGATCAATCACTGGTGTAGTTTCCACGTCTGGTTGGAGCACAATTTCTCCCATGTGCAACCCCCGATTCCATCAAAGAGCAAGAAACCCAGGCACGGTGTTTGTTCTGCATGGGTCCTGTTTGTTGGCGGCGACGTGTGGACTGTGAAGTGGGCGGCACGGTGCACAGTGGATTCTTCCACGATGATGCTTCTGATATTTGCTGCGTGTGCAACCGCTCGTTGCTGCCATGTCCTATACACTCCGTGCCTTCCCTATCTCTCCCCTTTGGAAATCCCTTGCCTGTAGAGGGGCGGCAGGTCCAGCTACTTCGACAACATTAACGCGGCCCCTGAAGAGGCGGTGGACCAGAGCTGGAATAAGTACAGCGCCCCGGTTGCTTCTGGGATGAAGGTGGGTTTAGTTTTGGGCCGACCGCGAGCGTGACGTTTGGTAGAACGGCGCGCATGACTGCAACTATTTAGTTCAAAGAGTTGTACTTGTATGTTCGCCATCAAGAGCAGTGTATGCATGTTGGAGAGTGTGACGTTTCGCCCACTCGAACACCAACAGGATGACAGAAGCTTAGGTATTGGGACTTGGTCTCAAACTTGACCGAGTGCAGAATCCCGAGCTTCTCGAGTGTTCGTAACCGATTGATACTTGGGTTTGAGTTGAGATAGTATTGGCAAGCGGCACCATCAAACTATGCGAATTTCTCTTTGATCTTCGCCGATGGTAGAAACACGAGCTGCGTTTGGTGCGTTGTTTGGAGTGCTGTACTCGCACAACCATGTCTGTCTAGGTACGGTCGTGCATATGCCACTGATTTGTTGTTTTCATCTTCGACAGGATGGCACTGAGTGGGGGGAGACCACCCTGACCGGCAACGAGAAGGTCGAGGATACGGTGCAGTGCATCTCCACCAGTGGGCGACCAGGACACGCTACTCTCAACGTGAGTCAGGGAGAGGAAGAGAGAGAGATACACACACCGAGACAGAAGGAGGAGCAATAGAGGGAGGGGGGCGGGGGCAGAGAGAGAAAGAAAGAGAGAGAGACAGAGAGAGAGAGAGAGAGAGAGAGAGAGAGAGTTGTATATTCCTGCGGTGATTTTGACGTGGACAATCGTATGCGCTCGTTCGTTCGTTCGTGGGAAACGTTTAGGTGAAGAGCACCGTCATGACCTTCGAGCCGTTCCACTGCACCTTCGTTGGGGACGCACGAGGGTTCAAAGTCACACCCGAGGAAGGGACGCTCAACCGCAGGGGCGGTGACCCCCAAGAGTTCGACGTGTCCTACATGGGCAACGTGAGGGAATTCCCGCTTTTGCTTGTTGATGCTTTTTGCGCCAGCAGCGTTGGTCCCAGGATGTTGCCCCCCCTCCCATCTTTCGCGCTTGGTGATGTGAGAACCTGGTTCGATGAGAACCCGGCGTGCTCAGTCCCAGCGTTGTAAGGGATGCGAGGTCAATGGTCTAACGACTACGGAATGCACGGGCTATGAGAACACCCCCCCCCCCCTACCCATCCTGAATGCTGAGCTAGTCAAACAACGGTGGCGATTCGCCAACAGTTACAGGCCCCAACGGTAGATACAGCGGTCTGGTAGAGGACGTGCTTCGGCAACAGTGGTGTCCATCGCTGACTGCAACACTCCGGGTCAATCGTGGCAACACCACTGCGGTGTCTAGCGTGTCGATTGTTGTAACTTAAGGTCGGGAACGCGTTGCAATTTGTTCCGTTGGCCAGCAGGACATACAGCGTCCCTTGATTAGACTGTGCTGTTATTTGGCCATTTGAACATTTCCCGTCTTGTTGGCCCTCTGTGCTCTCATGATGTAGGGCCCCGGCGATAACCGGATCGGAACCTTGGTTGTGGAGACCGAGGAGGACAAGTGGATCTACAAGGTGCGCGCGCGAGAGAGAGAGAGAGAGAGAGAGAGAGAGACACACACACATGAGAGACACACACACATACAGAGAGACACAGACAGAGAGACAGAGAGACAGAGACAAGAGAGACAGAGAGAGATAGACAGACAGAGAGAGATGCATTATGTCCAAGCCTGTGCTTGTAACTTCAACAACACCTCACGAACTATGCCTAGAGCGCGTTTCTCTGCGGTCTACAACACGTTGTTTTCACGATTTAGACTACCCGCTCGATGTTGTTGCTTGCTCTGTGCTGTGGAAGTCACGTTTTTGGTCATGCCACGCAGAATGCAATTGCAGTGTTTGCACCAGCTTGTGTGGGCCTTTGACCGCAGCAGCATAGCCATCACGAACCCGGCAAGACTATCACAGATTGTCTTATCTAGGCTAGACGCCCGTTGCCTCATTCCAACGCCCTCGCAACGCTCTTGCTTTGCATGTATCCTCCCGGTCCTTGTCCTCGTTCGTGCCATGACACAGATTGAGGGCGTGGTCGGTTAACTTCGAACTCCAAGAACACGGACTTCTGGGGACCTTGTAGCGCGTTGAAGCGCGTGGGGTATGCTGTGTCTGTCTTTTATCTGTTCATTTAATAGAGGTCAAGTTTGAGGGAGTTTTTATGTTTTCCTTGGCTGAATTTTTGGAGAGCACGGGATAGATTGAACGGGATCGTGCGAATATGAAGAAAGCCATTGAGCGCGAACGGCGCAGTACCAGCACCAAGGCGGGATAGAGATTGTTGGACATGGGTTGGTTGCTGGGTCATGAAGGCCCTCTTGCCGTGTTCAGTTGAAGCTTGCCCTCTGATCGAGAAGGGCTGGCTTCGTTTGTTCAACCTGGTGCGTCCGCACCGGGTGGGGTGTGGGCACCGCCCTGGGGTACCTTTCCGATCTTGACGCTTAGAAAGAACGTCGCCTGCTGGCGGTGCAGTAATATCATTCATTTTGTTTGATGTGGTTCGAAGATAGGATGGATTTGGCGTAGCAGCATGCTCCGTGCAGTGTCTCGATGGATGTGCTTCCGCTTCATGCTGGAATGAAACAAAATAGAGCTTTTGAAATGTCTTGGGTAACCCGATGACATTGTTGACGTCTTCTCGATGATGGAGATTGCCTTGAACCGAGTGTTTGAGTCAACGCTATTTGGCGGCCTACATGTAGATAAGACTTGGCGTCCCACTTGCATGTTCCGGACGTGGACGTTCGACCCTTCGTGGCGTACTTTCTCACATTCCGCAGCTGATGCGTCCCGGAGTCCATTAGCGAGTGTCGATGCAACACGGTGGGTGGGTGTTGCTGCCGGGTCTAGGAGATAAGAGATATGAGCGGGTGTAGATTGATCACCCTCACTGTTGGGGATATGTGAACAGGAACAACGTCGCTTTGAGACGATGACGATCCACGACTCTACAACCCCTTGTTTGTTTATTCGAAACCAAGGCGTACGTTGCATGCACGTTCATGCTTGTACCGCCCCCCCCTCTATCCCTCGTAATCTTGGACCATGGTGTGCTTGAACACAGCAGCAGCAGTGGAATTGGAGTCGCATGTCGCATATTCTCGTGCATCGCTTTTCTCCCCGCTTGGCATGAGAGCATTTTTCACAGCATGGCGCCGTGCCTCAACATATAATCTTTCTGTCTTGGTAAGTTTCCTAATATACTTTCGTGCCTGACCTCGGGAATATTGCTTTGAATCCACGCTGTCACACGAACTTACCCGTAAGGAATTTCAATTGTCCCAAGATGCCACAGTAAATACACAATCCAGCGCGGTCGTCAAGGTTCCAAAACATCGCAGCGTACACCAACTGAGGGTGGGGGGACCCGGAGAGAACAGCATACAGCAGTAATACGTAGTGGAGCACCTTATCTATGTCGTGGGACTCACGATACATACTCGACTTCACGGACGAGTAGGGAAAAAGGACGGTTGGAAACCTCCTCCCGATGAAAGGATAGACTATTCATACAGCAGATAGACTATATGTAACACCGACCAACACCGCCGACCGTACTATATTCCTGTACACTGCTGTACATACAAGCCAACACGATGCACGCCGCAGACTGTACTATGCATACTACTGCTGTACATAGTTGATCGCTATCCCGCAGGAAACGACGTGCCACCTGAAGCATTTTGCGGTGCCCCTTCGGCCACCTGCAAGATCTCCCAATCCAATCTCCCAAATGCCAATCCTCTGCCGTTGTCACCCCCTTGCAGCTTGTGACCAACACACACACGCCAGCCTTCCTTCTGCTTCTGTTGGGTGTTCTCGGCTCCACTACGGTACCGGTGATCGACAGCAGTGATTCGTGCCAACAGAGCCTCTCAGGTACGCGTGTGTACATTGTGCAATACGTCCACCCTGGCTCTCTGTTGAGAAGTCGGAGATCGAGCCGGTGACACCAAGAGGTTCAACAGACACCAGCAGCAACAGCAGCAGCAGCATCAAGACATAGGCAGTTTGCAGGGACACCTCCAGGCGAAAGGCGAGGGAGAGACAACCATGGCTATGAGCGAACCTTTCGCCAACCCAGATGCTTCTCCAGATGCTTCTCCTCGGTTCCTGTCGCTGGGGGAAGGCAGCGAGGTACTGCAGGTGGCGCTGTGTCCGGGCGATGCTATCCTAGCAAACGAGAAGGCTTTCGTCTACAGGGGGCTTGGACTCCAGCAAGAGTTGCAGCCTACGGGTCCAATGGGAAGGGCATTAGGATGGTAAGCAATGGTGGATACTGTAGTCGATACGTTGGGGTTGCCGCAGTTAAAGCCCAAACAGTCACCTTGTAAGTGTTGCACCTTCGTCGTTGACCAAAAATGCGGCATGTTCAAAACGTGGACCAATTGGATTGACCGCATTACCAAATGAACCCATGGGTGCAAATCAAGGAGAGATCTTAGTTAAACAAATTGCATCGTGATACGTACATAGTGCGGTTGAGGTCTTTGCCAAACAAGCCGTGTTGGCGCCTTTCACAGCAAGTTTTGGGTTGATGCGGGAAACACTTTTCCAAAAGCCTGTTGCACGTCGGTCGGCATTGAACCCACACACGCGCGCTTAATTTGCACCCTGCAATACTGGCTGTATTACTTTTTACAGGATTGGCGTGAAGAACGACAGGGTCGTCAAATTTACCAACGAGGGCAACAGTCCGACCTACCTCGGGTTAACCGCGTCATTGCCGGGCAAGGTGATCCCCGTTAGCCTGGCGAAATCTGGCACTTTGCTGGCCAAGCCGTCAGTATTCCTGTGCAGGTGCGAGTCGGGGTCGCATCGGTAAAGAGCCTGTCTAGTAAGTAAATGCCATGAGTTTTGCTGCGGATTCACGGGTCGTAACTACCCCTTCGAACCACGTGCCCGGTACGAGCACACCTCTAAGTGCGCCTTGTTCGGTAACCGCTCATGAGGTGCAAATATTCTGCGTCCGGGTGTTCGTAAAGCCTTTTCGTTGGTATCGAGTGAAGTGCTGCGTTGGCATCTTTTTGAACGGTTTCCTCTTGCTGGCGGTAAGCCTGAACATCTTCACCCCACGCCCCTTCGCGTGTTGCTGCCTACGCCGTGCGATTTCCAGCGTAGTGGAGAACGACATTTCAACGGCCAAGATAAAGCTCCAGTCGGAAGGCCAGTCCTCTCAGCAAAGCGTCGAGATGAGAAAAATAGCTGGAGCGGGAATGTGTTACATCCACGGAGGTAAAAGTGTAACCACCCTCGCCGTTCTTCGATAAGGTTAATTTCAACACGGTGCCAATGTATCTTCTTCCTATGCATAGTTCATAGTTCACGGTCTCTTTTTGCTCTGCTTCATTGCCTGGTCAATCAAAAGAGGGTGGCCATGCCAACATGCGGGCGGTACCATCGGTTGGCCGCTTCGCCTGGTGAATTTTTTCAAAACGGGCGCCCGCAATCATGTCCAGTCCACCAAAGTTTCTTGGCTTTTTTCTTTTCCAGGTGGGGCTGCGGTCCAGAAAGCGTTGGGGCGTGGCGAGTCGATGGTGGTGGAGTTTGGGTGTGTTGCTGCCGTGTCTGACGCTTGCAAGATCGTCCCAGAGGAAAGGAACGGACCGCTCATCAGAGAGCCGCCGTACTTCCAGGGATTCCAGGTCAAGATCACCGGTAAGCGTTTGTTCGAGGGTACAATGTATTGGTGCGACTTGACTATTCGAGCAGAAGAAGGTTTATTCGAGTAGAGCAGGGTTTTTGCCCCCGGTGATAAAAGGCGTACCCGTCCTCTCGCGGGTTGATCTCGCAGCCTGCCGTGTCCTTCGATGCGAACCCCCCGCACCGGGCCGCACATCACCTTTTCCCGAGCGTTCGTCCGATGACTGGCTTAACCATGCGGCGTGTTAACGACCCCGCGCCCTGTTGCCGGAACTGTTTTTCATGCTGCAACCAATATTACTTTCGTGGGACCGTGGGCCTGTAGGGGGCGTGTTGTTCCCCAAGATTTCTTCCTACCTCTTGTGTCTCTTGTGTGTTGCCCCTAGTCGGTGTGTCCTACAACAGCAGCAACTTGTTCACTTGCTCCAATCCATGTTTTTGCTTGAAATGAACTGATTCCGTCGCAGGTCCCGGGAGCGTATTTATTCAATCGACGCACACGGGACGCTTGTCGAGGGCGAGTAGAGCAGACAGGGTTGCCCAGGGGGGATCAGGAGGGGGCGACATGATGAAGGCAGCTGTTCTCACGCTCGTCATCATGATAGTCGTGTTCACGGTGTTGGACTGGGAGGAGTTTTGAATCGCCACTGCCCGTGTTACCGCAGAAAAAAAAGAATAGTGGACGACGCTACGAGAGAGCGAAAGATGGTGTGGTTCATGAGGTGCTCGTGTGGTATGGTATAGCTGAAAATCTTTAGAGGAGGATCTGTCGAGATATACGTCTGTGAAAGCACCACGGGAGTCAAAAACGTTGTTGTGTATGTCTAGTGTACTACTTGTCAACTTGACCCCGGTGCCTGCAGTTTTCTGACATGTCATGTTTCGTGGAAGGGAGATGAATTGCGACTGTGTGATATCGGCTTGTTCGCAAATAACTAGCATATTAGTGGGGACGTGGATCAAAACCAGAGTGATGCCCCTGTCGGCAACGAAGCAAAACAACACAGCAGTAACAAAACCGGACAAGATGAGCGACGGAGCGTCATTCCTTCTCGGCGCGCTCTGGCTGCAGCTGCACGTGGCGGGGATCACCACTACGTTGGTGGTTTTAAAACGATTGAGAACCCTCGCACCACCTCCGTCATGCTCAAGCCAACAGATACTTTTGGGATACCGTGTGCTTGGACAGCTCCGAGATGTTGAAAGGCAAACGAAGACAGAGCACTGCTAATGCAATTGTAATAAAATGCGACGTGGCACCTTGATCACCAAGTCCTAGTGGTGGGATGGAATATCGTAGTGTGCTAGAGAGCGCTAAAAATTATGCTAGGCAAAGCTAATAGACTTGCCAAATTACAAACGCACAACGAGAGTGGTTACAGCGAGCTCCCATGGGCCCATGCTTCCCTATTTCCTTTCTACAAAGCCGGATGTGTTGACTCTTTAGATAACGTCAACAACCCCAGGCGCTAACCTCTGACCCATACCCACACCCGCCCCGACCCCTCCATCCGCCGGGTCGCCTTCTATCATGTCCGACGGCATGAGGTACTCTCCGGTGAACATGCTGTTCTCGAAGCCGTCGTAAAACACTCCGGGCTTGAGCTCACTCACGCAGTCCTCCAGGTCTTGCAAGTCCTGCGAAGAACGGGGAGTTGATATAGGGGTTCAGGTTTGCGACTCTCTGTACAGTACGTGCAGAAAGTGAAATACGGTTGGATTCTTAGCAAAGAGCGACGAAGATCTTCAATTCTCTGCATCTATTTAGCTTGTCGGGTGACGGCTCAGCTACTCGTAGCCAAGCGCAGAGTGAAAGCATTGCAGCCCATGATCCAAAACCTATATACGAGTAGGTATGGTTCCGCTCCACAAGACGGACGTGAAGGCACTGAGGCCATGTTCCAGAGTAGAGGAACGTTTCAAGTGGGCGTCAGAAAACATAAAAACACCGCGAACAGTATTGTCGTTTCAAAAGAAAAAACAGCCAACGCACCTGAAACACGACGCCATCGGCTCCAATTGCCTCGGCAATCTCGTGGTCTTCTAAGCCATGGGCCAGCAATTCGGACTGCCGCGGGAGATCGATACCGTAGCAGTTCGGATGTCTCACCTATTTGGTAGAGTCGTCAACGGTGCGCGCGCGGTTAGTCCATTGGCGGTGCCAATTGCGAAATATGCTCGACACCGCCCGCTATCGTAGAAAAGCAGCGCAAGCTGCCCGAACCCACCAACAGCACGAGCTAGGGAACACCGCCAAGGGCCGAGTCGTAATTGCTAACGTGGTCGAGTTCGCAAAATGGAATGCATCAGAAATCAAATTCGCCGCCACATCAATCGCGGGGCATCAACCAAACTGCTGCGACGCGATTGCATCGATACCTGCTGGGTACAAGTATGGGTGTCTACTCTCTACGTCCCTTGCCCCATCTCTGCGGAGCGCGTTCAGCAGATGGATGCACCCACCACAACGAACTGGCGACGCACTCACCGGCGGCGAGGCCGAGCAGAAGAACACCTTGCGGGCACCGGCTTCCTTGACAATCCGGACAATCTCCCTCGAGGTTGTGCCCCGGACTATCGAGTCGTCCACGAGCAGCACCGACCGCCCCTCCAGGACACACGACACGGCCGAGAGCTTCTTTCTGACGTTTTGCCGACGGAAAGCCTGCCCGGGCATGATGAACGTGCGACCCACATATCTGTCTCCCCGGTGCGAAAGAGTTAAGAGATGTCAAGATGCAGGGTTGTGCAAGGGGGATGCGGTCAAGGGGTGGTGGTGTTTATGGGGAGTGCAGATTGGAAATTGGTTCGGGTTTCCCTTAGTACAGGCACGAAATAAACGGATGCGACCACTACCCTTGGACGGGGAGGGGGGTGTAGCGAGGGCAGAGCCACGCGGACAAGCGGCAGAGGAGATTTTCCGCATAATCTCGGAGCCACGAACACATGGACTCGTTTTCCATCCTAATGACGAAAGGAGGCCACTCCTATCCAACAAACACCGGGATTTGGGTCTAACAATGGTTATTTTGGTCTTTGTCGATACGTCTATTGGGACGAAATCGATACGAAGCCCAACGTTTTCGGCCGCCAACGCCTCTTCTTCCGCTGCTACTCTCTAGACTCCAATAGAACACTAAAGGCAACCAAAGCGGAACATTCCGTGATTGTCACGTGTGGTCCTTGCGTAGACCGCGGTATCCGTGTCCCGCCGCTCTTGAGTCATCACTGCCCGCCCTTCATACCTGTTTTTCGTGAGACCCTCCTCGAACGGTAGCCCTAAGCGCGCCGCACAGTGCATCGCAGCGACCCGACTGGTCTCGGGTACTGGTACGACCACGTCCACCTGCAAACAAGAACAAACGCGGTCACCCACGAAAAGCCACAACGCAACGTCATCAGCTGCCGTAGCAACAGAGTCCTAACCCTTGGTGATTATCAACTCCAGCCGAAAAAGACGAAAAATGAATTGTCAACCACAAAGGAGCTGGGAAACGCCACTCAGCCTTCCAGCTTCATTCAAGAGAAAAACGGACATAATTATTTGCCCCCCTGAGCCCATAGCACACGGCACATCACACGAGACAAGACACGAAAGAGTCACAAGAGCAAAAAAAGTACCGTAACCTTTTACCTCTCCTATGGGAACCTGGCGGGCGATTTTTTTGGCCAGTCGCAATCCCATTGCAACCCGTGCCGCGTAGACCTGAAGCAGCGAGACAAGAAAGCAAGAGACGATGCCATGGGCATGTTTTCCCGTCAGAAACGAAACCCTACAAGAGGATGCGGCACTGGTGACACCTTCCACACTTTTCTTCTTATGTCCTATTGTAGTCACACGCATGCATATGTCTGGTTGTTTGGAGGTACATCACAGGAATGTGTGTGAGGGTTTCATACAGCAGTAGGAGGAAATGTTGTCGATTTGGTGGTTGGCGCTGGGTTGGGGGCGGCTGTAGCGAGCAAAATCGCTCGGCCACTTTGAACATCGTTGTCGGAGTAAACTTTTCCTTAATAGCTTCACAAGACGCCCGGTGATGACGGGGCATACATGGATGTCAGAGGCAAGCAAGGACTGCTGTCATATGTCATGGTGGGACAATTGTCCGGGACATACTCTGTACAGAACGTCAACCTAGCACACATCACACAGGAACACCCAACAAGCAGCCTGTGGTGAAACGGTGCCGAGCTAAAAACACATGACGTGCCCAAAAAATTGAAACACATCCAATCCAATTATACGCCACAAGACTTGACCACGCTCTCACCGGAACACCATCGATGATACTGTCCGGACGCGCCATGTAAACGTACTCGAACAAGCACGGCTGAAACCTCGCAACCGCTCGCCGGGATTCCTTTCCCTCTCCCACCTCCTCCTCCCTCTTCTCGCCTCCTTCCTCCCTACTCCGCTGCTGCAGTTGCCGTGGGGAACAAAACTGACTAGACACCGATCCGGTACTAGCATCCAAAAACACGGCTTCCCCGGCGCCAACATCCCTCCTTAGTGAAAACCCCAGCCCCGTGAGCGCCGCCGACTCGGACGCAACCGCGAGGTCCATCTTTCCCGATCCCCTTCTCATCCCATCCGCACCGATCCCTCCATCACCGCCGATAGCCTCCCCTCCTATTGCCGCGGAGCCACCGCCGCTGCCGATCCCGCTCCCCGCCCCGCCCCCGCCCGGGCGCGCCCCGAGACACAAGGGTCGAACTCCGTGGGGGTCGCGGAAGGCCAAGATGCCGTACCCGTTGATGAGCACCGTTACCGCGTAGCCGCCTCGACACCGAGCCATTACCGCCTAGGGCAGGTGTACGACGTGATGATGCGACACATGCGACCAGAACACATCCATTTGGTTGGGTATCGGCAGGGCGGGGGGTAGTTGGGAAACAGTTGCCGGACGTGAGGTTGTCGGTACCCTTGTTGGTTGTCGACTACCGTTTCGTGCACACCTAAGAGACGAGAAAATATTCTGGCACTGTTTTGGAGAAAAGGGCTAACCTTATGAATGTTGCTGTTGAATACCAGTACGGACGTGAGTGGGGAGAGCGACGAGACCGTCACCTTGTTCGTTTAGTGGTGTGTGGACATCCCATACAAGAGCAACCTCCCGATTCAGGCTGGAGGAAAACTGCCCTCGTTGTAAATCCTGCCAGCAAATTCTAACCTCCAGGGTACAGATTCGCCAAAACCGTCATATTAAGGGTAAACACCTGAACAACTTGGAAGAGCAGCTCTCGGGTTACCGGCGGTCCGATCGCTGGCCTCCTAGCTGCCAGCTCCATGCCGAATATCTCCGACAAGAGTTCCGTGTCCGAGTCCGTGTTAAGGTGACGAGTGGCCGATAGCTGAAACGGATTGAATGCGAATAGCAGTAGTGCATGCGTCCAGCGCGGGGCGCGCAGAACGAGAACTGGGTTCAACGTTACGGGAAAAAAAAAGTAGGTCCATCAACACACCGAGGTGCGGCGTATGCACACACAAACACCGATCGAAAAGAGGACAGCCCAAACATGAGAGTATCGGAGCGCAGTTTACGCGAGAAAAGTGTACACCGACGCAGGGCTCGTACCCCAAATACTGAAGATATACCCAAGAACTCGTACTACCACGCACACAGCCCAATCGCCGAGTCAAAATGAAACGTGTGCTTGGAAAACTGAAACGGAAAATGGGCCAGGCAATTGATGCTGATCATGCATGCATAAGCCCCCCAAGAACCGCCGTTGGCGATACATGTAGAGTGCGAGCGTCATGGATGCAGACTAGGAGTTCTTGGAGTGGGTACCGCGAACGTGTTCAGCCCCTTACTCTCTTTTCTGGGCGACCCGTTCTGGTGCGTTCAGGTCTACAATAGCGATCATGCAAGCCCGCAAGCCTCCCCGCTGGAGAGCTACATGAAAGGTCATGTTGAACTTCCCTTCCGGCGCATTCAGAGCCAGATGACTATCACGCGCACACTTCAAAGGGTATATTGTTTTCGGATAGATACACCTCCACAAACGCATACAAGTCGGCGGGTGTTCGCGCGTGCGGATAACTTCAAGCGCACCTGATCTCTCAACAGCTGGCCGTTGCTTAGGTGGCCGTTGTGCGCAACGCAAAATCCCACCGGGACATTATTCCGGAAAGGCTGTTGGCGTTTACAGGACAACAAATAGAGGGGGCGGACGAGTCAGCACGAGCCAATGCTACTTTGCATGGGTTATTCGAAATCGTTTGTCTAGCCTACTACGAGACTCGGAACATTGATTACCTTGAGCTTATTTCGAGGAGTTGCTGCGGTGCAAAAAACGTCATATTCGGATGGTGTACTTGAGGCCTTGGCAGAAGTATTAGAGTTGCAGCCCATACTTGACGGCAGCATCGATGGACCTACCTCTCTCAAGCTACTGCTCCTGTGTGACTATATCCCTTTCTACAGCACTCGACACACATTTTTGCTGCGCGTTTAAGGCACACATGAGTCAGTTGTGTACTTCACTATGCGCATTGCATGGCGCATGAGTACTTCCGGCCACACAAAGGCTGTGGATACGCCAGAGAAGCGTTCATCAAGAAGTAAGACACAATCCTCTTCGCAACCGTCTGAACAACGAAAACAATCGTTTCCAAGGCGAGGATAAACGCTTCTCAACACAAGAGAATCAAGCACCAGCAGCAGCAGTGCTACGCGACACCCGGCGATGACCCCACGACAGGAACCTACAGCAATACAGGCGCAGTACGTACGGAATACGAAAAAAATATAGGCCTGCTCACCTGTGCTTCCTCGACGCTGTTGCAGCCGCTCGTGGGGTAGCGCACGTGTCCCACTCCGTAGGCTCCACGCAAGCCCGCCATGCTCTCCACGCCAAAAACGTCTCTAGCCTGCAGCACCGACACGTGTGCTATGGCGTCATGCATGACACTGCATGTGCAGCAGCAGCAGCAGCAGCAGACAGTACCATTATCATACCTGCCGTGCCGTGCCCACCAGCGGTACTACACACCCCGAAATATGTCGCATCGTGTACCATGTCATGGGCGATAGTACAGTGTTCCGTTCACCAGGAATCCAACAAATACCAAAGAACACAAATACAAACACATCCCGGCCTCGTTTTCATCACGAAAGGATTCCGGATAATCGTGCCGGTCGCCCCGGTGGTCTAGTTGGTATCCTCGAAACTTTCAAGAGGTCAGGTCAGGAGTTCGAATCCCGGCGCAAGCGAGCTTTCCTTGCAAAGTGAGTTTTTCTCTCGCTTCCGCTTCTGGCCTAAATTGTGGATAGCGCTGGCTCGTGTGTACACAGAGGGAAGAGAGTGCTGAACTCTTCTCGCATTAAAATTCGAAGGCAAAGTACCGCAGGAGGGGAGGGTAGAGAGGAGCTCTCCTGTGTGACCACGGGTTGGATGGAGTAAACGGCACTAGTGCTGTGAGCGCTGATTTGACGTGAAGACAAAAAGTAACAAAAAACGACACACTCAAGGAAGAGAGCGGCGTCTACCACCCCTGAAGCAGTGGGCGACATCGTCCATCCCGAAAGCTGGGTCATCAACACCGCAGGCAGCGACTACGCGCGCAAGGTCGCCAAGCCTGCCAGTTTGATAGGCTAGGTGACGTTGCGCTTGTAGTCACTATATGCGGTCTTGGTGACCCAGCTTCCGGGATGGACGATGTCGCCCACTGCTTCAGGGGTGGGAGACGCCGTTCTCTTCCTTGAGCGTGTTGATTATCGGGAATCCATTGGCGATGACAACGAGACCTGGGTGTGGTTTGGATTTTGTAATTTTCAGTTTTGGAGACGCCACACACCGCCGACAGACAAGGATATCGGGTCCTCACAAACCACAAGATAGTACACATACCGAGGCCCTCCATTGGAGGCCGCGAGGCGACCAGAGAAGCAGACAACGGGCATCATCGCCATCAAGCAGCTTGCCGTGTGGGGGGTTCGTACCGTCACCTGCTGTGCGCCATGTAACCGCTAGAAGAATATGGCTTATCATTACTGCCGTTAAAAATTCAAGATCACCAAGAACATCAGTGAGAGTGTCTACCACAGATACCCGTGTTTCAGTCTATGGTGCCTTCAAATAAATTTCGAAGGCGTACTCCTGAGGCGGAAAAACCCTTTACTTACGCCCTCCCGATTTTTCGTCCCCCTGCGCTCACCACTTTCATCGTCGTCGTGCTCCTCACAGAGGTGACGTTCAAGCACCTCACAAACACAGACAGTCCTATTTTTCATCCGAGAACGCTGTTGATGTTGTCGCTTTGCTTTTAGCAGGACAAATGCTGCGTGATGAGATAATCCGTTGAAAAACAGGCTCAGCACATCTGTCAGAGCACGAACTTGGCGCGTTTGGTGAGGGCCAAGGAAAGAACGCAGCCCTCCAGCGCTTGGCGACAGGCCGTGCTCATATACAGGTATGGAAGGTTTACCTGGGTCGCATAGTTTTGGATCGCCTCACGAGGGCCACAATCGACATGCACGCTCAACAGTAGCAAATTCAATAGCGACGGTAGCGGCGGAATAGGCGAGACCAGCTCATGCGCGTGAAAGTCCCTCCAATTTCGCCGGAAGGCTACAACACAGTACCTGAAGAGCCTCGAACTAAGAGGGGATACAGTAGGTGACCCGATATACACCCGTGTTGCAAGTCCCCACACAAAAAGTTTTTGTTTATTTTATTACGACAAGGCATCGACCACGCGGAGCCCCCAAAGCCGCCGAATTCCTATGGGACTGGCCGTTATACGTCAACAACTCGGGCTGTAGTGGCGATCCCAAATGTGGCCAACCTTCTAAAGCAACCTTAGGCATGTCTCTACACCGTGGTGCCGAAAAAAAATGGACGGGATCGTTTTCTTAGCGCGGATAGAGCGTTGAAGGTCAAATTGCAGGGGAACTTGCCGGAGATTTCCAACAACAGACGCGTTGGGCGTGTTTGGTCGACATATAGGCGATACAGCAGTGGTTCACTGGAACGACCCTCGTCGTGGCGATCCCAAATTTTGCCAGCCCCTCAACGCTACGTATGCCTATGTAATGCACTCTGGTGAAGTTTCGAGCGAAATCGTCAACTCCTTTGCCCGCGGGCAGCAGCGTGAAGTTTGGTGCTGAGAGCTGCGAACGGGCTTAAAGCAGCAGCTCTTTCACTTTTGATAGCACGGCATTTGCCAGGTTCAGAGCGAAACCAGGCCAAATCAAATGTCTGCGCGTGTAGAACACAACATGCTTGAGATATCCTGCAGGTTTCATGGCACGTAGCCATCTGTGTGAGGAGCACCAGCAGTGACAAAGGCGTGCACCAGATGGTGCGCTGGGCAACCGATGATGGGGGCTTACGCGGGGTACCATCGATTTTCGCGGAGCCCCTTTGTCATATATTTTTTGTTTTTTTGTGGGACTTGCAACACGGGTGTAAAATACCGGTCGAATAATGCCGGTTGCCGGCTAAAATGCCGGTGAAATCGGCTGGCACAACTTCAAGTTGGTATAAAGCCGGTTCTCAAGATTGCTTGCACACACAGCACACCACCACACACACAGTTCGAGGTCTTATACCCCTACCAGCTGTACCCCACCACATCATGAGGGGCTACTTTGACAAGATCTGATGCTAGTTTTTGAGTGGATTCAGCATCAGTAGTTCGGTTGTTTGTTGTGTGGAACCCGTTGGTAGGTGTGTTGGGTGTACGGTTGTCGTTTCTAGCTGAACGCTAGCAGCCTGACCACTTTTTGTTTGAATTTTCCCTGTTTTTTTTTGTCTTGTTCTGTGTGAGCGAGTATTCGTCGGATATGCGGCACGTAAATGGGTGTGTTCACATGCTTATTTTCGTAGTGTTTGTTGCCTTTCTTTCTTTCTTGATATTTGCGTACGATATAATTCATGTGTGTTTTTAGCGGGTGAGTGACGGGGAGGCACCAGAGGTTAATATTATACGTCAAGGAAGAGTTCGTGCACAGACACTGATTGCTCTGCGAACAAAAAATGGTCAAGGGGTAGAACCAAAGATGCATGGAGGGATGAGCTAACATACGGCCCTTCGATGCACGCGCCTCCTCTGAAATCTGCTCGATCGCGGAATGCTTACCAAACCTCCTGTCACAGCATCCGCTGTCATTTTTCCTTATCACCTGATGCTTGTGGTGTGTGCTACACGTTTTGTATTGAATAACTATGTAGACGGTTTCCTATATAGGGCCGGTACCGGCATTATAGCGGAATTCTCAGACCCTCAGTAATGCCGGAACCGGCATTATAGAGGCCGATTCTAAATATTGCCACTCTCCCGCTATAATGCCGGTGAAATCGGTTGTCAACCACCGGCATTATGCCGGGCCACCTACAGTACAGATATCCTTACCAGGCCTTTGTCCTTCCTCAAGAACATCTTCCGGCCGTTGGATGTTGCGATTCCCGCCGCATCTTGTCCGCGGTGTTGCAGAATAGTCAGGCCATCGTACAGCTCGGGGGATACCTGCGCCTCATGGTCCGCCAGCAAGATACCGATCACCCCGCACATCACCGGCCCGCCATTTCTTCCGTCGTGATACCGGTGCCTGCTGTGCGCTGACCGGCCGTGCTTGCGAGCGTCAAACCGGTGTGTCCAGTTTGAAGGTCCGCGACCGCTGCAAGTCGGTATTGCTGATATTGTTGTTGAGCATCTGTGGAATGGAAGCCGACGGAGACACGCAAATACACAGCCAAATGCAGAATGAAGAATGGGGAAAAGTGGGTATGTTGTGTGACAGCAGTTTAATATAGGGGAGGTAGCATAGCCGCAGGGTATTCTTCGCAGCAGCATTTTTCTGCTACACACGAGCTACACTTTCTTGTAGGCTTTCTGTTGCCAACCATTCCTGCCTAGCTGTCTTCCAAATATCCCAAGTGAAAGACATGGCCATTTATGAGTGGTGTCGAGGCGTATAGATGGGCTTGAAACTCGGGCACACCCGTAGTCTACCAGAAGTTAACTGAGGGTCCGGTGGCACTCAACCAAATCATCATCGGTGAACAGGGGGCAGACTTGGAATGAAACATGAGCGAAGCCACTTCCAAACATTCTAGCAGCACACACCAACGGCCCACCTCGCGAAAGCTGGGAAGCGCGATCGAACACCGTGAGCGCGTCCGTAATGAATGCTTCCAGCTGTGCGCAGGAGCACCGCGAGAACAGCCAGAAGCCATGAATGCGATGTGCGCCGCCTTGTCCTTGGTAGTTGACTCTCGAACTGCATGAGCAAGGGAAGTAACCTTGCAACCTGTGCAGAGCCAAGGCGCGGCGCTCCTCCTCTACCTGCACGACCCGAATCACAGGTATCTCCTCCTTTGAGAAACGTGGTACTCGCGTAGGGCGTTCAATCAACGCGAACGCAAGCGCAGTACGACAACACCAGCTACGCAGCAGTAGCAGCCAGCCAGCAGGAGGCGGCGGTGTGGCGGTGTGTTTTTAGTTGGAGGCATAGCGGCGGAATTCGCGCTCTCTCCGAAAAAGGCGGCGGAATTTGACAACCTTGTCAGGCGGTGGTCGCGAATTAGCGTTTTGCGCAAATTCGCATGTTTCTACAACATAGCACACCACGCAGCCAGTTGCAAAGAAGGGCAGGCGGCGCCCGCTCCCTCACAAAATTACCAGCAACATGGACACGCCACCTGCTACTCCACAGGCTGCATCCGCCAACCTGACCATCAATGCACCAAGCACGCCACGCGTCGAGCAGAGCGATCTTGCACCACCTTCTCCGACCAGTCTGTGCTCTTCCAGCCTAGCAGACCCAAGGACATCCATGTCTCCAGCTGCAGTCGCCCGCCCTGGTCTATCTCCAGCGTGGGAGACCAAGGAAGGCTACGAGCACCAGCAGCATAGACAGTTAGCCGGCTCTGGCGCTGCTGCTGCTGCCGGAACCACGCCTAGTGCCGCCGCACTGACTATCTCAGCCCCGACAACCTCCGTAGATCCTTCCACGCCCGTTGCCGCAGCTGCTGCAGGGCCTCGCCCATTTTCCTCTACGAATTTGCGACCCGATCTCGTGCCACCTAGACGTGAGACAGTGGCACCACCATCCTCTCAAGTGCCAGCACCAGCCCCAGGACCAGCAGCAGCAGCAGCAGCAGCACCAGCAGCACCATCTCCGTCGGGGATCGATGTTGGAAGCGCCTCTGCAACCGTCGAGAGGCCTGGATTCTTTGGATCGTCCACGGACACGGCAGCATCGCTGCCTCCGTCCGACGCTGGTGATACCGCCCACGTTGAACCTCCTCTACCTGAAGCCGCCGCGGAAACAACTTCGTCGTCAACGGTGAGGCCACCCAGCTCTCACTCTGGAATATCGGGGGTGTTTGAGCTCGACCTCGATTCTCCGCTTGCAACATCAACAACGCCGCCCGTTGACGACATGGGGACGCAAGATTTTGCCAGGAGGAACGTCGGAGATTCGGAGGACTCAGTGGCGGTCTCGAGAGACTCATCGGCGGAAGAAGTGACAGCCGAGGCCGCCCATAGTATCAGTGCTGCGCCTGCTCCTTCTCTGCCGTGGGGGAGGGTTGCACCCTCACCCGACAGCTCTCAGCCGCTGCCTGGTCCCTGGGGACGGCTGCAGGAGGTGGGTGTTTTTTTCTTGTTCAACTTGGTTAAACGTACAGCAGTAGCATGGTTGCGAAAAAAATAAACATAGTGTCTCGTGACGTATACCATGTACCACCTTTTTTCCTGTGGCTCTTTTACCGTTCAGGGAATTCGTGTTTGCTTTTTCCAGAGATGTTGCATTCGGTTGCCAGGTGTGTACTTTCTGAGTAGACTGAGGTCTATGCACTCGTCTCCGCGCTTATTGGAAAGCCAGACAGAAAAGGCAAATTTGTCGGAGAAATTGTGCCACGCTGTAAGAAAAATAGCTTGGGGGCAAAGCGGGTTCCCTTGCAAAACTCCTGTGTTTCTGTGCCGACTTGTACATAAAAGATACGTAGACCTCTCATTTATTTTGCTCTGCGATGCGGTGGGAAACAGAGTTTAGAATCACTTCGCGCAATATCATTTCTTCCGGGCTCTATCTATGTACTACAGAATCTCCTTTGAATATTTAGCCTGACACCCAAAGCTCAACAGCAGTCACACCCTTGGCGAGCGTACAACACCAAGTGACGTTTTTCCGTGTTGAGCGTCCCTGAATCGCCATTCCGAGTCGAGCCTAGACGAACCTTGTGCGTCTTCCCCTCATCGTTTTTTCTCCATCCGCGCGAGCAGGTCATGGACGAGATCAAGGTGATGAGCCCTGCTTCCCCAACTTCGCGGGTGCCGCACCCCTTCCTTTCCGGCGCCCGCCCATCCTCCACTGCGGCTGCCGAAGAGCGCAAAGGCTTCGCTCGCACGTCCTCGCCCCTCCCCATGCCCACCAGAGGCCGTATCGCGGGCTCTTCTTCCGCATCCGCATCCGCATCCTCCCGCATCGCCGATAGCCGCCAACAGACACGGCAGCAGGAAGAGAAGCAGCAGCAGCAGCAGCAGCAGCAGCAACAGGTTCCAAGATCCCTGTCTCCGTCGTCATCGCCTCGCCAAGTCACGTCGCCCCCGACACCGGCTGCTTTGGCCGCAAACACGCCGTGTGAGACGCCGCCGACCGCTGTTCAGCAACCGGTAGCACCGGCGTCGAGCTTGCCCTCATCGCAGCACCTCGCAGCCGTAGAGGAGCAATCGCAGCAATCGTCCTCATCCCCAAGATCGAGCGCTGCCGCGGCGGATGCGAATGAACCCGGCGTCCATACGAAGCAGGAGCGAGAAGAGGAAACGCCACCTGTACCTGTACCAGGGTTGGCACTGGGCTACTCTACTTCACCACCGTTTTCGTCTGCGGCGACGGGCACGAGGGGTGCGGGGGGTGAGGTGGCAGCGACGGCAGCGCCTACAGCGACGGCGGCGGCAGGCAGCGATTCGGGGGCAGCGCCCGTTGGAACGGCTAGCCATGGCTTTAGCGACCAAGCTGGGGAAGAACCCGAAGATCTAAGGGGTGATGATACGGCCGAGGACCTCGTGAACGTTCGTGCTGTACTGCCGGTGGAGGATGATGCTGCCACGGGTGGGCGCGGCTACGTGGGACAGAGATTCATTCAGGCCGCAGAGGTGAGAAAGTCTAAGTGTTGCAGTATTACGTACGATAGACGGAGTTGATTCTTGACTAACGACACGGCTTCGATCGACCATGGTAACTTTTAGCACCTCGCCCGTGCAGGAGGTATGTGTATCCAAGTCGGAGCGTTATTACACCAGGTGCAAATCAGAAGCGAACTGTGGTGGCCACCAAACCGCACACATCGAGGACCGAGCGGGCAGGTCTCTGCGAATGTTAGTAGCAACGGCGTTATTCGTGCTCTACTATTTCGTCAAACGTAATACCTACGTGTGAGACGCGCCTCAACATTATCTGATGGCTCCCGCTGTTTATATCCCTGCCATTCCGAACATGACGCAGGCCCTCAGCGAATCCCCTCAACTACGACGTGCGGCAGGAGCGGCGGCGACGGCCGTGTCGGCCGCTGCCGGTACGGCCAGGGTGCAGTTCACGTACACATCCAGAACCATCGGCAAGGTACGTTCAGATCTATGTATACATTCCAGGACACATGAATGGCGCGAAAGACAACGAGGATGCGGTATCTAGGGTGGCTCACCATTTTGCCGGAAGAAATATTGCCTTCTGTAGATAAAGCTTATCCTCGAAGTGGGTCAGGCACTGTAGTTCGAGCACCCTCAACGCGGTAGAACATGATGTATTTGAGAGAGTACAGGTTGCGCACACTAGTTGTATGGATGCCAAATGTCGGAGGGGACTGGGGACAGCGTTTTGGAGGGGCGGCCTGTCTCGGTGACTAAGGTACTTGTTTTGCGCCTTCACTAGAAGAGCTGACACAACACCCCAGCAACAACAGTGAAGGAGACTGTATTTTTGTGAGGAGCAACCGTAGTCTGTTTAAAAAGATGGGCTCCTCCTGTTGAGTTGGTCCAGAATACGATAAACCTTCTGAGTTGGTCCCGGTGCTAATATCATGTTGCAAGAAATATTCTCTCCGCGAGAGTTGCCCCCCGGGTTGCGTGTCTTGTTTTTCGCGTGGGTGTGTGTTGTCGCCAAGACTCACACGACACCTTAAAAGTCGTCCAAGTTTGCGAGGCGTTGAGTATGTCATTGATGGTTCTGCTAATGTTTGTGTGGTGTCTTCATCTGGGAAGTCTTCAAAGCTGACCATTCATGTAAATTCGGCACTGTAATGGGCCGTTTCAGGTGGTTTTCGCCCTCCCCCCCTCGGGTAGAAAGAACTCGAGGCGGCGCAGATGAAAGTAGCGAAAATCATCCTAGGATGCTCCAAGCGCACAAGCAATGCAGCCGTCAGGGCAGAATTGGGGATCTAATCCCTACGGTCGGGAAGAGACGCAAGGAAGCTGACATGGCAGTATCGCATGTGCGGGATGGGAGAGGAGAGGTTGCCGAGAATAGTATGGGAGGCGCGAAGTGGGCAAACAAAAGAGGGGTAGACAACCCACGGAACGGGTCAAAGTTGTAGAGGACGTGTGGAAGGGGTTCGAAATCGACGAAGATGAAACGCTGGAAACGGAGGGTCTACAGGGGTTCAAGTAGAAGATATCTGTTGCTTGTGCCGAGAGAGAAGAACATAATATAAGGAAAGCAACCGAGGATAAGGAGGGTCTAGAAGTGTACGGAATGTTGAAAGAAGGAATAGGGTTCAAGGATTACCTACATGGACCAATGGATGCAGGGACAAAGCTTAAGGTCAAATTCAGGACCGGGGACATAGGCCTTCGAGAACGTCGACGAAGGTATAGGACGGTAGACGACGAAGACGACAAGTTCAAATGTGATTGCGGCTTCGAATGCCAAGACCGTGTTCATGTAGTCGCGGAAGGTCAGTAGTACGAAAAGGAGACGGAAGTGTACATGACTGAGCTGGGAAAAATACAAGGGAGGTACAGGGAGATGTTTGAGGCATGGAATAGAGAGGAGAAGACGGTTGCTGTACTGGGGAATAGGAAGTGGTTTGAAAAGGCGGGCAGTGATATCGCTAGGATAGATAGACTAGGACGACATTTTTGAGCCACCTTTGGCAAAGTAGGAAGGAACGATTGGCCATCGGTGATCGGTCCTGTGGGAACAATGCTCCGTCCTCTCGAAGACGCGTGGTCAATGGTCTAACCGCTAAGGCATGCAAAACAAAAGAGTACGCCCCCCCCCCCCCCCCCCCCGTCGGGTAGTTTTCTCTCCTGGTGCCTCTCTCCTTGTTACCGACAGCTCACCCCTGTAAGAGTTGGGCACCAAGACGTTCGTCTTCATCACGTTTGACGCAAAGCAGAAGATAAAAACTGTACAGAAAAATTCGACTGTTGTGCACACTGTTCAGCATCGCTGGTAGTTTGTCGTTCCGCGTCCCTTTCGTTCCCTGCCGTCCCTTGTGCCCCCCGGTGGTCTGATGCCGTATGATGCCCCTTGCCGTGCTGCATAAAACTTCGCATGACGCCGTGCAGATCCTTGTGGCGAGCGCCAAGTCGTTCGAGGAGTTCGTGGACGAACAGCTGCAGGAGGACGGCTCGGGACAAGTCTTGAGGAGGGAGGGAGGCACGGGACTCCTCGTTCCGCGCGGCAAGCAGCTGTCTCAGGCCTTCATCGTCGCGCCGGGCTGCTGCCTGTGCTGGGAGTTCAGGGTAAAGGTGAGGAGCAAAGCAGCTACTACACCACGCTTTTCAAAGCCGTGTGCTTTTCTCCAGCTGCTGCAAGGTACCATGGTTTTCCTCTAGCATGTCGTGTGTTCTCCGGGTGGGACTGATACTCGTCACCTCCCTCTCTCGCAATTCTTGTCGTGGGAATGTCACGCCAGGACTACGACCTCGGCTTCGCGCTCCGGCGTCGCTTTCAAGGCATGGGTGGATCGACAGAGGAAGACATTTTCGAGCTCAAACGGTAAGGCTGCTAGGTCAAGTTGCTGGGGTGACGCAGGCTCGAATTAGTCTACTCCTACGATCGTAGTTCCAAGTTTTGGTCGCGAAGGAAAAAATATCGAGTCGAAAACGGTCCTACGTCTTTGCCGCACCAGGTTTTGCTAGGAAGGGTTCTACGTTTATGGCGGAGAGCGAGGAATATGATTGGGTATGTTTTGATTCGGTGCGTGTCAGGCATTCATGCCCAGAAACATGGCCGTCTGCGTATCCCATTGTGTGTTTCTCGTGAAGTGCACGGAATACAGAGCGTCGAACCCTGCTCATGCAACAACTATTATTGAGCATTTGCAGTCGGATTTAATCGCACTCTTGGCTCTTTCTCCAAGCGCGAAAGAAAACATTCATATTTCTAGCCCACCCATTATTAATCAGTTTTTCGCGAGGCCGCGCAGAGAGCGTCTTCCAGGAACTGTGCAATACTTGGTAGCGTTCCCCGTAGATGATCAGATGATGCATTTTTTCTTTCCGCACTGTCTTCTCTATAGGTACTCGTCTGCAGAGACTTTCCAAGGACGGTGGACTGCCAACAGTGACAGTGACGCTCCTGCCGTGGTCATCATGGTGTGGGACAACTCCTACAGCTGCCTCAGACCGAAGACGCTCGCTTACAAGGTTCGCCCGTGTTGTTTGTCCTCCCCTCCCTCGCACCCAACTTTTAGTGTACATTGCGCTACGGTAGGTAAATGAGTTTTACTGTTTTGAAGCTCGACATACTATCCCTATCACTGGGAAACCCCCCCTAAGCATACCGTAGTGAAACGGAGCGCAAGAGTTGCAGATGCGTTAAGTATGGCCGCAGTGCCGTATTCTTTGGAGTAGCACTCTCAATCTCAAGTTTCAAGTCGCTTCCTTCCAAACACAATGGGCGCTAAGGTACAAGGATTGTTGAGCCAAACATTGGAAACTTGGCGAGCGAACGGCGGCGAGCCATTTGGCCCAAGTGTGAAAATGCCATAGGTGGCGTAGTAGTGGGCGCGATAGAAAAATACGTCCGTTGCTGAACGAGTGGAAAGGTTTCAAGTTGAACCGTGTGCCAACTTCCGAGGGGATAGGGTTCTCTTCACGACGAGAGAAGCCGGGACTGTACCAAGATTTCGAGAGCATCGGCTCCTCCCCGCCTAGAAGCTTGCAATTGCGTGGGAGCGTTGACGAGCCAGGTTGCAGCAACTGCGGTGTATTCGGTTGTTGTCCTGCTGCACCGTGTGTCCCCCCTGGTGTCGAAAATAGAAAATTGGACCTTTGCTTCACGAGTGGTCGTGCAAAGGCGTTGGTTTTACCGGATGAAAGAGGAAATGAGTAGAGTAACCCCTCCTTCCCCCCCGGTAGCCTGACAACATCCAATCAATCCTGAGTCGCCTTTCTCCCCCTCTCTATCAAATGTCAAATCACCATGCCAACCAGGCTCAGGTAAATCGACCAGGGATTGACCCGGCGGCGCCCCCCCCGCCGCCTCCCCCGACCCCGGCCGCCACGTCTGCCGCGCAACCTCCCGTGGCGTTCGGCGGCAGCGTCGGCAGCGTGGGGGGAGCGGAGGACACAGAAGCCTTCGCGATCGACGAGTCTGAGGGCGAAGAGACTTCCGCCTACTCCGCGGGCGTTGGCACTGACCGCGCTCGTGTTGCTGTTGGCAGTGGCGGTGGTGGTGGCGAGGAAGAGGGGGGGGGGGAGGGAGACAAGGGCGGAGTTGATGCGTCGGCAACGACAACTTCTAGGCGGCAGGGTGCCGACCCGACGATTCGCGGGAAGGGGGGGGGGGAGGGAGAGGGATGGAGAGAGATGGAGGGAGAGGGGGTCCCGAAAACGGTCAACATCGAAGACTTCTTGGCGATGCCCGAGACTGGAAGCGGCGATGGTGGGGGTGGCGATCGTGATGGTGCTGCTGCTGATGATGATAGTGCGTCAAAGTGACGTCGGAGTTATTTCTTCTCCGTGTCAATTGATGAAGGTGTTTTTGAGTGCTCCGTCAGTATCAAGATGTGTCGTTTTGTTGTTTGTTGAGGTTTTCATAAACCTGTGGTGACGGTGTTTTCGTGAAAGCAGCGGGGGGTATAGGATCTGAAGTCCATATCATCGCCCATGCTGTGCAAGCTAGAAGAACCCCATCATCACGGGAAATCACATCAGCGCGGTTATTTTGGTGGCGTAGGTTGAGAGTGGAGTGCAGTCCAGTACACATTTGGAATCCGTAGTGCTGGTCGACCTCCTCAGAGCTCCACACGCCGTATTCTACGTCAAAAGAGTGAAGATGTATTTTGTGGGACGGTAGGATTCGGTCGAAAAGTGGGTGCATGCTGTGCAATAGATTCACAAACCAAAAGCCTACACGGTCATACGGTCGGTTGTTCTGTAGTGTGCGCAGAAAAACGCACCAAAGTCGGGGGGGGGGGGGGGGGGTGCCTCTCAAATCTTGATGATGCAAGGAGCTGTTTGTCAGTGGAGGACAATTATTTTTAGTATTTTGTACTTCGAATATTTATTTTCAGTATTTGTCGTGTTGTCGTGTTTTCGTGTCGAGTATTTTGGGCAGGGTCCGTTGCCACATCAAGCTGCTGAAGGTTAATTAAGTGACGGGGGGCGTGCGCTGGCCGGAGCAAACAGTCCGACAGGGCGGGGCTCATAGTTTGGGAGGGCAAGGGGAGGAGGAAGAAGCAGAGAATGGAGTGCTGTTTGACTCAACTCATTCTGACACGATTGTGTTCTGTAAATTTCAAGGTCATGCGAGCGAGTGCTTGTAAAGAATCGCGCGGTAAACCAACCGCTCTTATTTTTTAGTGTTTGCATTCTTCGTATGTACGAAACACAGCAGAATGCTGGGGAGAGCTGGTAGTATTGGAAGGGTAAACACGGCCGTTAGAAAGGGAGGGAGGGGAGACATTGAAGTATGTACAGTGGACCGGCTGCTTCATAGGTCGGTCGTGTTTTCGTATTTAATTTTGAGTTTTGTTCATAGCGATATCAACTTGTTTCATTTTTGACTGCCCGAAACCAGCAAGCAAAGGAGGAAGGACAGAAGAGAGAGTAACGGGAGCCGGGCGTGTGTTTGAGGTACAGAATAAAAAAATGCCAGAGCGGCGCTGCAGGTGTGGACAAGGGCTGGCCGGGAGGGAGGAGGGTTGGATGTTCGATGCTGACATGAGTTGTTCCAGATCAGGGTGAAATACGTTATGGTACAAATTAAATATAGCCGTCGTCACGGACGGTACAATGTATTGCCCTACTCGCACCCTGGCCGTATACCATACTCGTGGTCGACCAGGAATGGTGCGGCCTTCCGACACCCAGGTTTCATTGAGCGCGCATGGGAAGTAAATCGGTTGTATTGCTATAATGGGGAAACATCGCTTCATTGGCATTGATTAATGATTTTGTTGACGGACGGACGTGGTAGGGGTCCAGACGGAATGCCGTGATAATATGGTTCAGTCGGAAAAGGACAACTACAAAGGACTGGTGTATCAATACGGGGCGCTGTCAGTATTGGCAAGATGTTGCGTTGGGTGAAATGCCGTTGGTTACAATGAAGAACCAGAGAAACGGCTATATTACGCGTACCACCTCAATGGTACGATTTTGTTTCGCTTGGTGATATTCCAACACAAGCACACAAGGAGTTGAAGCTTGATGGGGTTGCCAAGGGACCACCATTCCCACCCCTTGTGTGTGTTGGACCTAACGTATTCGTGAATGCATATTGGTAACGGGGGTGGACGACTTGTGAGCAATGACATTCGGCCCTGAATCCCCTTGTTGTCGAAGCGGTACGTATGCATGTGGTCGAGGCATCCTGGGTTTGGGGGATATTTCGAAGTTCGGAGGATATTGACTGCTTGTCATATGCTAGACTTGGTGGATGGTATGGGCAATAGCATGGTACAAGAGGTAGGCCGCCTTTCTTTGCGTATTTACGCCTTGCTTTGCTTGTTCACGCGAAGAGGTCCCGCGATATTAACGGGTTAGCCATGCTTGGTGGACGTTTTTGCCTGAGTTTGATCTTGGGGGGCAGGTGGAATCAAAGGGACCAATGAACCGAAGTGAAGCGGAGAAATCTTAGAGATATGTTGAAGCTCAAAACACTCATCAGTTCTGGCGAGTTCGCCGACGCATCCTAAAACGGAAGAACGGTCGTTCCCGGCGAGAAAGTGCTCGGAACCTTGACATATCACCACACACTAGTGCATGTGGGGGACATGTGCCCCCGCAACGCCGTCAATCTTTTAACCAAGCACGGGGACTCGAGGAGTTGGGGGACACCACGCTTGTTGCCAGCTCCCACTTCCGTCCCCTCAAAGGTGCTCCATTCCGGTGTGCGTATCCCAAGTGCACTTCAAGACACGCCCAGCCCAGAGACCCTGAACAGTTTCAACAGTCTAAGAACGTCCCGCCGTTCGTTGCTGTCTTCGTTCGCCCTCTCGTGGCCTACATCTCCTACAAGAAATGGCTGCTAGCTAAGAGCTTCTGCATCTCTCTCGTGGGAGGCTTGGCGCGCACGGCCTTGGAGCGCTTAGCGCCCCCCTCCCCCGCCCACTGGATGACCCGCGACACGAACGCCTTGGGATCTGCCAGCCACTCGGGCGCCGCTTCTACGGCTTCTGCTGCCGCTGTCGTGTCTGTGGACCCCTCCCCCGCGTCAAGACTAGCGGAGTCCTGGTTTTTACTTTCACCGTTCTGGACTGGATGTGCCGCTGTTTTCGCACCCGGCGTCGGTGATCCTTGGGTCGAGACTCCCGAGGCAGCGACAGCAGCAGCACCACCACCACCACCGCCACCAGCACTATCGACCTTTCTTCCGGCATCGGAATGACTCGCGGGGGCTTGTTCCCCGTCTCCTTCTCGTGTTCCCCCTCCCCCGGCAGGGTGGTCCGAATGTAACGGTTCCTCGGGAGGGACTTCGGGCTGGTACTCAACGCCTTCATTGTCGGCAGCGCTATGAGATTGGCTGTTCTTGTCCCTCGCCAGCTCGAATAGTCCGGCGATCACCACCTTGAACTCATCCGGCATCAACTATCATGCGTAACGAGCCAAGACGACATGGTCGGAAGGAAGGGACCAACGCCAACGTCGAGGGGTGTCGTTATGTGCGGTGTGGATGGTAAGTACTTCATGCATGACACGGCTGGGTAGGTACCGTAGCTATTGGCACGTGATGCGATCTGAGCGGGCCGAGGGAGAGCGCATAGAGGTACAGAGGGAAGGAGAGAGGGGGGAGGGGGGGGGGAAGGGCATAGACAGGGACTGGAGCGGAAAAAAATTGCACAAGTTCGGAGAAATTCCTCGTGGTCTTGTCCGACATGTACCGCGCGCTTGGTCCCGTAGCACCCCGCCCCGTTCGTTTCTGAGGCATTGTTCTACAACAAGGTTATCGATTTCGACATGCATCGTACCAACCTGAAGGTGGGACGCTGTGTATCCAGCCTATGTGATCGGAAACTACGCACGTGACCTGTGCCGTGAGAGGTTTTCGAACGTCTCTTTAGTTCCTGGGTCTTATTTCGTTCGACAGTCGCTCGTCGTCAGACAGGTCTAGTTTCTCTTTCACGTCTATCAAGTGTTAACCTACATAGCCATACGGCGAGGTTAAAGTGTGGCGGAAATCTTCCTCTAGACTATTAACAGCTCTTAAAAGAAACCTGTCACCTGCACCTGGAGCGTGACCAGTTCGCTGAAGGCGCCACGACTCGAAAAAGAGCGCGAGATTGAGATCCGTAACCCCTCGATGCAGGCAAAGGTGCGAACAACTCATGCTCACCTCCTGGTCGAGCAAGTCGAGGTCCACCGTGCAGGGTGCGGCGCCCACGAGACACACCGTAGCCGAATCCACCGTCGGCAGAGGGAACCCTACGCCTCCGCCCCCCACGGCGGTGGACGACGATAGTCCCAGCGCTTCTACAGGATTGCTTTCTTTCCTGTCGGGATCGGCGACCTTGGTGGCAGCACCGCATGGCGGTGTCGAACCGGCGATGTCGGGAGTCGCGGGACCATCTCGGCTCTGCAGGAAAGCGTTCGCCTGCTTGAACATCTGCTACGTTTGGACACAGGCAGTGAGGCAGGCGGCAGCGGCGAGTACTCAGGCATCGTGTTTTGCGCAGGGTGAGGGCGCTCGTTCGTTTTTTTTTTGGACTCCTGGCTGAGCCGGAGGGTGCATTGCGGGCAAGCGACAGCTGTTTGGGTATGATAGGCAGGTGGTGGACAACATGTTCTCACCGGTCACCGACAGCAAGCACTGTCCTTCAAGAAAGATTGCCTGCCGTGGCAAATCCTTTGAGTACGTACGGTAAAATGTTCTGTTCAATAAGGCTGATGAGCGGGGCAGGGGCCACAATACTCACAACCACTTTGTTTCAAGCCTCCCCAATTCTCCCGGCGGATAAGCTCCTTTATTCGCGAGATTTCCGATTGGATTATCTACGCTACTCCACTCTTGCAGACAAGACGAAATCCTTCGTACAAGATTATGATGTTTCTTGGTTGTGCCGCACCTTTTTGACATCCTCTGACGTCAGGCCGACCCGTTCCTGTAGACCAGCATCTCGGGCCATCCTCAACAGACCCCTTAGCGTCATCGGCTCGAGCGAAGGCCCCGAGAAGTCACGGTACAGAGAGCTAACCTGCGGCGTGGTAGAAGTAAGATAAAGCACATCATTCATACCGAAACGGGCTACAAGCACTGTCGAGGTTCTGTCGATGATCGTTGAACGAGCTCATCCGTACGGGGAGACACGTATTACGATCATAAGGTTTCGAGTAATTTCGAACCATATGCATGCCGTTTTTGTTATCGTTTGTGCACGATGGTTGCAGCTACCGGCAAAGGGAGAGAGCTCGCGGACAGTGCGTGCATACGGAAGAAAACCACGAGCTGTAGATTCCACGGCAGCAATTTCTAGCTGAAGCAACTTGTGCTCGTGAATTCTGGTCGATACACGGGCTGCAGTGTCCACACAATGATCTGACTGAAGGCAAGATGGCGTTTTACACGCGAATGATGTACTGCATCGTGAACACCCTTCATTCCTGAGAGATCCGCCCCCTCTCGTACCAAAACCAAACATCATCTCCCGAAACAGCGCAAAATGGGGGGGCTTTGAGTTTCGCTTGACACCAACACTCGTTCTTACAATAAATGTGCCATAAAAAACCTTCGTCGAGCAAGCAGCGGGTGGATTTTTCTTTATTGTTCTCAAGCCCCCCTGACCATTGTTTGCCCACACTGGAGAGGAGCTGAGCAACGTGCTTCTATAGTAAAAAAAATATGCACAGAGTGACGAACGGAAGACGTAAGACTAACACAACGAACTCATTCAGTCGGCTCTTGACATCTCGGTGTTGTGCCACCAGCATCTCTTCTGGGTGGCTGTGCCGTAGGTGAATTATTACTGTGACTTCAACAAATTTAATTTCTCGCATTCAACGATAGACGACCGGCCAGCCTTTCTCTCGGATGGCGTAGTTGCAAAACTGTACATACATGTGTCTTTCTGTCGTTTTTTCGCCACGACGCGAACGCAGAACATCACGTTACTGGCGCATACTCAATGCCGGGTTTGGGACAACAAACACCAGACGCAGTACACGCCCCGTCTAGAACTGACTGAAGGCCAGATGAGCCCTTCCGGGGAAGGTCAACCATGAGACAAAAACGATTCCCCGAAACCGGCCGATTTTCTCGGCATTAATATCCACAAGGCCCTTGCCTGTTCCTCTGCCTCGCCAAGCTCTTTAACACAAGGTGACTCCACTGGGCCAACCCTCTTGTCCCCGAGTTTGCTGCCGACCGTGCCCCCGGCCCCCATTCTCGCCACAGCCGCACCGCCCCCTCGCCCGCCCTTACCACCGCCAGTCCCGCCCCTGCCTTCACCCCTGCCGCCGCCGCCGCCGCCGCCCCGCCGGTCCCCCCCTCGTACTCCGCCACCGAAGGCAGCGTTAGCGGAGAGTGTCGTCAGGAGCTCGGAAAGATGGCTTCCTACAAACCGCTTGAAGTCAGCGTTCACGTTTAGCACGGCTCGTCCCTCCGTGGAGCTCTGGGATGCTCCACCCCGATCAACAGCGCCTGCTGCTGACCCTGCGGCTGCGGCATCGCGGGTCGCAGTGACGTCGTTGCTGCTGACGGTGTTCTCCCCGACAGCCGAGAGTGAGAGCGACCCCCCGCCTTCGATGGGCGCTGTTCCAATCCGAGCTAAGGCGGACGCTCTTGGAGAGGTGGCGCGGCTTGCGGAGGTGCTCATGTTTCGGGGCATCCCGCCCCCGTTAGCAGCAATGTTGGCGGCGGCGGTAGCGGCAAAGTTGTTGGAGCCGTCACCGGTTCCAGCGTGGAGACTCACCATTCTGGCAAGCCGCACGATACCCTCTATGTACTCTCGGAATGTGATGGCCCTCCGCGAGTCGTAGATCTGATACGAGGACGGGCAGCAGGAGGCAGGGCGGTGGGAATATTGGTTGATGACTGGCCTGGGTGGTCGCATGTGAGGGGTCTAGATTTGGCGAAATGACATTTACTTGTTTTGGAATGTGAGATCAACGGGTGGGAGAACAAAGTCGGCGTGCATGAGAAGATCGATCGCGCAATCTGGATGCCGAAACATCAATGCCCGATCGCACTTCGGGTAGCAACACGGCCGTGTGCGGTGGATTTCGTAACCGTTGGCGTGAAAGCCAAGTAGCAGACACGCCCACCACTTGTCAAGTTCCCTGCAACTAAATAGAACGTCACCTTGTGGAATGGAAAAAAGAAAGACCTACGTGAAAGATTATGTTCATTTATTGACCGACTTTCCAAGAGCCCAATGGATCCGCTCTCGTCAGAAAACAAAACGGAATGCGCACACCCGTCCAAAATGCCGACCAAAACGCCTCTCCTAGAAATAAATCGTATCGAAAAGCCTTCGTCTGTCTCTCACCCCGCCTTCGGTCTCGAGATCGGAACGCGCCACGCACAGCTCCTTCCGCTCCTGCGGATGGCGCTCACCGCTATTGCTTTCGGAGCAGTAGGCACTCCTGTGCACATCCCCACCCCCCTTCTCCTCTCCCCCCTCCCCCTCGTTGTGTTCGCTCGAAGGTCGGTGGCGGCCGGTGGAAGATCCACTTGCCATCGCCCTCTCGAGACTCTGGTTGAGCTCGAACGCGTGCTGCCGCCGCATTCGAAAGAACATTCGGTACACCTATTCGAGGACGAGCCGATGGCATGGCATGCCGGTGTCGGGTGTCGGGTAGCGTGGCGGAGCTAAAGTGTGTTACCCGGGAGTAAACAGCCTGGTTCTCGTTCCACCACACATAAGTTCTTGCTTAAGCGGACGTGGTGTTTTATGCTTTTTTATTCGTCAATGGTTTGCAAAAATGTTTCTCAAGTCTTTTCCACTGAGAGGGGGAAGCAACGAGGTCTGCTTTCGTTTCTTTCAGAGGGGTTACCGGACCTTTCGTTGTTTGATGTTCGAGCTAGGCTCAGATATTTTGTTCTCCACAAGCAACAGGACGACTGAAGGTAATGTGTGTGGTTTTGAATGTACATCATATTGTACGTAAGCTTGTGACCACGGAAATTGGTGTCTGTGTCTTTGTCTTGAAGGAGAAACAAATCATCGACAAATGTATCTATTGCCTCGCGGGTGACATCTGCGCCTAGTACGACCTTTACCCTTTTCTGCGAAGGAACTATTATATGAAGCAGGCTCACATGGAATAATACTGATTCATTTCGTCTCTTGGCTGCTGCTATTGTGCGCGGGTTTTCCTCATTGGTGTTTCCCAACTCCTCACCTCCCCGACCGTCACCGGCGTGCATGGTGCGAGGGCTCGGCAGTCCCTAGCGAACACCACAAACTGCTCCATCGACATGGTGAACATGGTGCTGTTTTTCCGTGCGATCCGGGAGGAGGGTGTAGAGGTTGTTGTTGAAAAGAGCAAAACTTGAAGTAGGTGTAGATGGCCCGGTAGCTGATGTGCTAACACCTATTTACCGTTGAAGAACATTCGAAAAATTTGTTGTGGCTAGGACGACGACGTGCATGTGCATATTTCGAAGTGGAGAACTGAATGAGCTTCTTTTGGCGGACTGAAGAAGCTCCGGCACCACTTGTAGCCTACAAAACTTTCGTGTGAGCGACTTGCACAGGGCTACGGCATATAATAGGCAAGGCCGAGTAGATTTTTCTTTGACGCAGCGCAATTCTACCTCTCCTAGAAATTGTTCTTCATTCGGACGAGAGGAAATGTCCACTGGTACATCACAGCCTTCCAATATCCAACGAAAAAGCACAGGATGTTTGACCGAAAGAGCTCTAAAACTCTCAACCTGTGTGTAGCTGTCCAACCCTAAATTAGCTGCCAAATCTCCGACGCGAGAGACGAAACGAACCTGTCTCTGGGAGCGGTCATCTCCGGCTTGGCGTAGTGCTTGTACAGCAGTTTGAGGTCGCTGTTGATCTATCGATGTTCCGTGCGTGAAAGGGCGCAAGGGTCGGTGTGAATAAGGTTCATGTCGAAGTGTTGATCCATTGAAAGTCATGCCTTCAATCAGTCTTTTCAATGAGAGCGTGGTGGAAACTTCTGAATAGAGTTGATGATTTGGGTCCTTGTTGGTTTTATACACGCTCTCACTCCCGATTGTTGGCCAACGGATTGTGTTAATTTTTCCTGCTTGACACAAGGAGTTCATGAACGCTCGAAAAGTGAATATTGACATCGATGAAGGCTTGAGCTTTGACCTCGACTTCGTCTTGCCGCTGGAGACACGTCTACCGCCGGATTGAAGCAGCACCGCGGCAGTTAGTCTGGTAAACCCTACATGCCGGGGTGCAGCAATACGCTGCGATTTGGCATTGCATGTCTTTCCGCAATATTGAACTTGGCGAATACGTTATCGACCTATCTCGTATGGTCCATCAGTACCTGCAAGACGGACCTCTCCACATCCCTGACGGCGGCCGCCCTTGCTACATCGGTTCCTGAACTAAGGATGTCGGCAATCTTGAGCTTCACCGCGGCCGACAACTCAGGATGCTCATCATCCTGGACAACGTGTCAATCGTGTCGGTTCACTGTAGTCAATCATTTACCTACCCTATGTAGGTGAGTTTCCGTGGGGGGGGGAGTTCGGGTTTCGAGGTTCACTACGTTTCTCGTGTCTAAAAAAGTTCACTGCTAAAACCCGTACAATCTCCACCTCTGTCGTGAATGGGGGTAGGGAAGGTCAACCGTATACGACGCTTTCTCACCTATCAGATGTCTGTTTTCTTACCCCTTTTGGCGTTTTGCTTGGGTTTCATTTACTGTTACGATCATCTACCATGCACTTGTTCGTTTCTTGTCAGACATTTACTGATTACATCGCATTCCGACATAGCAGAAAGACCCGAAAATATTGTTTTGGCAACATCTCGTCCTCCAGGGTATTGTTTGAAGCACATGCCTATCAATCACCTGTCCCACTTTGCCGAGCATGGCGTCGTCATCGAAGAGTCCTTCGAAAGTCCTCCCATTGTCTGACATGAAAACGGCGGGGCCGTGTTTCTTGTTTTTATGCCACTGCCCCGTGTGCCGAGACCCGTCCGCGTACATGAACGTGCCCTAGATTTATTTCCACATGACAAGGTCGGAGAACAAGACAGACCGTACTTTCGAGGCATCTGTTGGGGTGCGGAGGCATGTATGGGTGTTGCGATGTTCTTGGTTGGTGAGGGACCTTGGTGTGTGCGCATCAGCTCGACAGGGACCTTATAGCATGTCTGCGTCTGCGTGGTTTCACTGGCTACTGCATGGCTTCAGATTGAACCTAGCGCGTGAAAACAGACTAAAGAGCTAAACCATTTCTTCCTAGGTACGCGTTCTGCTCTAATGGGTGGAACGCACAGCACTTAGAGATTGATCGAGCGGAACGCATTTGCCGACACACATCAAAGGAGAAAAATTCTTGCGTTGTCCATGAATTGTTAATAGCATATTTTCCCCGCTTCCTCCTTCTTGAGATATTTCTCATCGTTCTCATACCTGTCCGTGCCTCATGCCGTCGAGCCACTCTCCCCTGTAGACGTTGCACATCTGCTTTTGGGTATCCATCGATACTGCAGATACAGGCCTGAGGACGGGCGGTGCACACACAGAGCAGTGCCAGAGAACGTTCGGGGACTCAGAAGGTGAAGGAGAATCCGGAGAGAAACACCAACAAACAAGAAGCGCTTCACCCTCGAGATGATCGAACACGCTTTATTTGTTCACCTCCAACCTACCATTTGCGACAAAAGACTTCATATCCCCCGGTGATGACATTTGGTCTGAAACTTTCTACGTTCTCGTGGAGGTTTTGAGTATAAGCACGAACGTCCACTTGTTGTGGCTTCCTGCAGGAAGTACAGTGGTTGTGGGGGGGTGGCATCTTCTGTCGTAGTCGGTACCGTGTATTGTAGACTTGGGTCTTGCCGCAAGTGTATGCGTCTACGGGCGGCCCTGGTGCGGGGGCCGTCGGTGGTAAACAAAATAGCTCGATGCTGGTAGTAGTTAGACACACCACTCCTGCGACGCCGGAAGAGAAATGCTCGAGGAAGTACTTGTGATATGAACACTCCCTCGAAAGTAACTCGCGGCCGATGCGTCTGCTCGCTGCTACTGCAATAGGGTATGGTTCAGCAATGGCTTTTAGCACAGGCGGGTAAGGCGAAGATTCTCGACGACCACAGTCAGTCACACCGCTACAATGATATGCATATGGAGAAACAGTCCCTATCGTTGTGTTGAGAGCAGCCTCCGCAACTTTCCCACGAGGATCTTCAGAAGTCTGTTGTGGCTGCACTACACACCCGTCCTCCCTCGCAGCACCTTTCCTCAATCCACACGTGCTCGCCGTATCCACACTGCAGGTCTTGCTTCCAGTTTCCGGTGTAGCGCTCGCGTCGCTCCACCCAGTTCATGACGCCCATTCCCTCCTTGTGATCCTGTAAGCCAGGCCAAGCATGGCCAACCTTGCATCATTATTGTTGCCGCTCACAGACTAACTGGGGACGTTGTGCCTCGGAAAACAACACCTGAAGTCGTGCTTTGGTGGTCGGCGAGATCAAACCTAGCGGGCAAATACTCCATCGGTGGGACTCCTTCCACTGTCTATCAACGCGTTTTCATCTGGGGCGCCTAAGAATGGTGTTGCCGCTCACCTCAACCCACTCCCCCTCGTAGACGTTTCCTGACGCATACGTCATCGTTCCGTGCCCATGGCGGCAGTTCGCCTCCCACTCGCCGGCGTACGACGACACCTCTTTCGTGCTGACGCCGTACCGCTGCTCTCCGCGCCCGTGGCGTTTGCTCTTCCGCCAGTTTCCTTCGTAAACCTTGTTTGTTTGTTGGGCGGTTTTTCAATTCGGTCTCAGACAGCTGTCGGCGGCATGATGAGCCTTTACGTGTTGTATGGTGTTTGATTTTTTCTGCGTTGTTGCTCTGAAGGAGCACAATATAATCTGTAGCACAACAAACAGCTTATATAATAATCGAATGCGGAGCGCCGAGGCCTCCACGTTTTGCCTCCGGATTCCGAGAGTATTGGGGTCCGAAGGTCGGCCCCTACGCTGTAAAACCTGGCCAAGACATGACACACACGACATAGACAGAGAGCGAACGGAGTGTCTGCGAATCCGTGGAGAGACCGCTGCAAGGGAGTACTCTCCGCGGCTTTCGGGAAAGGTTCTCTTTCGTGTTCTCCCCAAACGTACAGGGTACAGGTGCAGTCAGAGCGGCGAGTAAAAATAGCTGCCCAATCGAAGGGGTGCTAGGGTTTCTGTGTTTCTCTGCACTCAATGCACTACACAACCTAGTCGTGTCCTTTCACCTACAGGGGAAACGTTGGCTGGCTCACCAGCGTACCATCAGCACTGGTGAAAACGCCATAGCCGTCGCGCAAACCGAGGGCCACCCCCCCCTCGTAAGCGCTCCCATCACTCCAGGAGTATCGACCGGTTCCGGTGAGTTCGTTGTTTCTGATAATACGTGAGAACATCACGAACCAACGGTTTCCACGTCGGTAGGTGGCTGCGGGGAGCACATTCTATAGACAGACCGCCTATTTCAACGCATTGCTGTGCCAACTAAGCAGCACTTGGTTAGAAAGTTACTGAGAGTTCTTCCCGGCCAGCTGGGCGTCACAACTCTGTGCATTCGAACCCACCATAGCTCTCGCTTAACATATACCATAGTGGTCTCACCACGACAAACAGGCGGTACTCATGTTTGGTTTGCTGCCTCATGCGGCCGTGATTAAGCACCTTTCTTTGCTACATGGCTGCTTTGAAATAGTTTTATTCCCTGAATCTGACTGCGTTTGAACCGTTGGCCGCAAAGGATAATTCAATGCCTTAGTTAGAGAGATCAGCCGACAATCGCATTAGGTAAATAGTGACTCTCAATGAATGGCGAACCAATACTAACTACAGTTGCACATCATATTCCGACTATTGCTTCGCCCACCTGAAGTCTCCTTCGTACACGGTTCCATCGGAGATCCAGGTGTAACACCCGCGACCATCCATCACGCCTCGACGGAACTCCCCGCTGTACTTGTTCCCGCTCCGGAAGAGGGCCTCGCCCTGCCCGCTGTAACTGCTCGATAGCAAGAGAAATGCCAGCGAAGATATTATCCGCATTTCAGCTTCTTATAGCACATCGTTGTGACTTTTTCTGTTTGCGTAAAACGTCAAGCATCCTCCTGGGTGTAGTGAACCCAAGATTCAGCTAGATATACCCTTCGCTTGCCTGGACAGCTTTTGTTAACGAGTACGGCTATCGTGTAAAATATCATGCTGATTGAGAAAATAGAAAATAGCCCCTGTCCAATAAACGAACGTGTTGCAGTATTTTCAATAAAGAGGGACACCTGTTGGAAACTGGACATATTCATGATTCAGTCCTTACATAAGCAAACAGTGATGCCAGCCAGAACAAAAACACCCATAGATTAGAGGTACAACAAGTCATACGTTTTACAGCATATCCCCTCCAAGGCTCTGCTGGGTACAACGGCAAAAAGTCCAAGATAAATCCCCCTGGTTCAAATCATTGTGAACGGGGGCACAGAAGAAGGGGTTCAACACTCACGTGCTGTTACTCGCAGTAGTACCAAACTGTAGTTGCACAGCGTAGCAGTGTAGAAATTCCATTGTTGCATTGTTTTCACGCTATCTTCGTCGTGTGCCTAACATGCTACATATGTGTTAGAGATGGCCATTACTTGCAAGTTGGTTTGTTGCACGATTCCACCCTACAGCAACAGGATCCTTGGCTTGGCAGCTGAGGACCGCCTACCTATCCCTAACCCTCACCCTAACCCCCAAGCACGGATTGAAAACTCTATCCCATATGTTTGCTTGTCAATTTTGCTGCGTAGACTACTGGCAGCTTATGTCATATGCGTCGTCAGCGAATGGTGGGCTCGCTGCCAAACGACGTTAAGCATAAAGAAGCATATTACACACAGCGCCCAAAGAGCACTCTAAGATCCTCACCACCCGTGCTCATCGAACCCTCCCTCATAGTGGTCAACGATAATCGCCCCCAGCTCTGGTCCTAGCATGTACTCCGAGCTCGTCGCGCTTTCGACGGCAGTCATGGCTGAGGCTGAGCGTTCAGAAGAACCTGGGAACGTGGACGACCCGACCTCGCGGCTTTGGTGTCACGACTCAAATCATCATCTCATGTTCCTGCGCTCTAGCGGCCAGAGGAACAAGCCATCATGTCTGAGTCCCCCGTTGCCTTCATGCGTGGGCAACGCCCAAAATGACGTGACGGTTTCAACCGCTTCCCGAACCTTGTGGAAACCCTGTGGCGAGCCCCCCCCGTTTCCTTTAACACTGCACTCTGCGTTTGCCCTCCACGAGAGCTGGACGAGAGAGAGAACAGAGAGCAAACACAAATGCAAATAGCCACCAGCATGACGACGGGCGGAAGGAGCATACCATGGGTAGCCGTACTGGCAAGCCTCTCTGTTTTGTCTAGCGTGACCGGATTCCAGACTGCCGTACGGCCCACCGCCCGAAATGCTGGTGGGAGAAGTAACCGGGCCAATCCAACATCATCACCTGACGGCAGTAGCAGCACCGGACTTGCCGCGGCCTCAACAGACTTTGGGGGGATGTTGGGGGACAAGGTGGCCTCTGCAATCGTCGGTTCGCCTATTTATCCACTTCTCGTGCGGCAAGCGAAGGGCACCATGAAGAAAAGCGCAGAGGTGTGTGCGTGCACGTGATGCAGCTCATGATCAGCGGATCTTCGTGCATGTTTTAGGAAAATAAGTTGTTGAACCTGGTCTAACGTCAGCACACAAACCAATGTCCGCTCATCCGCCCACACCTTCGCCAGAGCAACGTTTCTGGCTGTGGACTCTCACGAGTATCATCACTTCGAGCATGATTTACTGGCGAAATTCAGCACTGTAAGCCTGTAAGCTCTCTCTCTCTCTCTCTCTCTCTCTCTCTCTCTCTCTCTCTCGCTCGCTCGCTCTCTCTCTCTCTCGCTCGCTCGCTCTCGGTCGTGTCCTCTTTGCTAGACCGTTTGTTGCCGATCTCCCCGAGGTCTCCATATGTCCTCTCTGCCATCCTCTGCTTGCTGCTTTGCTTGCTCCGATTTAGCGGACACGAATCGGATGTTTTCTGCTTGTGTTCTTGCTCGAATTCCCCTATCAAGTCCCCAACAAATATACCTCACTCTAACTTTCCAGATGCCCGTTACCTTCGATCGTGATTCAAATTCCAATGGTGTTTCTTGATACCTGCGTTCAAGTGTTTAAAAGCACCAAGCGTGTCCCCTCCAACACCTTCCAACTACGTCTGCCCACGTTCTCCAACCCCATCACTGTGGGTAACATATCCGCTGCCCGCCTCACTCTCGCCACTCCTCTCCGTCGTCGTGCTTGCCTCCGCAAAAGGACATCGGCGTGGATTGGGACGCAGAGGTGGCGAGGTTGCGAGACGCCCAAGACTGGGACGCGGCTCTGGCAGGTGCACCAGGGGCTTGGAGCCATACCGAACATAGAAAGCTTGAGAAATACTCCTACCTCAATCGAAATTTGGGAGTGCAATGATTCGGCATGGCTGTTATAGCACTCTTACGAGATACGCATGCATAAAACGTTCAAGTTTTCGGAGCACTGACCCCCCGCTCAATGTGGACAGCTCATGTTTATCTCAGAATTGACAATTTACACAACGAGAGAAGTGGGGGCAATGGCGTATTCCGAAACCACTCACACGTAGCCTATTAGGTGGTCATGTTGTTGAAAAAGATTGGCTAACTCGCACCGCTGTTTTTCCTGTGAAATCTACGCGATTGCCTCCTCATCCACGCCATATAATTGGCCACCGACGACACATCTGAGTTGCGTGTGGCACCCTGCACCCCTCCTCGCAACAGGGCTCTTGGAAACGTCTTCCGTGGAGGTCCCTGACTACTACAAGAAGCCGTTTCACGCCTATGCGGACGGAAACCTGTGCTGGGAGGCAGCCTGGGAGCAACACCTTGCTTCCAAGGCGGTCGGGTGAGGGTTGCGCCACCCACTCTTTTTCGCTTATCCCTGGGACCCAATACCAAGCTTTTCGGCGTGCATGTAACCCGCGTCTTTGGGGAAGATGACGGCGCCGTTGGTTCCTCATTGCTTTACGGTCTAGTTTCATTTGTCTGTCCATGGCATAGTCTCGATACTCGAGGGTGGTCTTACGATTTCTCACATGTTTCCCCCGAGTGGTCAGTTGGCGAGGTTTGCTGAATTTGCCTGCTGTGTTTGCGGGCTGGCGTAGCAGGGGACCAACACCAAGCCCGCGTAAACGAATACCCACCCATGAACCACGCCCCGACAGCTGTCGTCTCAGATGCACACGTCGTGAGCGAGAGTGAATGAATGGCGTGTGGAACAGCGGAGTGAACCCATGCTTCCGACCCCTTCCTGTGCGTCGCACACAAAGCTACGGTATCATCTCCACAATATTTAGTATTCTACTCACTTATGCTTCTTCGCTAAAAGACGCAACGGGGTCCCGGCAGTTTGAGCCGACGCCATGACGCTCGAACCGCGCCCCCCGCCCCCCCAAAATATCCGAAATAAAAGATTCCGGAACTTTCCCGAGGACGCGGAAAGAGGCGAGTACCTCTTGCGTAAGGGGTACGAGGCGCAGATGGAGCGGCTAGGCGTGCTGGTGGAAGACGGCGGCCTCGTGGTGGACCTCGGGTGTGGGTCGGGCACCAGCACCAGGCACGTCTTGACGACTGATCCTGTGGGCTTTGGATTCTAGCCAGCGGGTAGCCTTTTGGTAGCGGAGGGGAGAACGCGGTCTGTGTCCCAGTAGGGATGGGCCACCCCGACGGTAATTGGGGTGCTTGCAGTCCGCGATGCGTTTCTTGCCGCTCGTTGTTGCTGAAAAAGGAGAGCGTGAGCGGTCTCCTCGTCCCGCTTTTGCCCATGCCATCATCCTCTTCTCTTCCCTCGGCGACGTGAAAGTGTCTAGCTCCGCTCGATGTGCTGTCCGAATGACTTGAGCACACTACCTTGTCTTCGGCGTGGACTCTTACAGTGTTTCAACCGGTCGTGTTTGGCACTGTAGCGGTCATATGATGGCGTCGTTTGAAGGTTGTCCCTGATCGTGTAACCTGTTTTTTATCTTTCCGACAACGCGTCTGCGCTGCGCTGTCGAGCAGGTACCTGGCAGAGCAGTTTCCCTCCGCTGGTAAGGTGGTGGGAGTCGACCTCTCTCCGTACATGCTGCTGACCGGGCGATTCATGCAGCAGGAGGACGAGGTCCGTTTTTTTTGTTTCTTGGCTTATTTCGTTCGTGAAAGTGTTGCGGAATGCCCGCGTTGTCGATTTCGTGCGGTAGTTTGCAGTGCGAGTGGTGGTGCTCACGTCTTGTCCTTGGCACGAGGATGGCGACGTTTCGGCTGGCTTGTCGAATGGCGTACCCAGGTGTGCGTGCATCGGTGCCGTCTCGGTGCGCTATTCGCAATAGCCCCACCGAGGTCGCACAAGCTTGTTCCCATTTTTGCCTCGTGCCTTGCTTCGAACAACCAACCTTGGGTGGGTGTGGGCGCAGAACGCTGACCCTCGCGTGGAGCTGGAATACGGAGACGCGGCTAGGACTGGGTTGGAGGACAACAGCGCTTCTCTCGTTTCCTTGTCTCTTGTGGTACACGAGCTGTCCACCGAGGGAAGGAGATCGGTGAGCAGTCTTGGATCACGTGGCGGAGTAGTGGTGCAATTTTGACATTTTGGTATGATCACCTTCAGGTCGTTGGCAAAGCTATAGAATACTACTGCATGTTGACAACGGTGTGAATCTAAGTGGCGTACTTGGTATGAATTGCCACTCAAGTTGACGCGACTGCCGTCATATGCTGCACGTTGTCCACCGAACCAATAGCCTTGGGAATACCTGCATCCTGTCATTGTTCCAACAGAGTGGAGCAGCTGCAGTGCCGCAAACGTAACCCCGTCGGGACACAGAGGCACTTGACATTGCCGTTGGCCGAACACCGACCTCCACCATGGCTACAACTTGTCTATTACGCCTCTGCCCGAATGGAGGTTTGGTGCATCCTCGATGCGGCGGTGGTCCGCCCAAGCTGTAAGCGGATTTGGTGTTGTAGTGACTAGCACGGCGTTTCGTACGTACGTCCCCAAGCAACACGACGATGCTTGCCTCACCCCCCCCTGCACGTCTCGCCAGATTCTGGCGGAGGCTTTCAGAATACTCCGTCCGGGCGGGAGCGTTTCCATCATGGAGATGGATCCCTCGGCCCCGGGCTACATTAAGCTCAGGAACAACCCGGTAAATGACGCGGCATTCATCCACTCTGCGGCAGAAAATATTTGGGGTCTGTTGTTCTCGTATTTAGCAAGGTTGAGTCTGCCCCAGCGAGTGGCTCGCGAAGAGAGGAAGGCTGCTTCAGACGATAGCTCGTTCGCCTTCTCACAACAACATTTGTCGATATCTGAAGCTTGTCCGCCTCGAAAGCCCATCGGTCTCAGGCGAACAGCCCCCCCTAGCCGGTAGGACTCTTGGAGGCCGCAAGGTTGTTTTCACTGTGAATCTACGGAAGTGGTTAGTGGGTATGGTTTTTGCTGTTTTTTCAAACAAGAGGTTTCCCATGTTCTGAGGGAAGTGGCAAGGATTTTCCCGTGGGAATATTTCGTACCGGTTGGGGTGGTTACTTCGCTGAACTAGTGTTCATACACTCTCATTCCGATGTTCACTTGTTGTGGACGCGTCGCCTGCTGTATTATCCGGGATGTTTTTTTTGTCAAGATGTTTTTACGGGCGGTTTACGTTGTGTCGAGGTCGAAGTCCAAAATCCTCCGTTCATTCGGCTCTGCGCTGTCCCCATCCGTGCTTCTCAGATGCTTTTTTCCATATTGAGGAGCACGGAGCCCTACCTGGACGTTTATTTCTCAGAGGCGGGCAACATAGACGCCGAACTGCAAGAAGCGGGCTTCACCACGGTAAGTCAGTCAGTAAGTCAGTAAGTCAGTCAGTCGCTCTGAAGATCAATGTGCCGTTGGGCGTCTTTGGCGTCGCCACTCACTGTGTTACCAGCCCAGTCGATGCAGTCGATGCCGTCGTAAGGATCGACTTGCTTCGAACGAAGGGGTTGTCGAAGTGTGTAGAACATTGGGGGGAGGGCATGGGTGGCGCTGGCGCTGAGACACGGCGTCCCCATATCAGCCACCCTCGCCCCCCGAGGCTGGCGTGGAACGCGCGTTCATGATGCTGTTGTCAGCAGGGGCAAGACGAACCACCGTGATGCCGATGGTTCAGTAGCTTGGCGAAAATATGTCACGGTACAGCAGTACGCTTGCCGCCGTCCGGCGATGTTGCCACCCCTCGTCCGTGCAATGAATGTACTGACGTTGTCACGGCTGCTGTTGAGCATCACGATGATGACTTGCCGATCCGAGAACGCTTTCTTGACCTCATGCGGCGGTTGCGCGCGCGTGCTCCAGGTTCGAAAATCCGGGGTGACTGGGCGGCATATGGCGGTAGTCGGCGTCAAGGGAGGGACGTTTGACTTGCGGGCCGACTTCAAGCAAAGGGAGAAGGACGACACCCACCTACAGACGCACAGGGCCGACGTTTGGGTGAAGACCCGTTGAAGTATACTGTAGCCAGGGCTCCTGTGTGGCAATCAAGTATAGTTCGGAAAGCTTGTTGGATACATAGGCTGGCGATTGGTTTACCTTGAAGTTTTTAGTAGCAGGCACTTCCACGAGACGGGGGTGGGTTGTTTGCCCGGGCGTGTGGGTAGGGATTTATTGTGGGGACGTTGTGCAGTCGTCGTCGGAAGTCGAATTGCGGGGCGGATCCGCGATCGTCTCGCTTGGTGGCCTTCACTGCCTTTTTCGCTCTGTAGCATGACGCGTTTTTATTGGAGGAGGCCGCCTTCCTAGTTTGTATTTTGTACGGTTCAGAGATACTGTACCAATGAGAAGGGAAGTTCTGGTAGATGTATACTCTCTACATGTTGTCGTCCGGTTGATTACCTTAGATATTACAGACAGTCAATGGGCGTGAGGTCTACCTACAGTTTTAGTGTATTTGGTCGCGACCGGCAGGGAAGACACTCGGAAACTGGCTTTGTCCGTGTAGTTATGATATCACAAGCCATGCGAACACCATGTGTGCAAACTGCCTTTTGCGCAGGAGGGCATATACTTTTGATGCTTTCCTCGATGGGTAGAGACCACAGCCTTTCGGTGTGAACCGCTTAGGGATGATGGGCGGACCGAGTTGCACCTTGTGCGGGCAATAAAGCGACATGGTCGAGAGATGTGCATATGTAGCTTACAAACCACATTACGCGCCACAACAAGAAACTGTAAGGCTCCGCTGTAGTATGCCTTGGGCTCGTTCTCTAACCCAACAGCGACAACGACGCGGTTATCGCCATGCCCCGGGCTCCGTCAATACTCGGCCTTTGGCGTTCGAACCAACTATTGATGCGTTAGGTGTGTGATCGCGATCGACGCAAGCTCGACGAAACTCCCCACGCATTAAAAGCGTGTTTTGGGAGTGGTTCATGCCTACTCGTGTCTCTGTGTACACCATGCGATGCCTCAAACACAACAGTCATACAGACCACCTTCATGTGCCGCGTGCTGGCTGCCTTGGCTTCGTCCTGGTTGTCCGTCATGCCATTTCTTCAGTTTCCTTTGCGTAAGCTGTCTTCGGCACGTGAATGCACGCGTTCTGTAATTTGGAGCGAAAGCTGCGTCGAAACACGAGGGTAGCTCCATTCAATTCTACGAGCAGATCGAAGTCCTCACGGACTGCCTACACGACGTATGTTGGGTTCATCTCGGAAACGTGTCACCACGGAGGTGCCTCAAAAGTTGTCTGACACCACCACCCCCTTACACACCGAGGTATATAGATCGTAGAGGAAGATACCGAAACATGTACCCTGAGTTCTCACGCCCATTGCTCCACAACGAAGAAAGGCACAAACAACGCCAACAGATAAATAAGCAATACAATGGGCTACCCTCGAGTCCACACACTTTGGTGGCTGTTTACATCATCACTGCCGATATTTTACTGCAGCACTTGCATAAGACAATTGACATACATGTATGATTGGTCACCAGAAATAGATGCCGGATGCGGCCCCCTGCCCCCTCTTCCACCAGAGAAGCTGGAACTCAACAATCGATCTCTTCGGCAAAATTGAAGGAGTACAAAGCTTGACTACATTTTGTATCAATGGTGTTCCAATTGGCTGGATAGCGCCCCGCCTCTATACTGCAGCCTCGGCGGCATATTATCATATCAAAGCCAACACCACCATCAAAGGAGCGGTTTCTCACCTTTACACACGTGAAGTCAGTACACTGGACACAGAAAAACAATCGAGCGGAGGGGGCACCGTAGCTACACCGCGAACCACATCTACGCCACGGGTCATCCCACGGGCCCCTCCCCTGTACCCCACCCCGTGCGATTCTCTTGCCGAAGAAAATGTCCACTTCACACCCAACCCCATTCCCTTCTGCACGTAAACCCTGGCGATGCTTCAGCGGAACAAGGAAACGAGAATTACCCTGGGTGGTCTGGGTGATAAAAAAACGGCGTCACCTGCGATGAGTGCGCCGGAAGAGACTCAATCACCTTCACTCTGCTTTTGGCTATCATCGTGACAATAATAGTCTGACGCACAACACGAGTTTTCGCCGTATGGCCAAGGCGTTTCGCTTGCCCTGCAAACAACATATACAATATCCCAAACCTCTCCCGGCAAACCTTTACGAAAACACGCATACCGCAGATACACGAATGTACATAGGTTGCCACCTTTACAGCTCAAAACACACATTTTATACTACAGAAAACTCATCTATCGACATGTCGAACATTCCTCACACGAAAAAAATAGACTCCCACTTTGACGTCCCTGGATGGGCTCGTGATACCCACGTATGCATCGCATGGACTACAGTTGTTCCCAGTGCACATGCGACACTGGCTGCATTCCCTGCAGGAAGCGCAGAATCACTCCCCCGCCCTTGTCACGTGCTTCTTGGCCCTGCTGCCCAGGCGCGTCTTGGACTACCAGTGTTCTCTCCTCCACTCCGAGGTATTCCTCTACGTCGCTCATGCCGTTGCTTCCAGTACCCTCGCTGCCGCCGCTGCCGCCGCTGCCTCCGACGCTGCTGCCGCTGCCGCTGTCGCTGCTGCTGCTGCTGCTGCTAATGCTGCTGCTGCTGCTATCGACCTCCGTGTGCCAGTCCCTGTCGCTGCTGGTGGCGGCGTCTCTGCTGCTCAAGGCCGAAGCCTCGTTCTCCCTCTCCATCCTGCCCGCACGGATGCGTTCTGCTCTCTCCGTCATGCCGCGAGCGATCTCTGCGTCCCTTTCTCTAGCAGCAGCCTCGGCGCTCATGCGAAGGCGCCAGTTTTCGGAGCTCAGCTCGGAGAGCCGACCCTAGAGGGTGAAAACGACGAAACAGCACAAGTACACAATAATGTGGATTATTCCCAGGCATGAAATAACGTACGAACAAATGTTGGTCGAACAAGAATCGCGACAGGATAGTACCGATGGGGCGTGTCGTGCTAAAACAGTACCACACAAAACGCTCGCATTTGCCGTCGCCGGCCTCGACGCCAACCAAACACAACAGTCATCGGAAACCCAAGCATACGGGGAATCCATTATAGGGCTGGGAAACATACTTTATCTCCCGTACATCACCGGCAACTCAAGTTGGGAAGGGGTGCCGCCATGATGCAAGTTCACAGGTAGGTACGCATGAACGCTGGTGATGTCATCCACGGCGGTCATGCCCTTCAGTGAAAAAAAAACAAATTGACCGTGTACAATGCCGCAAAATACGTCCCCGCATCGCATTTCTCTTATCCACTGAACGACGATTGATTTGCGATTGATGACAACTGGTCATGGCGTGGATACTTGCCGGTGAAATCCATTCGGAGAGATACCTGGGTGATGGTCATTCTAGGTAGGATATACGTCAAAAGTATCATGTGCCACTCGTTCTAGACAGAGTCGACTAATGGTGGAGGCAACGACCGTTAGGCATAATACAACGAACAAGAGCCGGGTCATGAAGTTGGTCGCACGTGCACGTCGGCCGTACACCCGTTCGTTCACGTTCACATCTCCAAAGCAGGGCTTCAGGCCTGCAGCAAGGCCACGATGCTGCTGCTACGTTACTATCTAGCAGCCCCCGCTTTCCCAGGAACTAATTCAAAACGACACGACTGTGCAAACGACACTGCTCTGATGCGGGGACTCATACCACAATCCTCCTTCCTTAAATAGGCATTTCGAGATTTAGAGCCCACCGTCGACGTCACAAGGATACAACCACCTACCTGGCAAGAGTACTAGGTGGTACACTACATCTCAGCGAGTGTCCCGTCCCAAGCCTACTGCTGCTGTCTGTTCCTACCTTCATTTGGTCGAGCTCCGCCTGTAGCACCGCCGCCAACGCCTCGGCAGCGACTGCGCGAGCCGCACCTCCATCTCCCATCTCCTCGTTGGTGCTATGACCCTCCTCCGCTGCTGCCGCACGAGCTCTACCCTCACCAGCGTCACCAGGCACCCCTCTGCTGTCGTCTTCATTGCCCTCCCGGCTCCCTGTGGTTGCTGCACGATCTCCAATATCACCAACCGCAACACCCTCTCCAGCACCACCGTCGTCACCATCATCAACTGCTCCGCCTTCGGCGACGGCTGCTGCTGCGCCATGCTCGACATGACCACCGTCAACGACCGCCACAATCTCTTCAGCAGCACCTCGGCGACCTCCAGCGTGATCGTCGTCATCATCACCATCTCCACCACTAGCCGCTGCTGCTGCTGCTGCTGCATCTTCGACATGACCACCATCATCGACCGCCACACCCTCTTCAGCACCTGAACCACCTTCAGCGTAATCGTCACCATCGCCACCACCGCCACCACCACCACCACCACCCGCCGCTGCTGCTGTACCATGTCCGGCATCACCAGCATCACCAACCTCCACAACCTCTTCGGCACCACCGTCGCTACCATCAACTGGTCCGCCTACGGCGACGGTAGCTGCTGCAGCATCTTCGACATGACCACCATCATCGACCGCCACACCCTCTTCAGCACCTGGACGATCTCCAGCGTAATCGTCACCATCACCATCACCACCACCACCACCACCACCACCCGCCGCTGCTGCTCCACCATCTTCGACGTGACCAGCCTCACCAGCCTCCGCAACCTCTTTAGCACCTGAACGACTTCCGGCGTAATCGTCACCACCACCAGCCTTCCCTCTTTCTCCGCCCGCTTTGCTCCCCTCGCCTTTTGCTCGATCTCCGACAAGACCGGTCTCACCAACCGCCACGAGCTCTTCGGCAGCCGCCGCACAACCCTCTGATGTATCATGGACACCATCGCCTGCTTCATCATCCAAAACGGCTGCTGCTGCTGCTGCTGCTGCTGCAGGAACTCCGCTCTCATCACCACCAACCGGCCCTTTTTGGTACTCCGCGCTGTGGACTGCTGTTGCTCCATCTCCGACACCATCATCAACCGTCACACTCTCTTCGACAGCAGTACTAGCACGAATTCCAACACCGCCGTAACCATCAGTTGCTCCGCCCTGCGCAACGGATCCATCAACTCCAACGCCACGATCGTCGACAGCCCCGACAACGTCCTCCGTTGTGCCCTCTCGATCCTCCTCAGACGCTTC
>FN649743.1:854886-870704 GCA_000310025.1 Ectocarpus siliculosus | reverse complement strand
CTCCGCCGTGACTACTGTAGCGAGGAGAGACAACTAAGAAAAGAGAAACAAAAATGCCGAAAACCTCTTCACAAAAGAGGAGAGACCTACGCGATGAAGTCAAGGAGGCGAAGGCACTCGTCGCTGAGAAGAATGCGGCGCTGGCGATCCAGGAGCAGGAGATGGAGGAGCTGCGGAAACAGCTCGGCGTCACTGTTCCCCCGTCACCGTTGCTCTCTGCCCCACCGGGAAGGGGCACCCCCTCTCAACGTGTGTCTGCGCAGCGTCCCTCTCAGGGAGACCACTCCCAACAGGAGTCGATTCCCGAAGGGAACGAGCCAGACAGCGGTGAGGAGAAAGGAGCCACCCCGGAGAATTCGGACAACAGCGGTGACGAGGACCATGACGGCGACGAGGAATGGGCCGACCAGAGCGAACGGCACATCATGTACCAATTGCTCGAGGGCTTCCGGTCACAGGACGTGTCCGCGGATGACCGACAGGCGCTCATGACCTCCGCTGGGGGACAGTTTGCTGACATGCTCTCCCACCACTGGAAGGAGCAGTCGAATCCACCCGAGTGGCTGGTGTCCCTCTTCCGCCCTACCGCAACTCCCCCCCCCACGACTCCGGCCTCTGCAGCAGAGGTGGCTCAGGTGAATACTTCTTCGACAGCACGTAGCAGAATACCAGTTGAGGGGAATCAGAGCAGTGGAGGTAGCTCCTCCCCCGACCTAGTTTTTCGTCAACCAATCTTGCCTGCTGTCACTCAGAACACACCTGTCCATCCTCGGAACCTAGCCCCTGATTTAACATCTACTCCGGATAGCCAAGATAGTGATTACAGGCCTAGCAACCCTGTAGCACCCGAGTCGGCCCCTACTCCGGATAGCCAGGACAGCGCACACAGGACTAGCAACCCTGTAGCACTGTCTACGCCCCCGCTTGCGCGCTTTTCTGTGCCCACAAGCACCCCTGCCTCAACGCATACATCGGGATACACCCAGAAGTTTACTTTTCGCCAGAACGACCTTCCGAAAGAAATATCGTTTTCGGGGACATCAGGAGATTCCGATGTTGTTGAGATTCTGACCCGATACCGAGCACGTGTGAAACTAGCCTCTGTTGCAGCAGACGACCCGCCCGAATCTGTAGTAGACCAAAGAGCGATTCAATTCCTCCCCTTCGTCATTCGAGGCCAAGCCTACGACACTCTAGTGGAACTGGTTAGTGGTACTCTCGAATGGCGATCGGCACATCGGTTGACTGCACTTCGGAACACAGGACAAGGTGTCAGGCCACGAGCACCGGCAACTTGGGACGAATACTGTCAAGCCTTTACCTTTCATTTCTCCGCGCCCAACCGCATTGCGGTATTAGCCAGAGAGATAGCCGTTCTCAGGCAGGAAGGAGAGAGGGCAGTGGATGGGTTTGCGCTGAAAGTTACTCAGGCCCGCACACGCCTCCTTGCAGAGGCGGCTCGCTCAGGTCCCTCCCACATTAGGCACAACGAACACGCATGGGACGTTTTCATGACTGCCACATTTGAGAACGGCCTGAAACCTCACATTAGAGTAGAGTGTGTTCGAGAGGACCCCCCAAACTCATTTCAGGACGCGCTCAATTACCTGATGACGAGACAACCACTTCCATGTCGTACTACTTCGTGCGTGATGGATTGCTGTTTAAATCGTATTTACCAGACTACCTCCGGAAACGTAGTACGTTTAGTGACCAATTAGTGTTGCCTTACGCCCTTACCGGACTAGTGCTACACGCCTATCATGACCACGTATTATCTGGGGGTCACTTAACGTCTAGACCGACTTATGAGAAGATCCGCCAAAAGTACTGGTGGCCAACCATGAAACGGGACGTCCGTACTTGGTGTCAAGAATGCCAAGCCTGTCAACGTCGAAAGACAGCCCACAACCGGAACAAATTACCAACGGGACATGTACTAGTGCAAAGCCCGTTTGAACGTATTTCGGTTGACCTAGTTGAATATAAAGTAGAATCAGTTTCAGCCGCCGGGGTACGGTGCAAATATGTCCTATCCATGATGGACCACCTAACCCGATTCACCGTGTTGACTCCGATTCCCAACAACTCAGCAATCACTGTCGCACAGGCCATTATGGACCGCATCATCAGCATGTTTGGATCGCCTGAAATGTTGTATTCCGACCAAGGACCTGAATTTGAGAACAGTGCAGTCCACCAATTACAGCGTATTCTGAACTATAAGAAAACCCGCACGACACCATACCGTCCGCAGGGTAATTCTGTCTCAGAACGAGTACATGCCACCATGCACGCAATGCTTGCCATGCATAGTTCCATGAACCGCGATAACTGGGCATCATTGCTGCCTTTTGTCCAACTGGCTTACAACACGTCATTTAGCGCCACCATGCATGAAACACCATACCATTCTTTCTTATGTTTGGTCGGAAGCCACGACTACCCAGTTGACATTATTCTCGGCATCCCTCGTGTGGGAACAACAGCGAATGCCGAGGAATTCTCTAAAAACAACACAGGAAATCTACAGGTTGCTTTTGAACCAGCGCGCCGTAACCTATCGGAACGCACGAAAAAACAAGCTGCCAAGAACGCTAAACTGCGCCCTATCCCTGTGTTTAAACTGGTGATCTAGTACTTGTGTACCGCCCATACCAGGATTCGGATGGACCAAATCCGAAATTATTGTTACCGTGGAGAGGACCTTACGTCATCTGCTCTAAATTATCACCGGTGGTATATAGAGTGAGACGCCAGAACGAAACTCGAGAAGTTTCGGTCCATTTAGCCCACATTAAACAGTACTACGCGAGGAAAACGCCACCTGGGCCAGACTTTGATAAGCTTTCCGAGTTTTTCTTAGGACGCCAGATTTCGTTGCCCGAGCTAGACCATCCCGACGAAGCTCAACCGAAAATTGAATCCTACGTCGTTGACAAAGTGGTAACCCATAAGAGTGGTAGGGGGCCGAAAACCCCGTACAACTACAAGTATCGTTTGCGTCTTCGAGGCTACGGCCCTGAGTCAGACCTTGAATATAGAGCAGACGAAATTCCACAATGTCAAGAAATGATAACTGCCTACCGAATCCGTTGTGGTTTGGAAATCGTGCAGCCTGATAAATCGTCGTCTCGTGCCCCAGTTGAACAGGGAGACCCAAAATCACCCAGTAAAACAGGGAAACGAAAACGAAAACAGGCAACTACTCCTCAAGAACCTTTAAGTCGAAAGTTACGCAAAGTGGCTCTGAGCCACCGAACAAAACCAAGAAGCGACGAAGAAGGTTCCTAAAGGAGGATCCATTACCCAAGTCGCGTTCTGCTACGACACAGAGTGATGCTCAATTGCCCTGCCGTACAAGCAAACGAAAACGAACTAGGGCCCGGAAAATAAACGATTGATTTATTCTATCGTTTCTAACAGTTGCCATATCTATCTTTTCCCAGACTTGGGACAATTTCTTCTACTATTATTCTGTGTTTAGCACAGGACCAGTAGCCACGGTGGTTGGTTGTATCCAGTGGAAACAACCTGACCCTCATTACAAGTTCATCCTCCATCAATATCTTATTTTTTTATGAATAGATAAACTTGCCAGAGGGTCACCTCATCACAAGTTCATCCCATCAAGATCTTATTTTATGATGAACAGATAAACTTGCCAGAGGGTCACCTCATTACAAGTTCATCCCCCATCAAGATCTTATTTTTCGATGATGAATAGAGAAAACTTGCTAGAGGGTCACCTCATTACAAGTTTATTCCTCATCACGATATTATTTTATGATGAAAAGACAGACTCGCCGGAGGGTCACCTCATTACGAGTCTATCTCTCATCAACCCCACAGCATTATCATGCGAAATATTTTAGTACACTAGCTGTCATCCATGATAGCCCAGTACCCACAATTTTTTTCTAGACTATACTAGTATGGACCACATCTATCACTACTCCATCTGAAGGCTCCGTGTTTTTTAACACGCGTTGTATGATAATCAGGCCGAGTTGATGATGTTGTACCAGGTAGGTTAACTCCAATACATGTGTCTCCATGAGCCACTCATGTCTATGGCCGCCAAAAGCACATCTTTAGCACAGATGGACTTGTGGCGCATAGAGGGGGGGGTTATGTGGAGGACACCTGTCAGGAGTATAACCAACCATGTGTGCATATACAAAGTGTAGGAAGATATGGCTCCCTCGGGGTATCTTGTCACAAGGAGAGTGACAGGAAATGCACCGTCGGAGATGGATATCTTCCGAAGTCCCTGGCCACTTGCCGAAAGTGGAAGCGGAGAGTCTTCGACTCTCCTCTCCCTCTGCCGCTATGGCCACTCTCTCTTTCTACCCTCTTCTCCTCGTTTACACATCACGAGAGGAAATAGCCTTCCCCTGGCAGTGGGATAATACTGCCACGGCACCGGCCTCTGTCTCCGACAGTAGCCAGTGTCCTGATTGGCGTCGACGGAGAGACTTCTTTCTTTCTTTCTTTCTCTCTTTCGTTCTTAATTTTATCCTCTCTTCCGTTTGCCTGTCCGTCTTTCTTTCGTGCTATTTTTGTGTAAATCTGCCCACACAAGAATGCCAGGGCTCACCCTGGTGCCTAAGCGCTCACCAAAAGGCCGGTGCTGTATCGTACCGGTTTTTCGTCCGCCTTGCTCAAGTAGTTGGGATCTGCACCCTCTCGCGCGATCGTACCGGCTCACGTGGCTCGACCCAACGGGAGGAAAAAATCTCTGGACGGAATGCTCTGCGTTGTCTGCCTCCGCCGCGGCAACGGCAGCGCGTGTGTCGGCAAGGAGCAGCCGAAGGAGTCCAGCTACCCCTGCAGGGAGTGCCGCAAAACGCGAGCCGTACGTTCGGGATGTCAGGGGGGCTAGGAAGGGTTTAACACGTGCCATTTTGTGAGGAAATGCAAAGTACGAGAACAATGCCTGTTCTTCGTTCAATAAATCTTCTTATGGTGGTAGGATGGATAAAACCGTATTTCTTACAGTGTGTGCGTGGGTTGCGAGGTGTGTTCACCGGACGCGAGATTTGTTCCTTTCGTACGATTCGGATGGGTGTGTGGCGGGGTGTTGTGGATGGCCAGTCGAGCACCACTGTTCCTTGCACAGCGAGTTTCCACCTTGCACAGCGAGTTTCCAGCTGCTGTCTGACCGTCTGTGCAATGGCTCGCTCGCTCGCTTCTTGGCTACTCCTCCTGCACTGGCTGGGCAGGTCTTGGCTACACGAATAGTCTAGGCTTGGTATGATTCTGTGAGTTCCGGGGATGCCTCCGTGCCACGCATTGGGCCTCCTGCGCATGGCTACCGGTGCTTGAGCGATACGACAGGTATAGCAGTACTTACTGTATGAATAGGTCCCAAGTAACCGGGTCCTCTTCTTTTTTTTTTTTTCCTGCGGTGCATCTCGTATGCTGATCCTGGGTCGTGTGGTAACTGCTGTTACGGTGGTGCGCGCAGAAGAGTCGGAGGAACACAGGAAGGAGAAGCTGAGAAGCTGCTGTTGGTGGTGTGGGTGAACGGGGGACGGCAAGCATGAGGAGGCGTGACCGCACCGAATCTACTCTGTATGTATCGCTGGCAAAGACCAAGACCGGCGGTGGAGCAGCAGCAGGTAGGCACGGCGACACGCTACAACTACTGTAACTACAGCACGTAGGGTAAACTGTGCAAACTGCCATGCTTCCCATCCCTGCCATTCCTGGCGGCATCTAGACTAATCGTGACTACTACTGTTTACAATATTACCACGCTGTTGTAGTTCTTTCATGGCTCTCTTATGGTGTACCCTGTCCACATGGGCGAAGAGTGCGGCCGCCTCATGCATCATCGATCGTTCAGATGTTATTCGTGTTGTCGCCCCCTACAACCTAAGTCTAGACTAGATTGTCGATCGCCATTTCGATACGCAGACGAGAATGGTCCTGGGGTGAAGCCAGCAAGCCTGAAGAACTACCGGTTGGTGTATCTCGCTGTACTTATCGCCGACTGCACGTACGCATGAAATGCATAGAAACACGTTTTTTGCAAGAGCTCCAGAGGAAGAACAGACACGAACGGTAAAGTCTATCCACCAATTCCTTTCATGGTCCTCGGGTGTACCAAGCCGTGTTGGCGCTAAAGCGCTGTTGATTCGTTTTTCGTCTCACTCTTAAATGTTGGAGAGAGGAATTGGCATGCAGATGGGTCACGTACAGCCACTTTTCCTGGAGATGCGCACATTTGGTGTTGACATGTTGGAGGTAGACACATGGGGCGGTTTGGGGCGACTACTTGCGCGGAGACTGGCGATGGAGGTACAACTGCGCGAAGATTGTCCCTCGAGAGTGCAAACAAGGCCTGCAAGCAATGAAAAAAACAACAAAATGGCAGCTTCAGTCGCGATACCAAATAATTTTTTCAGTTTTCACGCAATTCAAGGCATGAAAATTGCTTGCGGACAGAGAATATGATGACTGTCCTGAGGTATCCTGCTGAATTCGTGGCCAGTCAGGTATCATGGTGAATTCGTGACAAGTCCAGGTAGGTATTTTCTGCACGATGAGCCGGCGGTAGCTAAAGACATGGCCCAAGATGGGCTCGACGCATGTGTTTCTCCCTTCTGTCGGGCATCTATTTAGTGTTGTTGCAGTCGAGACATGGCCTTGGCCCTTTCTGAAGTCAATTTGTTCAGGATCCCGAAACCCCTCTTCGGACCTACGCCAGTACTACTCTCCTGCAAGACGAACGGTGCATCCTCTGCTCTGTTGCCTCACTCTGCCGTTTCCACTGTTTTTTTTATTCTTGAGCAGACAGCGTTCCCAAGACCAGTGATGGCCGGGGACGGCCGGGGACGGCCGGGATACGGCGGGGTGGGGACAAGGGGACAAGCAAGAAGCATGCTCCCCGAACAAAGCGGCGGCGGGTGAATACTTCTGCGAGGGAAGACGCGGCCCTGATCAAGCAGACCGAAGATCTACGAAGATCTACGAGAAAAGCTTCTAAGGTGATGCACACACTTACATTCTGGGACTGCTGCTTGTTTTCCTCCTTGCGCACGACTGCGGCGGGCGTGTGGAGTACTTAGAAGCAGCCGTGGCTGTCAGCAGGCCAAGCGATGTTTTTCCGCGCGTGCGCCCGACGTGAGCACGCGGAAGTCCAAATATTTTGTCTTCGTCATGACTACTGTTAATACGGTCTTTGTTCTGCATGTGTGTAGCGGCAATCAATGCAGACAATCACGTCTGTTCATCGTTGGGTGCGACAGTTCGTCTCGGTTGTGCAGTAGGTACGCTGGAGTTTTGCATCGTCACGTATCGCCGGCCTTTCTCGCTTGCTTTTTCGGATGGTTGCTTCTTGTCTTCGGTGCCTTTCCCGTTTTTCCTGTTTCAGTACATGGATGTATGATGGGTATCGACGAGAGTAGAAGGCAGGCGGGGCACACGTGTCGTAAATAATTCTCCCAGAATTCCAGGAACTCTTCCGATTATCTGTGCTACTCAGAAAGCATATTTTTTTTTGTCCTGTGGTGATCTTGGTGATTTTCACACGTCTTACGCATATGAATGGTGGTTTTCTTTGCTCGCTCCCCTATACCCGTTGCCCCACACTAGGCACACGCGTGAGAAGGAACGGACGCTCACGATGGCGGACTCCAAGAAAATTAGCGGTGGTGGTTGAATCGGCCGTCCGGTCGTTTTGGAAGTCGTCTGTGTTTTTCTGTCTGTTGACGTCCATCGCGCGCATCCGAATCCCACTCCGTAGCCATGTGTAACCGCCAAGTGATTCGCGACCTGGTGATACCCCACTCTCCAAGCTTGTCCACCTTCGACGTGACAGGGAGGTACGCCTTATTCTCTCTACGAGTAGCATACCCACCTTTGGCATCTCCGAATTACATAAGGGTTTCACTGGCGACGAGCCCGGGCCGGCCGGTGTGTGGAACCATTTCCGAGCCGATTAGCGCCGCGGTTTTCGGGATCTGTGCTGCGTTGTGTACTGTAAAAATGAAGGCTGGTACAGGGCCGGAGAGATCGCCCCCCGGTGCTAAAGCCAGCATGAAATTGTTTAATTGGGTTTTCGCTAAGGGGCCGGGAAGCACGACATTAGTTTCAATTCGATTTTCGCACGAGGGCCGGAGAGATGGCGCACGGGGACGCGGAGAGAGGGATCGCACCCCTGCGAAAAAAAACGCCCGTTTGAAATATTGCATTCATAGGTCGATCGCACAGCTGTGGCGACCTTCGCGGCCTTACGGTAGTTGGCTGTGCGCCCAAGTCTCGCTACAGATTTGGAAGTGTTCCATTTGCCTGAATAATTCTGTTGTGACACATACGTCTATCGTGAGTGCTGATGCCGTCGATAAACCCGCATCCCGTACTAATGTTTCACCCCATCCGACACGGGCGAGAAAACAGCACCGTGTTTCTCGCTTCGAAGCAAGACCTTCTATTCTCTATTTCAAGGACCGGCTTCAGCTGAGCTTCTCCCCGGTCGACGTCAACTGAGTGCCGTGGCCAAGCGGCCAAGCACCTCCTCTTTACCACTCACACCCTATCTTCAGGCCGTAACTAACACTGCTACTGCAAAAGCAATCTCAGCGCATCTGACCTGTAGGGCACTCTAGCAAGTGGGTTCTAAGCCCTGGAGCACCAACTAACGAGTCCGCTTAGCTTAGCGGTGGCGGATCAACGGTGACCTCCGCGCGATTTCTGTCAACACGAAACGGCGGTAGATGGTTCTGCCGTCTAGTCTAGACCCCGTATGGTTTGGGGCGCGACGTTCTCACTCCAAAACCCGAGTACCCGGAAAAAGAAACGTGTGCGTGATGCAGTTTGGAAAGACCGACAACAGAAACACACGCTCCTATCGTACCCGGCAGGCGCCCCGCGCGCGCTAGTGCTATGTCACGAACACCACGCCGCCAACAACGCGCGCAACAAGCGTTCGCGCCACAGCAGTCATGCTCACCCCCGGAGCTATCACGTACATAGCACGAAACGTGATGCGCGTCCCCGTCTAAATACACAAAAAGAAACGTGTCAATGGAGCCAGCTGGCAAGATCGATTTCATACGGTGTGCTCTCCGTGATCTGATCCGACATCATTTTGTTATCGCACTCACAACAGAAAGAAACATGCAGCAAAAAAAAAAAAAAACTGTAAAAACATCGCTCGCCGTCTACCGAAACCGCCGCCCCGGTACATCAAACCTTCTATCTCGCGCACACACAAGAACCAAACCCACCCGCCCAGAACAAAAGAAAACCAATGCATTCCGCTACTTTCCGGAGCGGGAGGCCCTGTCTCCCGGCTTGTCCACGCGAACAACCTTGACGGTGAAGAGCAGCGTCTTGTCGATGTACCCCGGGTTGCTGAGCACGAAGTCCAGCGCGCGGGTGCCCGAAAATGTGGACGGCTTCGGTCCCACCCTGTCGTGCTTCCGGTCGCCCTCGGGGTATCCGAGCTGGCAGCAACAGCGGCAAACGCGCCGGAGACGGAGGGTCCGTTCGGTTGGTTTGGGTTGTACGGGGATTGAATTTGGTATGGGTTCGTAACATAGCTCTGCCGGGATGAATGTGCCCGCCAGATTCACCGGGGTGTATTCAGAGAAGAATGACAACGGGTTGAGTATCCCATCCGTGATCACGCGACTTCACCGGCAGTAGTACAAAGTATCGGGCCAGTGGCACTATCCAACCGTCACTACCATGGACTATGGAAGGACCCCCACTCTATGAGCACCGGTTGCAAGTACAGGCGGAGCTGACTTCGGCAGTCGCCCGTCGTACCTCAGGCGGCACCACAATCTGCCGCACGCCCCCGGCTTGCATTCCCTTGATGCCCTCCTCCAGCCCCGGGATGATGGTACCGCTGCCGACCACGAAACGGGACGAGTCCTTGTCCTTGTCGAAGTCCCCCCCCTTCGGCCCCTTGTTAGTCTCGAACAGGTTTCCGTTGTACCCTGGCGTTCGTAATATGCGATGCGTTTCGTGAAATAGGTTCGGGGGGGGGGGGCTTCGGTTGTTGCGCGTGACCACTGCCTGCGCTTTCGAGGCGGCGGCGGCGTGTCATTCATCGTTCTTCTGAGCAATCCCACGCTGCAGCCACAATTTCGTACATATCTATAGCACAACTTAATCTCTCACCGATTGTGTACCCGTCCCAGTCGAAGACAACCCTGTCCCCATCCGTGACAGCCCTCCCCGCGCCGACCTTAGCGTCCTTGTACTGCAGGCCTTTGTCGAGATCTTTGAAATCTCTTCAGGGGTAAGGAGTATGTCGCGCACACACGTTGGGCGAGATGGGATGACGTGGTCGAGCACGTGCGCACGACGGGGAAACAGGGGCATTGTCAACGCACAAACATCAACAAGCGTGACGATACAAGCATGTACTATAATAGTGCAGATACATATTCAACACGCAAAGAGCATCAACACATGTGTCAGGGCTGACTCAGTGGTCTAATGGTCAAAGCGTTCTTACACAAGGTTCCACGCACGGGTTCGCTTTTACTCCATGCGGCTAGTCAGCTAAATGATATGCTCTGAGCTCGTTAGCACCCGGCCGGATCACATGGGCTTGGGAATGAGTAGAGATCTCCGGGGCCGGACCCCTCGCCAGACGACGCTGTTTGGTGAACAAATGGTGATTCTTGTGTAAGTGGACCACTGGGATTCGAACCCGTGCGCGGAACCTTGTGTAAGAACGCTTTGACCATTAGACCACTAAGTCAGCGCTGACTCTGACGACAAAGATACTACACGAAATCCTTGTGCAGATAATCGCAAGTGCCTCAGGAGAGGTACCCAAGACCACAGCAAATATTCGCCAGTAAGAGGGGGGAGTGCCCTTCGACTCGGAGTCAGGCTCAGTCCCACGCAACCAAGTGACCTGCCGTTTCAAAAGGCGCCATCTCAGACAACGGATTCCACACCAAAACAGGACATTGCGCATGCGACTCCTGAGAAGCGGTAGGGCACGATATGCGGCGTCCATAGTCGCACACAAAGCAGTGGTATTCTGGGCGCACATGTACGAAATCACCCCCTGTTCTAATGCAAAGTAACAACCTGCTGCTGCTGCTAATAGGTGTGACGCACGAGTGCATTTGGACCAATCGTCTAATTTTGGCTCTCACGGGTAGCGGATGCGCGGCTTCGCGAAGCTCTTGCTCCCCCCGCCCAGTTCCATGTAGTCGGACCCCTGAGTGTCCCCCTCCGGCAAGCGGGCTCGGGGAGGAGGCTTCGGCGCCTCGCGCGCCCCCGCCGCCGCCGCCCCGGCCACGAGTCCGGCCGCCGACATGGCGGAAGCGAGGCACTGCCGGCGGCTTACGGGCCCGTCTCCTTGAGCCTGTTGGGGGTCAATTTTTATTTTTCCGAGAAGGGGGGCGGCGGTGCCGTTGGTTGGGGGTAGAGGGTTTGTTGTCGTAGGCGGCGGCCGTGCGAGCTCTCGTGAAGGCGAACATCATGCAGGCGGCGTGTCTCGCCATGTTAGCGTGCAACGTGTAACGGAATCGTCCGTGCGGGTGAAACATGTGTCGGTTCGTGTAGCAGTACTCCTGGCGCTTGGCGCGTTGCACGATTTCCGCCTTCCAAACGTTTGAGCTGATGCGTGTATACGCTGCTGTGCTGGCTGCCGGCAGCCGCGCGTCGATCCTCATTCAAAAACTCCTCGCTCGATCGTCAGCCGGAGGCATCTACGGCGAAGTATTTGGTTTAGTCGACGTTTGTACGTCGAGGAAACGCTGAGTACACACAGCCGCATACTGTACCCCACAGGGGCGTGCATTACTGCACGAAAGTGAATAGCGTCCCTATTGAAGTAGGTCTGGACGCTTGTTGAGCAGCGGTGCCTTTAGATCGCTGACCTTCGCCTTCCCGTGGGTACACGGACGGATTGTTCAACTTGAAATCAAGAGGCGTTTCAAACGGCAACTAAACGTCAACAGTTTTTTATCACAGCGTGGTTATCTACATAGGCCAGGGCTCGCCGTTATTGAAGATTGAGATGCTCGAGGGAAAGAAGAGCACAGGTACGCCGCGTTGTCGATGCCAGCGAATTAGCGCTTGCTCTTGGTGGGTTGGGGTACAGGTTACACACAACCGTAGTGCAGTCTGCGCGCGGCGTCTAGCCACCGCATTAGACTAGTGTGTGTGAGCCAGCGCCAGCATGGACGACAAACGCGCATCCAAGCTGCGGAACAGTAAGCGTCCACCCAAAAATCGATAAAACTTAAAAACTTATGCATATTATGGTCCCTTTTGGGTCACCGCAACTTCGGTTTCTCTGGTACTTCAGTCTCCACCGCCGGCTGAGTGTGTGCTTCATGTGTCACTAAAATGTTGACTGATGCAACCCCATGTACTCTGAGAGCAGCCGTGTTCCGTAGCTGGTTTTGTGATATCCACGACACGCACTACTGCTGTGTATGCTATATGGTGGCGTCCACCAACAATGAATGGCAAAGGGTCTGTGCACTGAACACCAACAGCCACAACTGTGAGGTGTACGCGCTGCTACACAGACTCACAGCAGCAGCTGCCTTTCCCCCTTCTGAGCTCATCATGCGCAGCGAGCTCTCCTGCTGGTGATGACGGTGCGACAGCTGACTCGAAAGCGGCGCGGTGAATGCAGAGACCGACCCCACCGAAGCGGCAGCCGTCATGGCCACGCCAAGCGCTACGCACGACCGAGGCATTGCGGAAGCAAGGTTGTGGTTGTGTGCGTATACGTGTTTTTTGTGTTCGGGGTGACACAGCAGCAGCGCAGCACGCAGCACCTGAGCGGCAACACCCCAGCAGGCAACAGGCCGAGAGGCCCCGTGTGATCATCATGGAAATCTCGCCGCGTTTTTCTCGCTGTCCGACCTGCTGTAGCTTCCAGCTGTACCTTGCTGTCATTGCTCTACTGCTGTGTCAACCTGGGTCGTGTTCTCGTGCTTCCACGCAGTCAGGCAGCGTGTGCAGTTGTGCTACGTGGTCGTCCTGCCAACGGGAAATGGCTCTGCCTCTACCCCCAGGTCGAAATGACAGCAGAAGACAGGGAGTTGCTGTGCAACAACAGCAGCGAGGGGGCGGTGGTGCCGGGAACGCCAACAACGGCAACCGGAAGCGCGGATCCGTCGGCATGATGAGGGCTGTCAACTCTTGCAGAAGGTACATATGTCGTCATATTTATCTTAGAGAGCTCGAGAGTGCCAGCGCTGTACATTCACAGCACATCCTCTTCCTCATGCCTGTCTACGACACAGCGAGTTCCAACAAGGCACAAAGCTTGGATTCAGTCATGCTATTTATTGATCCCTGTCCCTGATTGTCTGTTCCCTCTGCCAAGCCGCACGCCATATTTTCGTACATCTTGAGCATATTCAAATACGCCTAACTAACACGCCGAGGTCGTCGTAGAAGCTATTTCCTTTCGGAGCTTGATCCAAACAACCGGTCACTGCCCTCTGTCGAGTCTACTGCTTAATCCCTGGCGATATCGTCGTTGGCAACCTGCTGCGACAATTGTTTCGCACCTGCGCTAACGCAAAGCCCCTGTTTGTAACTATTAATAGCGGTTCCCGGCGTGTTGCGGGGGCTGCGTTGCTGGAAACGACGGTCGTTGGTCCTTTTCATGTTGTGCTTGTGGAGAGGGCGCCCGTCTTGGTTTGGTCACAGCAAACCAGTAGGTTATGCCGCTGCCTTGAATCGTTTGCGTCTGCCGCACATCACTAATGCTGTACAACAGCAGCAGTGTCGGCTAATCTGTAGTCTAGTCTGGCGCACAGCAGTGACTAGTTCACGGCGCGGTGACCTTCCCCCAAGAGCATGTTCTCGCACAAAGTTTCCTGTACAGCACTGGTATGATGAACTTAGTAGCTGCAACAGCAGCATTGCGTGGAACAACAAGACTTGAGACTTTCCTAGCCTCTCCCCGCCCTTGTACTTGCACAGGCAGCAATGGCAGTTTCCCGTCGCCGACCCCATTGCGGCACTGTAACGGTATCGTCGCAGTCCGCCTGAGGGGGCGGTGGATGGACAGCCGAAAGGCGCTCTGCCCGCCACCAAAAGTTTGACACCTTCCTTGCAAGTGTTATTCGATCTTGGTCCCCAAGTCGGCGCCCGCGCACCGCAACTCCACCCAGCGAATACCTTCATCGCGGGGTGGCCCAAGCGCCAAACGATGGTACTTGAAACTTAGAGTAGTTGTTACAGGCCCAACGCCCCACGCGCCCCTCCCTCTTTCATTGTTCCGCCTTACCCGCGATTTCCCCCGAAAGCGTGGCTGTTTCTGACGCCATTCTCGCGGCACAATCCACGTTCGAGGGGGGGGAGTTCCAGCCAGAGGCGTTCCCCCGGTGCGTGTGTCTGCTCCTGGAGGCGTTTGAGGGCGGGGACAACGCGATCAAGCTCTCCGCAGCCCGCCTGCTGGAGAGGTGCCGGCCGTACTTCGGCGGGAACGTCCTCGCGGTTGAAGTGAGAAGAGATTTTTGTATGGCGTACATGTAGTTCAGGCTTGAGATTTTTGCCTCGTCTTTTGTCTCTTGGCAGTGTTGGCGTGTTGCTCGGGTGGTCGACAGATGGTCTTCCTAAAGTAGCTGTTGCATATCTACTGCTGTAGACTATACAAAAGGCCTTTTGCAATCATCCTTCGCCCGAAATCCAACAACCAAGCCTCGCGCATCCTCAGAGATAGAGAGTCCTCTCTCTCTCTCTCTCTCTCTCTCTCTCTCTCTCTCTCTCTCTCTCTCTCTCTCTTTTGGAAACTTCAAGACACAGGCCTTTCATAAAAGAGGGGTCATCCTCGAGGTTTCGAGCTTCGTTGCCTCTGTAAATTTGATTGTCACACGAACGACTCATAATGGTAGCTTCTTCGGTTTTATCGGGCCTTGAGGAAGAAATTGATCGCCCCGCGAAACCATAGGGACGGTTTTGTTGGAGAAGGTTCGCAGTTGCTCGAAACAGACATGTGGAACACGCCGCAACGGGCTAGCGAATGCCTAGACAGACTAAGGCGAAACCAACTCAACTACATAGATGAAGGGCGCATGGTAAAATACATGTTCACATGATATGGGGGGTCAGGCAAATCAAAACACAGCATTTTTCCTCCTCACGGTCAAAATTCCAACGAGCCTCTTCTCCCTCAAAACCACTACTCCTCTTCCTCAGAACCGCAACCCGTACCCCCCCCCCCCCCCCCCCGTCTACGCCCAAACCCTCACGATGCCTGCCCGACACTGCATGCTCTTGCAGGTCGCGCAGCGTGTTTCCCAAGTGCTTGGATACCACGATGACCCCACGACGAGAGAGCTGTGCCTTGATGTTCTCTCTGCGGTGACGTTCGGAACGGGAGGGCTTCCCCGCGGAATCCTGCTCGACATCGGCCGCTCTCTTCGAAGCCCGTTCCTCGCTGTGAGAGCTTGCTCTTTTGTCGTTGTTGCTGTTGTTGTTGTTCCTGCTGGTGCTGCGGTTGTTGTCATTCCACCTTTGTTTCCGGCGAAAAATCGGCGGGAAATGGGGCAAACAAGACGTTGTGGTATCTGTATCGGGGGCGCTTCGGCGATAGTGATCTGGAAGGCTGTCGATGTCATGCCTTTCGGCGTGCTGGCTGCTAATATGCCATCTTCGTGATACCATCGGTTGGTTACCTTCGGTGGTAAATATGTGTATACACACAGCAACGGCAGCAGGGTGTACAAAAACGTCGCCTGTTGAGGGTCATCAGTCTCCGCTGCGTACAAGAACAATATTCTGGAAACAAAAATGGCTGTCCACCTCCTCTCCCGCAGCCCGCAGTCGTGTTTCAACTTGCGCCCCCCCCCCCCCCACCCGGCAAT
>FN649743.1:832636-844257 GCA_000310025.1 Ectocarpus siliculosus | reverse complement strand
GCCAAACGCACCAGACACTATTTCCGTGTAGAGAGTGAGTGGATATGTATGCGAACGCCAATCACACCGCCACCTGTCAACGACTTCAGTCGAGGGAAAACACCCCTCCCGCCAAGATTGACCCGTCCTCTCGAGGACGCGTTGTCAATGGTCTACACAGCTAAGTCATGCAAAACATCAGTACGCCCCGCCGCCCCCGCCCCCGCCCCCCGAAGATTGACGGACCAGCTACACGCCCCCCTCCCATCGACAAACCTTGCGCGGGGACCGGGGGACGTCCGGCTTCATCTTGGAGGCTTGCGAAAGCTCCAGGGCATCCTGAAGCATGTTCCTGAGGAAAAATTCAGGAGATTTCACCCGGCAAAAATACTCAGAAGGGCGCACCGAAAGCGTAGCTTTCGGAGAACAAGACATCTTGGTCTCTTTACCGTAGTCGTTTGATCTACTACAGTCTGAGAAGTCATTTCGCCGTCCTCCGCTTGGCGTGTCGACGCGTGCGAAACAGCAAGCTCGACCTATGAATCGTAGACGAGCTAACGCTTACCGGATGATGAGGTCGGTACCCCTCTGGGTGTCCTCGTCGAAGACGTCGTTCACCCCGTTGAGCACCTGGCGGAACTCGGCGAACTTGAAGGTCTGCTGGACCTTCGGCAACACGTTCGCCTGGGGGTCCTTGGCCTGCAAAAGTAGGGGCAAGGTACAATCAGAGAGCGTGGGTGGATTTGGTTGCAAGTCAGGTCTAACAGGGGTAGGACTACGTCCTTGGTCTGCAAGTACGGGTGAGATTCATAGAGAGGGCGGGCGGGGTTACAAGAGATCAGGGCTAAAGCGCCATCTGTAAGCTCGAGAACCCGCACACGACAGGGCACGGCATGGCAGTAGCGTCACAGGGAGGAGACGGAATGACAAGGACAAGAACAAATTGCACAGACCGAAGAGCATTGATGAAAATACCGCAGGTGTTGGAAGTGCTGAATGAAAAACAACAGCGCCAGCAAGCTCCCGCAACAACACCAACACCAACGACGGATCAAAATTTCTCACGCCAAACCTCCACCATCTACGGCACGACAAATGGACTACAAAGCATAGGCTGTGGAGGTGCTCAACGCTTACGCGCAACAGCACCAGCACCGCCTACAACCAGAGCAAAAGATCACAAGTTCTCATACCAGGGTGTCAGAAATGTCCTTGGTGGCACTCTGGTAGTTCTTCAGTGCCGCGAGGTCTTTCTTCACCCCGTCCGACGCCATCTTGTCGGAGTCCTTCACTGCCGACCGGGGGTCCAGCACCTTGAGCGCAACACGCACCGGGGGGGGGGGGGGGGAGGGGGTACGCAGTTGTTGCTGACCTTGGTTTGTTGACCATGTAGGTACGTTATAATTATAATCGATATCGATCACCATCGCGCCTACTGCTACTGATGGAAACCTCGCGAACAACCAGGCCTTGGTCTGCGGAGGGTAAGGAGCATGCTTGTCTCATCCTATCGCGTGCGTGCACATGATACGTCAACAGACATCAGTACATCCTTTGCGGAAGTTGTTGCACGTGCCGTCAGGAAATTACACTACGAGGAGAGCACTTGAAGCACGTCGTGGAGCGGGGTCTTGGGTGTTCATTTTGGAAGAGACAATGCGCCAGCACACCGCGTAGCTCTAACGGACAAGTTAACGATTCAGCTGATACTGTTTCGTGTGCGACGTTCTGTATATGTTGGTATACTCTCGCTCGTCTTTACAAGGTATCTCTTGGTCACGCCTTGTGTTGCGTTGCTTCCAACGTAGATGCGAGAGAACTCCAGATACTGCAGCAGGAGACTGCCGCAGCATGAGCGATGATACCGAACTCCACCAGAGAGGCCCATCGACATTTCGGGGGGGGGGGAGGGGGGGGGGCTGCGGAAAGCCGCGACAGCAGAACATGCACACGTGCCCTTCCCGTCAACGAGACAACAACACAATACCAATCTGCGTATGAAGGGTAAACTAACAACTGCCCGATACGCAGGGGGCGCTTGTGCCTGAAGTGTACGCAGGGGGCGCTTGTGCCTGAAGTGGTGCACGCTCAACGATGGTCTCGACGGCGGAAACCGCATGGCGTGCTCCTTCTCCGCTTGCACACTAGAGACGCGATAGGGTCTGCAAAAATTCCGACTCCCCGGCACCCCCTTCCGTACACGTCTAACAATCGCGCCGTTCAAGCTCGAGCAACACTCACTCACCCCAGCCCACTTGTCGCTATTGCTGACGGGAGAGAGACCACCGGCCGACGCGGGCTGAGACAGCGCCGCGATCCCCGCGAGCGAGAGCACGCCCGCCACGCCTGCGGGTGTTTGCGTAAAACGTCGTGGAACAAAGCGATGCGGTCTCCGCGCTGACTTCACGTAAAACCGGCGGCAACTACATAATGTGTCGTAATATTTCAGGACGGCCAAGGCCTACAAATACATGTAGGGCAATCAACCAGGTCTGGCACCAGGTCCTCAAACACGTAAATCTTACGAAATCGGCGCTACGACGAGCGAGGTGTCACTGTGTTTGGGGAGGAAAAGTGCTGCTCAACACGGGCATATACATTGTAGAAAGTGACTCGGCGTATGTACACAACGGATCCTGACAGACATCGGTTGCAGCGTCCAGGGGCACAGGTGCGTCGAAGTGCTCTACTTGTACACCGATGCAACGTCTTGATGGCTGAACGAATGGAAGCAAGCAACATGATGCGTGCCAACTAGCCGAGAACATTGCAATCGTACCAGGTGTTTGGTCACGGCCGCTTTGAGAGGGAAACAAGTGCTACGCAAAGAGTGGTCAACGAGCCAGCACCCATTGGTTTGCATCAGTTGGAACATCGGTTCCACCGGCCGCGTGCCATGGGCACACAAGTCTTGTGTCAGAGAGAATCACGCGGACTTCGTGCAGCGAACGAAGTCAACGCGATGATGCTCATGGAGGCGAGTCCGTGAAAATCGCTGGTTCCCTTGCGAAGAGAGAGGCATTGTGACTGTACCTAACCTGTACATGTGTGACGTGTACGGCTGCTGAGAGAGAAAAAGAGACGAGAGAGAGACAGTGCACGCTCGAGATTGCGTACTCCTCTTACTTTGCAACAAGAAAAAAAAAAAAAACTCCTGATGCTGTGGTAAAAAGCGTCGACAGCAACGACAAGACGGTAGCTCTCACCTTGCTGGAGGAACGCTTGTCTCGACTGCGGTTCCGCGCTCATCTCGACGGCAGCTACGACAGCAGGAACGGGAGTTTGGGCAGAGAAAGGTCCGTGGGATGCAAGAAAAAGTGTGCGTGCTGACGAGGGGATCGATACGATTGCAACCCGCTGAACGGAGCAATTCGAGTTGGATTGCTCGCTATTACTACATCTCGTGCTGGTGCAATATTCCGTGCATCAACCGCAGGCAAGCGTCTTGTCCCCACTCATGCAGAGCTCTCAGCTACGCGCGCAGCAGCAAGACCTAGTTCTCATCTCATGAACAGGGTGCCTAATGTCATGATGTGTCATGTAGGTGATGATGTTCCTCCCACCTGTTCGGGATGCTGCTGCGCGTACGGGGAGCTTTGCGGATCCCGCGACGAACGCGTCGGTGGAGGCCACCGAAAGGAGGGCGAGAACAGCCGCAAGGAACGCAGACTTCATGGTGGTGACTTCGGAGGTTTGGAGGAAGAGAGCGATCGAGAGGAGAGAATGCGTGTGTGCTTCTCGAGCGGCACCGAAAGACGAAAGCGTACGTGTCGGCAACGCGGCAACGCATTTCTCAGATGAGTCATCGGCTGACCAATCACATCCTCTGAATAAGAGGGGATGGTTCTCCAAGCACGCTTAGAGAACCAAATGAATCCCCACCCCCCCTATAGCTTGGGGGCTCCGTGTATCCGAGTCCTGCCTATTTTAGCACACAGTGACAAGGAAGGGGAACCAGGAACACTCTGGCTCTGCTGTACCGAGACACAGGGGAAGGGTAGGATGACCATGGCACCATCATATACCCCGGTCAGTATACTTCGTAGCACAGGTGCCTTCGATGTTTCGAGAGAGCTACAACAACCCTCTTTGATATTGTGTATCCAGCCTGTCCAACTCATGATTACCTGCCCCCTCGTTGGCGTGTTGCCGCTTCCCCATGACATATGAGAGTTTCGATCCGTTCTCTTCCCTCTTCCCAGCACTTATCCAAGGCTCTGGCGCTGTCCTGCCTTCTCTGCTGCACCATCCGCCGGACACAAGGGTTTGCTTTCTCGTCGAATTGTGCTTCACGACAAAACAACTGTCGCCGTGGCCGGCCTTCACCAGCCACAGCAGTTGATGTTGGGAGAGGGAGTCGTGCGGCGGAGGTAGCACCTCAATGGGCAACAGGCTGGCGTGCTGATGAAGCTAGTGCAAGGTACGGCCTTGGAGTGCCACGGGGTTGATAGCGGCGAGGCTCAGGAGCAGGAAGACCATTTCCGCGTGGCAAATGTGTGGTTTACCCCAACCTCGTACCGGCAAGCACTTCGCGCGCAATGGTGCGGTGCAGTAGCGGCAGCATTGCAGTACACGACTACATACCGGCATACGGCATGGTGATATACGCCGCAGCAGCAGGCACGAGTGATACCTGTACCGCACACTTCTGTAGCATGTTGTTGATTTCGAGAGCGTGAGTTATCCCAACATATCAAGAATTTATGCTGTGTAAAGAACACGTGTAGCAGCAGTACTGCTGTGACCAGGCGGCGGAAGCATCCCGTTCGCGTCGCCACACCCTCTCGACAGTACTCGCCAAGAACATACATGACTGCTGTTGGCATCTACAGCAGTAGTCCAACACCAAAGCTCACAGAACGGCTTTCTGTACAGCATGGCATCCTGTGAGAGGTCTCACAAGAATTTCTGTACATCAGTAGGTCGTCGTGATGCCGGCCAACGTTGGCGGCTCCCGCCCGGCGTTGCACAACTCAAGCGCAATTTATGTTTGCTCGAACGCAACAACACTCGGCGAAACCTTCAAGTTCTGGGGAGTTCACCATTCTCGGAGTCGTCCTACCGGTTGTTTTTCTACAGGTATATCGTCACGAAACGTGTGCACGCGCGCAGCCACGAGCGATGCGAACAACATATTCTCAATGTTGAACAGCCATGTCGACGTCAGTGAGGCGTGTTAGTTCGTCCGTGCCTGCCGATGCTCGCAACGGGAGTTGGTTGAACGAAAATTAAAATTCATGGTTCAACGACCCCCCCCCCCCCATCGTGGGTGTCAGACACCAGGACGGCCTAAATTTTTCTGCAATGTACATGCTTGGGGACCACCTTATGGCCGTCTGTGCTGTCTTCTTAGCCTCTTGAAACTCATCTATTGTACGATCACTTCGGCGCCAACAAACTCTTCTGGACAAGGCGAATAGGACGGGGACGCGAGGCTTGGCGATCACCGAGTAGCCGCCGATGCGCATCAGAGACAGCAACAGCAGCTGAGGGCGACACTGACGAGGAGCAGCAGGAGGAGGAGGTGGAGGAGGAGGAGGGGGGCGGCAGCGAAGAGCTCTTCGACGAGTTGCCGGAAGAGATCGAGGAGGTACGGGGGGCGTTCTTGGACCGTCCGGGGCAGATGCTGGACGTCGACAAGATCTTGAGGGAGACGGAGCACATCGAGCACGACGGTATCCCGGAGGACTTCCGCACCGGCTACGTGACCATCGTCGGCAGCCCCAACGTGGGCAAGAGCACCCTGATGAACAACATGATCGGGGACAGGCTCTCGATCGTCACCCCCAAGGTGGGTCGTCGAGAACCGTTGTTCTGAAAGGGGTAGTTACCGCCGGTGTCGGGTCCCCGGCTACGGCCACTCGACCCGTGACGGCGAACACAAGCCGAATCCCGGGCGACCCACCTCGCAACCCATGAAGCCGGGTCCCTCTCTGTGGAAACCCGGACTAGGAATTCTGCTTTGTTGTTGTGTTTTTGTCCCCCTAACACGGACGAGATTCCATTGATTCAATTGGTCAACGCGCTCGTACGGTCGATGCTAAAATAGCTGCGGGAGCAACAAAACACTCGTGTTTGTAGCAATGGCGTCGAATCGTCGCGACTGGTCTTCAATACTAGGTTCGCAAAACAACGTTGTAGGTGTTTCCGCGGCAATTTTTTTTCCACTCGGTTTTGCCCCTCTCCCACAATGTGCCTACATACGGTTAGCAAACCCCCGCTGGTTTTCTTGTGCCTTGTTGGGATGCCGAAGGCGGGCACGACCCGTCACCGCATCACGGGGATTATGACGGGAGACGACTTCCAGATGATCTACCAGGACACGCCCGGCGTCCTCACGCCCGCCTACATGCTGCACGTGAGTGTAACTGTCACGGGTTTTGGAGTCTTTGCTGGGCTTGTGACCACGGGCTTGATAGTGGCAAACGAGCTACGCAAGAAACTGTAGCACCAACGAGGACGACGGTGACAACAACAACGAAACCACCACCGCCAGCACTAACAACAATAACGATACTTGCTGTTTTCAGTTCACTGCGACCAGTTGTTTCCTCGCGTTCTGCAAACGAATCCAGCGTTTTAGAGAAAGGTTGAGGCGCGGCCGTGCCATGACGCCGTTTTTGTTTCTAGAGACCCCGTGCGCGTTTTTGTTTGGGCCCGGCGAACTTCTGGCAGGTGACTCGCTGATGTTTTTTTTTTCCGCGTTCGATCCGTGCTACTGTTTTCACCGGCAACCTCGTGTTGCCGGTCACCGCCGTGTCTACTGCTGTGCTACCCCCCTTTGGCAGGAGGGCATGATGAATTTTGTCCAGGAAGCGATGGGCGACGCCGACGCGATTCTGTTCGTCACGGACCTCTTCGAGACCGAGTTCGCCAACACGCAGGTTAAAAGAGGCGCAAGCTTCTGCACCCCTGCGTCTGGGTTTTGTTTTGATATTCCCGCCTGGGCCTTACATCTCTTTCGGCCACGATTCGGACGGGACGGGATACTGAGGATTCTTCCAAGAACATTCCACGCTGGACTCCTTTCTCTGAGACCTGTTTTGTGTCTTCTTTCTTTCTGCGGTCCCTTTTTTTCGACAGATTTTCGAGCGGATGCTGGCAGCAGGGAAGCCTATCGTGGTGGCTGTCAACAAGGTCAGTTGTTTTGTTTGCTTCTTCCTCGTTTGGTTGCTTTCTTTTGTGTTTTTTGGCGGTAGATTCGAGACCGAGATGTTTGTCTCGGTGTTCACTTTTCGCTGCAAATACTTGGCCTCGTCTCATTTATTTGAAGTATTTTTTTCCAGCATTCGCCATACGCTACCTCTCGCGTCATGTCTTGGTTTTGCAATAGTCTTCGCTGGGTTTACGAATGGGTGCGCGATGTACGTGTGTTAATTGGCGTTTTCAGGTGGACCTTCTCCCTTCCGACGGCAAGAGCGGGGACGGCCCCGAGCGCCCGGGGTTGCTGGCCGCAAGCACCCAGAAGGAGGTGGGGTCTCTGAAGGACGTGCTGGGCAAGTGGGAGGAGCGCCTGCCGGGGGCGACCGTCCTGCCCATTTCCGCGCTGGAGGGTATCAACACGGTCGATGTGAGTGCCGGCCTGTGTGCGCGACAGATGTATGTGCCGTGGCGATACTGCTGTTGGGGGAGGGTTGGTGTGGGTGCAGATGTCAAAGTAGATATTTGGGTGACGGCGATGATGTTGTGATGGCCCAAAGGGCATCAACGTAACACGGTCGATGTCTCGGCCGGTGTTAGAAACAGACGCCTGTACCGTGGCGATACTGTTGGGGAGGTATGGTGGGGGGAATTAATTGAATACGCGGTCGATGTCAGTCCCGGCCGGTGTCAGCAGCAGGTGTCTTGTACCGTGGCGATGCATGTGTCGTTGTGGAAGTTTTGAGGCGCATCCCTCTGCGACACCCATAACTCCAGACATTACATGCGGCTCGCCGATTCTCAGAAAATGTTCATACAACTGCAGAAAGACTTACCCGTTCAAGTTAATACCACAGTAGAAGGGGATGGATGTGTTGAAGTCTTTACAGTGAGTGGAGAAAACCGGCCGGATACTGGGTTTTCTTTCAGTCTACGTGTGTGTATGCATGTGCACGTTCCATCGACAAGAAACAATCACACTGCTTGCTGTTGTCGGCACTCTTTGGTGCTACCTCCGTGCACGGTCTTTCGCACGGCGTCGTACTTGCGTATGCGCGCACCTCTCTTCAAATTACCAACCAACAATGTCGTTGCTGCATTAGTGCAGCTCTCTTGACATGGCCAAAAACATGATTCATTTCGTTTTTGTTCGTCGGTGGTGCCGTACCGCCTCTGCCATCATCCCGTTTCGGCTCGCCTGGATTTTCGATCATGCTTCATCAGCTCGCAGGCGAGCTCAAGAAGCACATCCCGGAAGGACCCCCGCTGTTCGGCACCGACGTCATGTCGGACAAGCCGCAGCGCTTCTTCGCGGCGGAGATCATCAGGGAACAGATCTTCGGGAGCTTCTCGCAAGAGGTGCGTATTGTAGTGGTTGATTGATGAGCGGCTTAGGCGGCGTGGCTGCTGAACTTGCGGCTGCTGTCTCCTGGCGCAGGTAGAAACTTTAGCTTGCACGACGCGTCGGGCGGTTGGTTCACAATCATTGATTCACCGATCACTTGTTTTTTCAATGGTGATATGCATACGATCGGGTCGTTCTGTACATTCTCCTCATCTCTTCTCTCGACCGAGATGAATCTTAACGGACCAAGATCGGCATTATCACGCACGTCCCCCCTCGGGTCAAGGTAGGGCTGAAAGATAAGCCCCCCCTCGCCCCCGCTCCGCTGGCAGATGAATCCGAATCACGCCACAGTCTGCGCACGCATCAAAATCTCGTGTGTGCTATGTAACACTGCGAGGACCCAACAGACGCGTCTGCATCTGGGACGTTATGTTTGCGATCCGCATCCAATCGTGGAGCTGCTGATGTCTGTTGCGTGTGCGTGGACCGTGATGACGGCATTTCTTGAGTGAAGGCTTGCTATTTGCGTCTGGTGCTATCCTCTAGGTCGAACACAAGAGCGTCCGCCGATTTCATGTACTCTGTGCTCTCGCTGATACACGCACGTTCCCAATTTTGTTAAATCATTGATTTTGTTCAGACACTGAATCGCGAACTTTTTCTCCCTGGGTAAGCTCAGCGGGAGAAGGACCGAGACCGTTGTGGCGTTAAGTGTTAAGTTGTCCCCCGCCCTCCCAACATGGTCACGCCGCCGTCCGGCCAATCAGATCCCGTACTCGTGCGAGGTGCTGCTGGGCAAGTTCAAGGAGAGGATGGTGGAGACCGTCATTGACGCGACGATCGTGGTGTCTCAGGAGTCTCAGAAGGGGATGGTGATCGGCAAGAAAGGGGCCAAGATCAAGGAGGTTGGCATCAAGGCCAGAGTGGTGAGCACAACAACAATGGGTGAGGTGACACCACCACCACCACCATTTTTTTTTTTTTTTTGTCTTCCGGCAGACAGGGTAATAATCCACCATGACCTACAGAAACACAACAGCAGCATCTGCCCCCGCAGCGAAAACCACAACAACGAACAGTCACCCTGCCTACCAATCACCCTTGTTGCTGCGGTATTACAGCTGTAGTTTCGGTTGAATAGATTCGATGTCACATGCGCTTGTGGCCGCCCGCGTTTTTTCAGCGCTGAATCGTACGTCGTGTCGTGCTGTATTGCATGCATGTGCGAACGCTGCTGTGTTGCGAAGGTGTCGTCATATTGGCCCCTTTGTTGTCTCGGCACTGCCTGGTTGTTGCATTTTAATCACACCCGTCGGATCGCCGCTGCCTCGTCTTGACACCACTCCCTCTCTCGCCCAGGCCTTGGAAGAGCACCTGGGCACTCGGGTGAACCTCCGACTAAACGTGAAGGTGGACAAGAACTGGAGGCGAAAAAAGACGTCGCTCAAGGAGTACGGATACATGTCGTGATCTGTGATTGCTTGGCTGCTGCGATCATACGCGACCTGCCTGATCCACGCGTCTTAATTCGCGCTGTGTGGGTAACTGTATGTCTCCCTTGTGGTATTCTAGTCTCTGATTGTGTTGCATGTCGTTGTTCGAGTACGGATCCATGTATTGACACGATTATGTCTCGGAAGGGCTCTCCTCAACACCCTGTTCTGTGAAATCCGGTAATGATTCATGTGGTGGACTAACGCAGACTAACGTCTCGAGGTTGCCTGCACAGCGTCGGGCACCCAATGGATAAAAGAGAACAATTTGACAAGAGACATTGCTGTGTTTGGGTGAGGAGACAAGTACACAGCTTCTTCGCAGTATTCTTGCGCTTCTTGCTGACCGGGCCCTTGGATTCCAAAACGTTCGAATTTTGGTTGAATTGCTCGTCTTGGTGCGTGTTCACCCCGTCTACGGTTTTGAGTGCATCCACCCGAACGCGTGAACCCACAGTCAACTTGTTTGTTCTCACGGCGGGGGAGAGGGGGAGGGGATATGGGAGCATTCCCCGACGAATATAGTACGACGGACGGTTGAACGCTCAAGAAGCGCGGGACAAGAGAGAATCTTCGGCCGATCGCAGAGAATAGGTGTCATTGATTCGAGATTGATATGGACACAATCACGACGGAGAAGCTATTTTCAGCAGCATGGTAACGCCACGGCCTGTAGCCGATAACTGGGTTGGAAACGAGGAAATCTCGGAACCTGACGGCACGCGGGTCATTTGCCGATTACTTTTTGTCGCGGATGAGCGCTCCGGATCCAAGGTAGCCGCGAGCTAGATCCTATTTTAGTCTTTAGGCAACGAGAAGACTAAGGAGGCCAAGGGCGTTAAACGATGTAAGAGCACTTTGTCGGTTTTCTCTCGTCTACGTACGTCTCGCTCAGGATGGGATAAAGGTGGACAAACACAAGAACCAACGGCACACGTCCCTGCCATAGCAGAGAGCTCAAACCTTGAGCATTTTGGAATCGTACCACGCCCTTTCCCCCCCGGATGACGCGCGCCGGAGCGCCGCCTGATTGTTGGGACGCAAGAGACTCGAGCAGCGTGCAGACAATCGGGTACCTAAAGCACAACAACAAATTTAACGTCGCCGCCACGGAATCCCGGTACAGTACCACATCTGCTTGCGACACTGGCACATCAGGATATTTTGCCCTGGCAGGTAACGTGGACTAGTGCTCTCCGGAACGTGTACGTATGCAAACATTCACCAATAAATGACAGGAAATGCTTTTCTCCTCGTTGGCGGTGTCAGCCGACAATGTCGCACTCACTCAGAACCTAGCAGCGTAGCATCTCACGTGTGATCGATCGTCGACGCTGTCGTAACGAATACAGGAGTACAACACTCTTATTCAAGGCATGACGCACAATTGGAGACCTGTCTCGAAACGCCATCTACGCGTTCTCTATCGCCGAAAATCCACGAGAACAATGGTCGACAAAAAACAGGGAGCAGGAGGAGACGCACTCTCGGTAATATACACCCCCCACCGTTAAATGTGCGAGAGAGGCCAACTGCATTGCCTTTTCCAACCGCTACATGAGAAGGAAATAGGCGAACGGACATGGCCCTGGTTTTACGCACGTGTGCCGCCCTGTCGAAATCCTCTCCCGCCCCCGCCCCTGCCCCCCATCCCCTCCCCC
>FN649743.1:746660-824727 GCA_000310025.1 Ectocarpus siliculosus | reverse complement strand
GCTGAATTTTGGGGACCCCTTTTTGGGGGATTTTTTCCAAATTTTTTTCGGGGGAATTAGGGGAGGGGCCCCCGCCCCTGGGTTTTCCCCGGTTTTTGGGGGTTTCCCCTCCCTTTTGAAATTATTTTGCTTCTTCAATTCCCCCAAAACCCCCAATTGCCGCCGCCGGTGGAGGGGTTATTTCCCCCCCCCCCCCCCCCGCCACTCCGCTGGCGTTGCAACAGGTTATGCTAGTTCGATGGTTGGAGGCCGTTGCCGTTCTCAACCAATGCCAACCTTGGCCCTTCTGTTACCCCCTTCCACCGGGAATGTATGTCTGCAAGTCGTGCGCCCCCCTAACAACGCTTTGGCCTTCACATGGTGTTGTCGGTGTCACGTGGCATGCTGTTGTGGGTGGGAGCAGGAGCTGGGTGAAGGAACAGAAGGCGAAAGACTCGACTTGGGTGGAGCCGTGGGTCGAGAAAGAACGGGAAGCCAAGAGGGCGGCGGGCAAAGCCCCATCGGTGAGCGACCAAAAGAAGAATGTGACGCACGTGGCCTGGGACAGGAAGTCCAGAGACGCGAAACGACGGAACAAAGGCGTTTACTCTCGACGCGCCCCCCCCCAAACGGCGCCTGCCACTCCGCTCCTGAGCCCTGCAGTCGCTGGAGTCATATATAAAACCTGAATCACCCCGAGCAAGCTGTTCGAAGCGTGGTTGACGGTCGGGTTATTGGTTGACGCATGCACGCCGTGGTTCCCTGCACACGGGGCGGGCGGCTACTTTCATCCGTGTCAGTGACAATGAATGCACCGCCGTTTATCGTTTGACCGATGGTACCCTCTCGGGCTCTTGTAGTGCCGTACGTAGGCTTGCTAATACCCGAGAGAGAGAGCAACGAACCACCGCTTGTTTTGTGGGTGTCACTTGCTCTAGCCCTCAGAGCTATCTTCTTTTTGTGTGTTTTTGTGGTGTATGCTGATTTCCCCCTCGATGGGAGCTGTACCACGTTTTTTGTGTTGGGGAGTCCGCAGCGAACACGAGACGCGCGAAATACAACGTGAAGAAAGGCTATCTGCATGCGGCGCAACATTTCGGTGTCACTCACATGTTGCCATAATGACATAATGAGCACATTACCACACATCGTTTTTGTGGTGCGTACGCCCTGCAGGGACCCCCCCCCCTGTGTCTGCGCTGATGCCGACAACTATACCACGTTCGCGTAGATTCGGCCCCTGCGACTCGCAGGCTTGTCATCTTTTGGCGGTCTTATTTGTCTACACGACCTCTGTTTCCGAATTTTCAGGACGAGCCCCCTCCCGGGAAGGACAGCGTGGCAGGGATCGCCGTGGAGCAACGGTGCGAAGTGCAGCCGGGGGGCAGGAGAGGGGTGGTGGAGTACGTGGGAGAGGTGGAAGGCTTGCAGGTTGGTCGTTGTTTGTTATTTCGTTTTCTCATTTGAAGCCCGTGCGGCAATGACAGACATCATCCACCAAGCCCACGAGGTCTACAAGGAGCACACTAACGGAATGCCTCGAAAATTGAATTATACGGAGCATCATTTACCAACTGCTAGCTGCTCTATGAGTTCGAGGTTTGCCTTCATCAGGTAAACCATGTTCAGGGCGTAGATAGTGCCTCCGTTAGGGGCTGGGGCATCGGCAGAGTGAGCACGGTGGCGTGAACCGTGCTCGGGTTTTGTTCCGCACGAAAGCGATTTGTATTCCAGATGTCAGTGCTGACGTCGAGTGCCAAACTGCAGTTTGGTTTGGTCCAGAAAGACGTCACCTTTCGACACGAAACACGTGAAAAAACAAGTTGCTCAACGTTTTCGTAGTCGTCGCTGCATACCTTCCTATGATCAACGGCCCAAACATTAGATGCTTGGGATAATCGTCGCGAGCCTCGATGCTGTGCGTCGGGTCTGGACACGATCCCGTGGCTCTCTGACTGTTGGTATGGTCCCCGTAGACGCCTGGCACTTGATAGTCTACACCTCTGCGTTTTTCGTAATCGTTTGTAGTCGTTCATCGAAGCTCATTTATTGCCTTTCTCAATTCGATTTTTGTACATGCATCGATCAGATCCATTTCTCTCTCTCCTCCCTTCGTTCTTCGCCAGGCGGGCTACTGGGTGGGTGTTCGCTTCGACGAGCCGGTGGGCCGCGGGGACGGCACGGTGCGAGGGAAGCGCCTGTTCGAGTGCCAGAAGGGCTTCGGGGGCTTCGTGCGCGGGAAGAACGTAACATCCGGGGATTTCCCGGAGAGGCCGTTCGACGAATTGGACGACGACGAAGACGAGGACGAGATCTAGCCTAGACGGACCGTGTGTCGAGGGCCTCGCCGCCGTGGTTGTGATGGCGATGTGGACGACGACAGCTGGGTTAGAGTGAGCGTCTCGCTTTCTCGAGATTCCTTGTTTTTTGGACCAGTTCTCGGTGTGGCAGACGATGCGGTGGCACCGGCAATACGAAGACGAAGATCAGGACTAGCCTTCAACTGTTGTTCATACCGTCATGACTGGCTGGAGTCCACACGGGGTGGCGAAAGGCGATTATTTTGAATGAGCTCCTTCTCTGTCTGTCGATGCGTCACGCAGAGGGAGAGTGCCGCCGAATACGAAGTGTACATAACAAGAAATGCTTAGGTTATGTTTCTCCATTGAACTTGACTGTGTAAACGAGCTTGAATGTGATACTATGGAATATCGGAGGGCCATCGATCGCCTAGAAGGCTGGCGAAGGTCTGAAAAGTAACCTTCCGGTGCAGTGTCTCCGGTCGAAAGAAGTTTCGTCCGTTGGCACGTGTGCAAGGCGATGTCCTCGGCGCATTACGGGCACGGCGATCGTCCAGCCAAGATTGCAGAAGCTTCATCGGGGTTGAATTTTTCCGATACCTTCCCAATTCGTCACGAAAATGCGATCGAGCGCTCGGTGGCATAACCACGATTGCCTATAGCAAGGTGACCTTTGCAAAATCTCCTAGCGAATCGATCATACCTGGCACTATTGGCTCTCTTACACGCTGGTCTGTACCGGCGGACTTGTGTGTGCATTGCTACACTGCCGACCTCCGATCAATCTCGGTCTAGCGACCGGATACAAGCCCATCACAACGAACAGCGTGGGTCGGCAAAAACAACTCACCACCTCCCCACCGCCAACCGTGCAATCGCAGCCTGTTTGGTGGCGTTACACCACCCTAACGTCTTTCCGACGCGCGTCAGCTCGTTGGGGGAGAATTATTTGAGTACGCGCTAGGTAGTCGACCGTGTTCGATGCTCCTCGTGAGTTTCCTGGGGTGTGTGTTTGTATCATACGATCTTTCTGGTGATCACCTGTAAAGTGTATTGATCTGTTGCTGGGTCCATCGAACTCCGGTCGGGGCATTTTTTCTTCGCCCTGGTTATCGAACTACTGTAGTGCTGCCCGTTCTGAAAATACAATGGCTTCAGACAGGCGACGCTGACGACTATTGGTCGGGCTGCTATCACAATATCGAATTTCAGCAACATTATCTGTGCAAGCTTTCCTCAACCCACCAAACGTCGCACATTGCGAACGAGTGGCGGAGGTTCGCTCAAGAACGCAAAACGTTCCTTCCCCGCTCGTTCCCTACCCTACCTACCGAATCCATGAGACAATGTTTATTTACGAGGTTGGTGGAACCGCGCTCATGTTTGTCCGGCCCGGCCGCTCCCGCCCTAGGAGTGACGGCGAGGGCACCGTCGTGCTTCCAGGGACTAGTACTCTTTTGCGTGCCCCGCCCTTCTGCCCCGGAGGGCGCTTCCATCCCCAACCGTAGCTCGGGCGACGCCGAGAAGTGACGATCTGGAATACTGTCTTTTCAGCGGGCCGGGTCGCCACCGCCGCCGCCTCCGTTGGTGCTCCATCCTCCACGTGTAGCGGCGAAGAAGGGAGACTAGCTGCCGTTTCGTTGGCCGGGCTAGCTCCGCTTACTTCTGGCGGACGCTCGCCTGGCAGCATCGCCGCTCCGATGCCAGCTGCTGCACAGGTCGGGGTGTTCGACGACGGCGAGTACCCCGGTGGCTCTATCACCGCCAAGGGGGGGATGTCCGCCCAGGAAGGGGGGTCCGAGAACGGGGACACTGGGCAGTCGTAGGTCTCAAGTTGGTGATACTTCGCCAATAGGTTTGACACGTTTGCTGCCGCCCACTCTGTGCCCAATCGCTCCGAAGGCACCGTTACCCCTCGTGCGAGGCTGCTACCACAGCGGTGTCCACGACTGCAGACGCTGCCGCCGCCGCCGCCACCGTCGCCACCGCCACGTCTACCATTGCTCCCGGCGAAGACACTACCGTCCCCGCCGGTCACCGAACCACCGCAAGAATGAACCATGGTCTTTCCTGTGTTGTCTGGAGAGCCTCCGGTACCTCGTGGACTCTGATGGTGCGTGTGGTAGACGGACGCCGAACCCGTGGAGATGGGGCCGGTGTTGGTGCGCGGAGGTGACTTGGTTTTAGTTTGATCGGCCGCTTGTCGGCCGTCCGTAATCGTTCCAGTAGAAGGGGCGTGACTCCCCACACCAGCACCGGCAGCACTTGCGGGAGCAGGAGCGAAGCAGTGGCGACGGGCAGCCCTAGAGATCACCGTAAAGGTGGCTTTGGAGCGCGGGCTAACTCGTCGGCGTGTTGTCCCATCATCGCTGGTATTGTTGTTGTTGCTTGCGACCGCGGCTACTGGAGGAGGTGGAACGGGACGCCTCTGTCGGCTGCGGTGCGGACTGGTTGAAGACGAAGGCGTCTTTCGCTGCGCCGGCACGACCACCCGGCCGAGACGCACCGGGACGACGTTGCGGGCCGACGAGCAAAGCGCCAGTCCAACATACCTCCGGCTGAGTTCGAAAATGCTCTTGTTGCTCTTGCCCGATCCGGAGATGGAGTTCGACGAGGCCATCCCTAGCGTGGCTGCTTCGATGGTAAGTTCGTCTCCGTCGCTGCCGGCCCTATCACCGAAACCGAGAACGCTGCTGCTTCCGCGACCGCCTTCGGCACTGGATATCCACCCCACGGATGACTCCACGCCATTGGGCCCCTGTGTTGTGACGACATCAGTGCAACGTGCAGAGAGTAGTTGTTGCCAACACAGCGGAAGGGGCTACGAACTTCGCGGGTAAATCGATAGTGAAAAAGTGAATAGTTGTGTGTTGATCGAATGAACGGCCCTCAGTAATACTCTATATCACTTACGGTTGCACATTGGGTGGCGCCGTACTTCGCTCAATCTTGAGGCACAAGCAGAAACTAAGCGCGCCCGGGGGGGTTACACCGCAGGAAACGTGCAATAGTCCAAAATGTTTGCAAGGTGCACCAAAAAACCACTATGTGTGGGGGCGTGGCCTGATGGAGCCAGGGAGATGCGTAGGCAACGCAAGGGTTGAGAGCTAAACACCGCCGAAGCGTTCGTAGGAGGTGTTAGAACGCCCCCACCGCCTTCAGGTATTCTTTCCGCTGCGGTGTTGATTTTTTACGATTCTCTGGTTCTCGTAGGTTTCAAGAGAAGGTAGCGTGGCAGCTTTTTCAGAGCTGGGGTTGAGGCAACCAACCCCGTGCGTCCTCAAGGAAAGGCAGGTCTTCACGAGTGCGGATAATGGCATGATGCGTTCATCCGTTTCGTCCCGAACTGGACTCACCTTGCCGGCAATGCTGCCGCTGCAGTTCCCCTTGGCGAAGCTGTCGTAGAACGACCTGCTGAGAGAGTGAACCGACTCGCTCTCGAGGCTTTCTTGCCAGTCTTCTTCGTTCTTGCGTCTGGCCTCCGTCACCCATTCCAAGTACCTGCATCAATTTATTTTGTCGGTGTTGTGGTTGTTGTGATGGTGTTGTCGCTCAGTTCGTTCAGTCGTCGTCTTTCTCCTCCCCTCGCCCTCGTCCACCGTCGACGTGATGCGTGCCAAATGGGTGCAGACCAAGGCAAGCAAGACGTGAGGACGTGGTTGGCCAAACGTCTGCGCGCTGTACCAAAAGCCACTGACACTGGAGGGCCGTCGGTCTCTGAGGATTCAGCGTTGTTGGTATTGTGGTACCGACCAACCCCCTTGTTCCAGAGCCAAACACGGCGAAATTACATCGTAAAGCCTTCCCTTTGCCGGGGTTGTCTCTGCTCAATTCGAACGCCCCTGTCTTCAAAGGGACACGTGGTCACCATCCAACCAATCAGGGAATGAGCACGCCCCCCCCCGCTGCCGTACCTCTCAGAAACGACCCTCGCCAGCCGGCGATACACCGGCGGGCAGACCTTCTGCAGCACCGCCAGCCCCACCGTGAGACATCTCAGCCCGCCGGGCCCCGCCACAAGCGACGCCTTGTGCAAGCCCGGGAACACTGGTGCCGGCACGGCCGACGCCGGGTCCCTGGTTATGGCCGAAGGGTCGGTGGTCGCGACGAGGCCCGGCCGTAGTCGCACCGAGGAGCCATCCCTGTGCTTGGTGCCGGAGCCGTCCGGTACTCGTGGTGTGGAAGCTGCTGCTGCCGGTGCCGAGGCTACTACCATGGCTTGGACCGTCGTGTTCGATGCCACGGATGGCTCTATTGCTGCAGTGCTACCGGTTCCGGTGATGTCGGAGCGGCCATGCGCAGCGGCGGTGGTGGCAGGGGTGGTGCCACCGGCAGTGGCAGTGGATCCTGGAAGATCCGGCGGTCCTTGCCAACTCTGGGTGTGTGCAAAGGCAAGCGGAGGGACACCGGCGAGAAGCGACGCGTCGATAAGCGTTGTTTGGGTTGGCAATGAGGTAAACTTTATGTTCAGCCGCATGAACTTGACAATATCATGCCTCCATTTCTGAGCGTGTTTGCCACGTTATGCACGTTTCTTCAAAATCGAGCCCTCGTAGTGTAGGAATGGACATGCTGCTTCCCCTCTCCCCTTGTAGGGGAGCTCTCTCGCCTGTTCGCCAGCGGTGGTAGGCGAGTCCGGGGGCTCTATTCCAAAAAAATCCCCCCTCTTGAGATAGCCGGCAGAGCCTGTCGACCTTGGCCACCAACCCTCTCCGCTACTGCCGCCGTCCCCATCAGCCCGCTCCTGCCCTTCTACGAATGAAATTGACAACGCCGCGGCGGACGGGATCGGCGTCGATTCCCTCGGATCTCGCCGCATTCCGTGATATTCGTTCGGTATCAGCTCTTGCGGGTAGCCATTTGTTGACACTGTTGAGCCTGCATCGACAGCGGTCGCAGCTGTTTCCTGCTCCGGTTCCACCGCCACTACAGCTGCTGCTGGTGTCCCCTCTCCACTCACCATCCCTGTCCAGGTCAACGCCGACGATTCTCCAATAGACGTGTCATCCTCCTGAAAACCACTGGTCGATTCCTGTCTCTCTGTACTGCTTCCGCCTCCGTCACCTCCACCACCAACACCACAATTAGAGCCGCCGCCAACATGGGTGCCTCGACGGCGGCCACGCTTTCTTCTGTTCTCAGGAGCTCGCCTATTCCCAAACGCGGCGGCGGCCAAAAGACTCTCGGTGGACGAGCCACCGCCCTCGTCACGGCGACCATCGAATCTCTGCGTCTCACCGCCGCCTAGGATGACTTCCCCGTGCCCCTCCATGACGAAGAATACAGTTCCTCGGAACGTTCCTTTTCGGCACATGACGCTGTCGTTGTAGTCATTGCCATTGTCTTCACCCCTAGGGAAACCGAACGCCGACTCAGCTTTTCCCTGCTCTCGTCCCGGAAATACGCGGCCCAACGAAGGGTTCAGGAGAGGTGGGTTGGCGAGTTGCGGTCCGGTGCTGCGCTCTGTCCCGTAGCGGCAGATGCGAGCTAGGGCCTGTGTCGGGACGCCGTCCTGCGACATTCGTTTTCGAGTAACGATAAGTAAGAGTCCGTTTGCACGGGGGGGTGGCCGCGAAGGTAGAATGGGAGAGAGGGAAGATGGTCAACGAGGGCCTCAACGGTGGAGGTGCGACTTGATTTCGTATGGATTTTGTTTTGGACGTGGTTTCGTGTAGTTTTTTATTTTCCAGCGTGGATGGGGGTAGCGGGCGTAGGCAGTGTGTGAGGAGGAGTCGGGAGGAAATGGGGTGGTGTTCGAACTGGTGAAGGAGATGGGCTAGACAAGGGGCAGAGAGACTGGTATTACGGGGCAACGATATGACGACGAGTGTTCCGTCAACTCAGTCCACAGATAGATTCACAATTCAATCGACCGAAACGTCCACCGATGGCACGATTCTCACCCTCTAACGAGTGACAGTACATCAATGGGATAGCGCAGACAACGGGCGAGATGATACCATAGGCAGAAAAGAGTTCGCTTATCACTGTTACCGACAGATCCACGCGCATGACCCGGGCCCTCACCATCGCCCCGGTCGCTCTCAACACGGCCACCGCGCGGCCTTCCTGCTCCCTGACGCCGGCCGCCAAAAGCCTCCGGTACGTGGTGACCCCGATCTCCAACAGCTCCGTCTCCTCTGCTGTGACGGCCGTCTCCAGCGCGGGACCAGCCCCCGGCGGCTCCGTCGCCACCCCTGGCGGCTGCGACAGGCCAGTTGTTGTTGTTGGGTTTGATCCCGCCTCAGGACGGTCGCCAAACAAAGCTCCAGCTCCCAGGCGGCACGCTTTCCATCTGGAAATTCGTGTAGGACGGCCAAATGTTCGCCAACGGCAGGGCGGTTTTTGGTGTGTGCATTGCGCGTAGTGTTTGTAACATAGGTACAAGTTTCGGTGACTCACTGTTGGGCGTTCTCGCTACCTTTCCTCACGCTTGGTGTACGGTGAGGTGTGTCCATTGAGCTTAACATTTGTTTCCAGGGACTTACTGCTATTCGGAGACATGGTCAGCTATGAATAGACGACGGGCATGCACAGATCAATGCAGACACAACTCGTCAGCCTGCAGCATCAACCGATCGTTGGACAACACCCTCAGTCGTTGTTGGTTGTTCGGATTGTTACTGCTACATGGACGGTCCATGGAATCGTGTAAAGTCTCGCAGGGTATGTTATTGTCGGATTCTGCGTGCGACGAAGCTCTAGGAGTCCCGTACTGCTCTGGATGCGTGCTTTGAGGAACACCGTAGGTTGTGGTACAAGGTGCTTCCAATTCTCACGTTGGTCGTGTCGCAAGCTCAGAGTGGTTGTACCTCCCTCTGAACCAAAGCCATCACACGATCGTAAGAGGTGGTGAGGTTGGATCGGCTCTCGATCCCGGATTTTATGCTGGACGAAGTTCTCCTTCCATCCACCCTTCTGCGCGGTGGGCATAGTTTTCACCCACCTGGGTGCCATGTTCCGCGTGCGAGCTCGGCGAGGCTCTGCCCCCCTCCCAGACATGACGGCCTCCAAGTGTTCGGTGAACGCCCGGCGCTGTCGACGCCCCACCAGCCCAGCACCCCTCCCGACGCCAGGTTGCCCTTCTTGCTGAAAGCAGTGCAAAACAAAATATGCGATGATTTTGACGCGTCGGGAAGCGGCGTCATGTATGGCCGGGTATGTGGGGGTTACGCTAACTGGGTGTCGTTTGTTGATTTTGTTCCCCACAATGTCTCGGATAAATGAGCCCTTGGACAGACATTGTCGTATTCTGAGAGTGCAAAGTTTTTTTTCAACTCGAAGACACCAAGAATGCCAATACAAGCAAAAACCGACGAGCAGCTGCCAGAAAAAATCCCGCTGTCCCGCGGCCGTTGCTGCCTTCGCCCACCAATGTTTCGAGCTCTGGGCGAACCTATATGCGTCAAGGTATCTTCCCTAGTAGGATGACCACTTCATTGTTTATTTCGTTGTATATGTGTATGTGTAGGTCGAGTGTCACGGGCGACCTTTCCCGATTATTTCCAAATTTCAAGAGGTGCAAGTACAATACTGAAACGTGTTTCGGACGCACGGGGTCGGAAATCTACTCAGAATGTGATTTACATATGGCAGGCTCGAGGAGGGTACCAAACAACTGGCATTCTCCCGTCAGAATAACACCTCGATACATATGTCCTGCATCTCAGCTAAGCAAGCGGCCAGGGAAACCTCACCGCTTCCACCGCCACGTCCGCCGCCTCCCACTCGGCTGGCGGGCGGGGTCGGTACATGGGCTGCCCCCTGGAAGCCTTCGTGGCAAGATCGTCCTGAGACGCGGGTGTTGGCAGCATCGCCGCTGGTCCTCTGGATAGTGCAACGTGCGCAAGAAGAGAGGGGAGTATGATGTCCGAGGCGGATTAACCGTTTAGGATACGACAGTTCGTTCATTTTTCCAATCTTGTTTGTTGCACTCATGGGTGTTTGGGCGAGGGCAGCCGGGTTACCTCGGACAACTACTGCAAAAAATTGATGTCGTCGCATCGCAGTACCACATGCGAGCAGCGTAGCTGGTGTGATAAGATATTCGTATAAGCGAAGGGCTTCGTAGCCTGACCGCAACCACCACCCTCTTGGATAGGTATAGCCGGCTCGTGGCTACGGGCTTGTCAACATCATTGGCGGGGAATCTCGAGGACCACCCTATCGAAGAACGAACAACACGGATTACGCCATACTCCATGGAGTGGATACTCTTTACGGATTTCTTGGGCGATATGGACATCCACGACGTCGAGGGCAGCGATGTACGCTTTCAGACACACTCACCTCTCGAGGATATATAGGTTTACGGACCCGCGAACGATAACGTAAGCTCCAACCGTCCATCTCTCCTCCTGCTCCTGCGGCTGCTGCTGTGGTGGCCGTGTTCCTTGTACTCCCCCCCCGCCCGAACTCCCTCCTCCTCCGATACTACTGTTCATTCTACTGCTGGTGCTACTGGGCCCCGCCGCCACCCTGCTTTTGCCACCTTCGCTGCACGAGGTAGTTTCGTTGCACGAAGACCCTGAAGCCACTCTGGGGTCGTCGTCGCTGTTGCTGTCGGTGGTTTTGGTCGCTATCGACACGACGCTGGGGACGAGCACTGGCGAAGCGTGTGCGGACGACGAAATTAGGACCCCGAGAAGAAAGCGAACAACGCCCAGAGTCGAGCACGATTCAAGTACCACGGCAGCAGTAGCGGTGAAACGAACTCTCGCATTCATTCGTCTACATGGTGGGACGAATTCGTAAGGACAACTACAAGGATTACATCCACTCGAGCGAATGCCGAGAGCACGCAGAATACCTTGTTTTAGCGAGGCTTCTACCTAGACTGCTCTGTGGGGCAACCAAAAGGAATCCGGAAAGACGCGTTCGGGGTTCTTCCCGGACGTCGGCAGACTGTACCCACTCGTGTTCTTCATTTCAGAAACTCCGGGGCCCATGTTCTCGAGTGGAACATATGAAAGTGGCGGCAGCACTCTGCACCACACGGGTCCGATTGAATCCAAAGTTGCTGCTCGATTACTCGGATGCTGGGAGGGTGGCTATGCACCAGCACAGAACGATACTATACGTTGACGGAAATCTGGAAATCTGAAGTACTAGTTTTGCCCAACACCAACCAAGCTCTTCGTGCTGGGGGCGGCTGGTACTGCGGAAACGCAAAGCACGGCCGGCCGGCCGAAACGGTGCGTGGACAAGCCACGAGAAACGCCGCCGCGTAGGCGGGCACAGTATCCCCCCCCCCCCCCACCGCCCTAAAGAACACCATACAAAGCGGCAGCAGTAGTTTGCATGGATATCATTCTGGATCGAGGCCTAAAGCGACAGAAGAGTTGATTTTTCGCATTTTGGCGAGTGTTTTTCTTACAGATGAATGTATTGCAATGAATGCAGACAGTACATTTCTGATGATATTGCGATCATTGTGTAACCATGCTAGCTTTTTCCTGAGGAGGGAAATGAAACAGATGGTACGGAGCAACTTCCAATAGGACGGTGACATACATCTCAGGGGTTGTCTTTTCAGGTACAATGTTCGGCAGGAGGGTAACTATATTTGGCTCAATACATTTTGGTCGAATGGTCTTGCTCTTTTTCACCTGCTTGGGTTACCGTTGTCTCGCTGTCGATCGTCCTCGGAGCCGTCTCCCCCTCCTCGTAGAGGACGGATAAGGCTGGCTTCTGTACCAGCCGGGAGTCCGAGGCAAGGTCGACGAGGCGAGAGAAGGGCCATCCGGCAGTCGTGTACTTGAAGAACTGGTTGTCGATCTCCTGAAAGATTTGTAGCATAGGTCGTGGTTGATGCGAAGATGTTATGGACATCAACAAGTATAACCGTTCTCGATACATCAACTGCTCTTGAGCGGCAGTCCCAATTAAAGAAAGCAGTTCGTGATTGTATTGAGTTCACGTTTATGATCGACGTGTGGAGTATTAGTTTCCAAAGCCTAACCCCAGTCGCTAACCGCTTCTGGGTTTCTTTCTCTCGCCGAAAACGAACTAACCTCCTCGGTACATGGGCGTTACGAACCGTGAGTTGTAATCGTGTTTCGAGTGAAAATCTCACCCCTAGAAGCACCGCGCAGACCGCCATGTCGCGTCGCTTCCGCTCAGCCCTCGGCTGCCGCATCAGTTGCCGGAACCTCGACCAGACCGATCGCGGGTATCGCTCCTGTGATAAATGCGGCGTGATTATATCTCGGCTGATCAGTTTGGCCTGCAAACTATCTTCGGAAGAATTGAGAGGGACAGCTACGTTCGATCCCGTCGGAAACGACATTCGACGTACCGCGATGGCCAGCACGAGAGTCTTCATTGCCGTACGCCCAACACCGCGCATCTCCAAAATCTGCGCGTCCAGAGACACAGTAAACACGGGGAACGTGCCTTGTAATTGGGGTGAATCAGTAGGTTCAGGTAGGATCTGTAGCTCTTGCAGCCTGGAGTATTCTTCTGCTTCTGAAAAGTACAATCCTCTCAAGAATATTTCAGAACACCATCAAGTGCTGCACAAGCAGCGTTGTTTTCGCGCTTCTTCCCAAGCCACAGGTCTCTTGAAATGTTTTCCCAATGTGTTTCTCTCGACCATCATTTGTGTGTGCTGAATGATGTTCTTCGCTTCGCAATCAAACTCCCATCTTCAAGAAACGATGTGCGTCTGAAGCGGCGGGGGTACCTCCGAAGGATTGTTATTTCCCCCCTGTCCTCGCTTATGAGAGAGAAATATAGTAGTCCGGGGTAAAAAGGCCACGTTGCAGCTGGCGCGAAGCACTCTAGAACCAGCAATCAACAAGCTATGTTTCTTCGCACACCTGCCTTTGTGTATTCACACGCATTTTCAGCTGATGAAGGACTAGACACACACGTTTGGAAGTATTCTTCTTTCTTTTTCCTACAGTTTATATTGTTGGGGTTACACATGTATTCGAAACACTATATATATACGTGTTTGGCACGATTGCAGACTAAAAACGTTGAAGACATGTATCTCAGGGAAAAGTGGGAACAACTAACAACACTTTCAAGGTAGACAAAGTTCGAGTTTCTGATTTCGGCGACAGAAAAAGACTCCCGATAACCTACTGATAAAGTGTCCCTATGTTTCCGTTCGAAGAACTCAGCACTGATCTGCAAAAACCTCGTGGTGTCTGAATCTGTTAAGGACTATCGCCTTGTCTCACCTGTTGCAGGACTGAGATTCGCCTTGCCGCCCTCTCCTCGCCAGAAAGAGCGCCGTCGAAGGCGAAGCCGTACCAGTAGTCCGACATGCGCAGAAGCCGGCACAGCGCCTTTCCGAGATTTTTCCATTTGCGCACCGCCTTTCTTTCCAAGAACAGTAGTCCAAAGAAACACGGAATATCCATGTTTAATAGAGTGCCACGCCAATGACGAGAACACGTTTCCAGATCTTTCACCTATTTCTCTGCCCAAAGGGAAAAATCAACCTCGCCTTCTCATGTTTGATCACCGAGATACGCAGTCTAGCCCTGGAGTCTTCCTGGCCTATGTTAGTTCGATTGGATAGTACGCATCACAATACACCAAATACCCCTACAACACGTTACAGTTATGAGGTGGTCCCTTAAAGAATGCCATAGGTATTTCCAAGCATGCACATTACCAGAAATAATCGTCGCAACGGACCCGTGAAATCGCAAAAAAAAATACTGCACCCGCCTCTTGCCGCTTGGCCGCCGCAGCTGCCTGCTCCTTTTTCGTGATCACCGCTAGCTGAAGCCGATGGTGTTGTAACGCGGCCATCGATTGCACCGGTGATGCGTGTCGGGGCGGCAAACGACAGACGGGACGAATCGATAGCGGCAGTGGGAAGTTGAAAATTTGGATTCAATTTGGTCTTTGTAACCGGTGACAGGGCGTTTGTTGGGGCGGAGAAACGATATTGCTGTGGGTGTTTCTTGGAGATGTTTCAGTTGCGCTTGTGCATGTGCGCTCGTTAATCTTTTAAATATCGGACATGCTCTGTCCCTGCTGATCCCGGAACGTATGGAGACGATTCAGTGGCCTCTCTGGCAACTACATGGATGGGGCAAATCTGGCGCGTTAAACACGGTATCGTCTAAAATAATTGGTGTACATGTTAGAATCTTTCGCAAGCTGTAAGACGTTCCTTGCGAAGGGACTGTGAACGGCCGAAACACAAACCCGGGGTAGGGCGCGCGCATAAGTGCTGCGGTTTACGCTTTCACCCATGTACGCCATGTCGCTCGTTGGTCGACATGAGATTGGCCTCCTCTGCATATCTTTGGTGGATACAGGGCAATAGGTTGGTCCATACAATTCCAGCCCACGCGTGCGAAAACGATTCGAACACACGAATTTGAGATTTTCAACTTTTCGAAGAGATTCCGAAGCTCAGGGGAAAACATTCGCTTGTTCAATCCCATGTAACACGCCGAACACCATACGATGAAAACACACTCTTTTTTATCCAATCTTAGGGTTTATCGCCTAATCTTAGGTTGTGTACCCAACACCAAGTGTTGACCTCGTCTGGTCGTCGTTTGGCGATCTTCGTGAGCCCTTGTGGAAAGGTGGGGCCCGTACGATCAAGGATTCGGCACGGCGCACGAAAAAAACAAGAAATGTTGGCTTCCCGTCCAACCCAGTCCTAGTACTTTGAACCACGTCCCACTCGGTATCTCTATTCTGAAAAGGTTTCCCCTGATCAACCAAGGCTGAAAACAAGAGTCTTTGATTCAGCCCGCGTAGAATATCATAACCCTTATCGTAAGCATTTTGAACCTTTTCCTATCCCCCCAAGCTCTACCCCCTTCTTTCGCACCTGCTCCACGACCTCCTCCATGCTCTTGATCTTGCCGTCCAGCTGACCGAAAACAGACGGACAACACGCCACATATACATCGGGTTGACTCAAATGTCACATTTAGCTGGACGAGCAGCGAATAGGGTGCACACATCATCATCAAAAACCCGCTTCACGTTCGGGAAGCTTTGTGAGCCGTTACGGGCCGTCATGAGCTGTCACGCAGCGCTCATAATGTGCGGTCTACCCACAGGCAGTCCATGGGACTTCTGTTGGCTTTCATGGAATGCTTCCCATGGGGCGCTCATTGACTGATCACCTACTACGACGAATTTCCCTAGGTTCAATTCAGACTACACTGCAGCTCTCTGTTCTCTGTTATCATTTCCACGTGTATTTACTAACCCAGATACCAGGCGTGCTTTCCTCACATGGTTGTTTCCCTTGTTGAACCCGAACATTCACCACAGTTGTCGATATGACACTTCTGCTTGAATCAATTGTGCTCTACAAGATGCGCGGAGCTCTCATCTCAGACTAGCTTGTTGTGCTGGGGTTTCATCAATGCCTTTCGCCTGAAACCGAAGCAGCAACGAGCCGATGAAAACACATCTAGACGTTGATTCTCACTCACCCCTCGTCGGCGAGCATACGCTTTCATGCTTCTCGCGCCGGGGAGGTTGACCAGCCACTGTTGAGATAGTACGAAAACAAACAACGGCGTGGACGGAACGGGCGAGAAAGTGAGAGCGGGCAAAAACAAAATGGCGGCAACCCTACCACAATCTTGGCGCTACCGGGGATTCTCAAGACTACAACGTTCGTGTCACTTCCCACCGTTCCACCGTACAAATGACAAAGAGAGAGAGAGAGAGGAGAGAGAGAGAGAGAGAGAGAGAGAGAGAGAGAGAGAGAGAAATTGTACGAGAGAGCGAGAACATACAGGTAGCAAGATGGACAGAATGTGAACCAAACGTTGTTATCGCTGGAGCGCTCGTTCAACATCGCATACAATTCGTCTCATGGATGCTATCCATCCTCTCCCCGCATAGAGTTTTCGCCATTACCAATTGCGACAACATGAAGAGAAAAAAAATTACGTTCTGGACCTATTCACCTTGGTTGAGCTTTCAGAGATACGCAGAATCGAACAACTAGTTCCTCGGTGTGCGTCAATCTTCCACACTACTGACAGTTTTGCTAAACCGCCCATAGGACACCCATGGGTCACCCATGGGCCGCCCATTGGCATGCCCATGGGCGGCCCATGAAGTGCCCATAAAGTGCCCACCGTGGGCACTTCAACCTAAGACTTCGCCACCGGCATATCAACCTAGAACTTAGTCACCTGCACTTCAACCTAGAACTTCGCCACTGGCATATCAACCTAGAACTTAGTCACCTGCACTTCAACCTAGAACTTCGCCACCGGCATATCAACCTAGAACTTAGCCACCAGCGCCAACCTAGCACGTATCGTGTGGGCTTGTGGCTAGGGTTAGGGTTAGCGGAAGGATTATTAGCCGCTTCAATGCCCGCTCCAAAGCAGATAATCTATTGTTTAGGAGTACACTCGTTCCGGTTGAAGGGCTCTCATTGGCCGCCCATGGGTTGCCCATGGGCCGCGACGTTTCAGCAAAACTATAGAGAGTGTGGAGACCCGTGCGCGTACAGCTCTACCTCACAGTGGTTTCAATGATAATGTGGGGAGAAATTACACATGCCCGCCCGTTTTGTTTTTTTGTTTCCGTGTCCACCTCATCGATGCTTCCGTCATGGTCTTCCAGGGGACGCCTGGGTCCCCCCCCCAGCCCCGCTCCCGCCGGAGGCGCGCGTTCCTTTTCTTCGTCAAGATGTTTTATTCGCGCTTCCATATCCTTGTGGGAGAGGAATGCACGCTGTACGGCAGCGTCCTGCTGGGGTTTCGTTTGGTTGAACGAAGGTGTGGTTGGGCAGTAGGTTGTGTCAATTTCGAGGGTTGAGGACAAGAGAGAAAGAGCGAGGGCGATAAAGGTGAAGAACAACGAGTCGAAGCAGGCAAGTGGAATCCTTGAAACAAAATCCCGCAAGAAAACGAGAACTGGTTCTCAAGAAGCCATAAGTTTCTCTCTCTCATTGTCTACGTACGTACGTACGTACGCGGATAGAGTAATAATGCGTTCTACGGTTGTAAAAACAGCCACGAATTTATCTCTCTTCCCCTCCCCCCCCCCCCCCCTCTCTCTCTCCCTCTCTCTCTCTCTCTCTCACTGTCTCCGCCTCTTCTCGGATATAGCAATCATTCGTTCTACCGGGAAACGATCAAGTGGGCAGTTTGGTGTTTGGGTAGGTTGACAGATTGAGTCTCTGCTGAGTCGAGCGCAGGGTTTCGACTGTATGATACTCGCCATTCGAACTCTCCATGAAGCAACACTGAGAGTTCTTGTGCATGTTCGAATCCGATTTTCCGCATTTCGAATTCCGCTCGCCTTGCTCTGTTTCAAGTACTCAAGTTTCGGGCAGTTTTCCGAGGGGGTGTTGTCCACGGTACAGGCTCGTACTACTACGGAGTGCATTTTATGGCCCCTCCTCGAGTGCTGCTGTTTAGTGCATGCTGTAGTTGTAGGCTGTACAGCATCGAACATGCTGCATTGGCCGGTGGCTGACTTCGCCGACAAAGCACTAGCCCAAAAAATACGGGCCAACCAGTGAGGGCATCATGGTTTGAAGCCCGACCATGGCCATGAGAGTATGTGTCGCACTCACACCTTGGAGTGCCCCTCCTAGGTATGCTCTCCAGGCCGCGCCCTTTGTGTTGGGTGTTAGAGGCTCGGAGACAGCACATGAACCTTCATGGAGAACACTCAAAGCACAATCTAACGGTATACCAAGGTATACAGCAGCATCGGCGGTTGTCGTTGAAGTCTTTCTCGAGCAGCGTGCAAGTGCCGAAAAATCTGTGGCGTGAAGTGTTCGCATCTACAAGGCACGCCCCACCGCATGCCTTAGACTATCATGCTGTGCCGTCGCATTTTTTACCGGATTACCTGTCCCTTCTCCTGTCCCCGAGAGTCGTGTCCACCAATCTCACTTCCAACCGTCCCTCCCAACGTCCCTAGCCGCCCTCCGTACAATCCTTCGTTGGAAGCGCGCCCCCCGTCCCTGTCCTCTTCCTCATCCTCTTCTTCTTCTTCCTCCTCCTCTTCCCCCTCCCTGTCCTCCTCCTCCTCGTGCCTGTGCCCCGCTCCGCCCACGCCACCCGCCCCCACCTGCTTGCTGCCGCCGCTGCCGCTGCCGGCGTTCGCTTCTCCCGCTCCACGCCACCGTGTCGTTCTTAGCGCAATCTTCCCGCCCCTCCCTTCCGAGCGCACCTCGACACGATCAGCGATAGCCTGGCACAAGCGATCGGTGCTGGCCTGGTCGGTTGCGACGGCGGTGATGGGGCTTCTCTTTGGGGCAATGACGGTGCCGCTCGAGCCGGGGACGTTCTGGGTTTCGTCCGCACTGCCGGCATCAGAAATACAAGCAGCAGCTCCGCTATCGGTCGATGAGTCTGCTCTACCTTCAAGCGTGGTCGCAGCGGTGGAAGATCCTTGTCGGATGTCGTCGCCTTTGTCGCGTTGGTCTTGTCCTTTGGATCGTGCTGGGCCATGCGAAGCGATGTGTTGGGGTCCCCGCTGCTCGTCACCTTCTCTTGCCGTCGCAAAGAAGGAAGCCGTGGCCACCTTTATTGGCTCGGTCACGTCCTTCCAAGTTTTCCAATCATCTTCATGGAAGGTGATCTACTTTCACGGAACGCGATGGGCCGCGTGTGCAAGCATGTAGGAGATTCAAATATGGGCATATTAGAATGGTGATTATTTGGCGCAAACTTGTTTGAAGGCCTACTCCAGAACGAAAGTTACGAGTTTTCGCTTTTCAAGATGCCCGTGGATCGTGTTGACGGCGGCTATGAGGATGCACCGTCGCAATCCTTGCGCGACGTTACGAAGTGGTCAGTATGTAAATTCTCGGGGCGGCAGTATGCAAGACATCTCGTTTTCGTATCGATCGCTGCAGTGAATGTAACTCTTGTGGAGGTACACTTTGTTTACAACACCCACCCACTACCACCATTAGTAATAACCGCTACCCAGTAGGTTTCAGCAACAGCAATATCACTCTTGTAGGCTTTCTCCACTTCCACTTTGTTTCCTGAGATACATCCAAACTTTCCCAAACCGTTTATCATACATCCAAATTTCTGCCATGACCGTATAACTCACTCGTCTAACTTGACGTCACCATGCGGTTGCTTCTGCAACATGACGTTGGCTGCTCGGAAGCTGCTGTGAAAGGTTTCTATCACTCGACGACTATTTTCTCCCTTATTTTCTCTGTTTGTTCGGGAGCAAAACTTCTTGTAACAAGTCTTCTTTTTGCCATCAGTGCTCTCTATTCTCTACCGTTCAGCTCACCACGTTCGTCATCCGCCACGCCATGGAAGAGTCCCATCCCCGAACGATCATCATCGATGGACCCTGCGTGCGTGTGGACACGAAGGTGCAGGACGCAACGGCCCCATCCGTACAGGAGAGTGAGCGAACCTCCAGGTATATAAAAAAATTAAGGCAATCGTCGCAGGAGAAAGGTGGAGAAAACACCTCCTACTGCTGTGTGGTCGTCCTCCTGCGTGACCCCGGCTGGTGCGTCCAAAGTTATGCCAAAATGGTGTAAGGAGGGACATCTAGAAACCTAAATGACAGTAACACCGAAACGCTCCCATGTGCCTTGAGACACGCCCCTTCGGCTTAGGCGGTTGTCGTAAGGGCTGGCGATACTTGTCAAGTGCTGGTGGCAACTGTCGAAAATTGCGACGATATGTGCTCCATGTTTCATAGACACGCGTCCCACAAAGATCGCGTTCCTCGCACATATAGCAACCAAACAAGCATCAAGATGTGGCATCATCCAAAAGCACGCTCACGTTCCGAGCGCATGCCAGCAGCACGGCTCGCCGCCTCAATGTGCGGATGCCCCTCCACACAACGCGGCTCGCCATCCTGCCCCCCACCGGTGGCCTCAAGGTGGTGCCCCCTTCGCTGCCATCGGAAGGGTTTCTTGGGTTGAACTGGGAAGGACCGAACTCGAACGGGGGCGGCGGTGGGCCTGGGCTGAACTGCAGCGAAGCCTTCGACATGTCCACCCGTCCCTTGCGGTCTGGCTGCGGGATCTGAAGCGAGATGCTTTGCACCAAGTACGCTGCACGGTAGGGGCGCGGGGGGGATACTAATGTTGCTTCCTACCGCATCAGCCTTTTCACCCTCGACACACACGAGGTCGCGAAGTCGTGAACTACCAACGCTTCTGCTGGCCGTGAAAGCAAACAGGGAGCGGCGCTAGAGGATACCGTGCCACGTCCGGATATTGACTTGGCCATGACCAAGTCATGCCACCTGCACGTCCGGACTGCAACACAAAATATTGAGTTTGAAATGTAGGGAATGACACATCTGTCATGACCGTGCCATGAGCAGGTCATGGCGGAGGAGTGATCTGTCATGACCTACCCCGGCTCTACCAAGACAGATCATGGCCAAGTTACTCCAAGTGAGCAATGGCCCGAGTCATGACATTCACTATCATTGTCGCGACTTCGGATGACCCATTAGGAAAATGATGTCTTAGCGGTGTGTCGTGATGTGTCATAACATCATGGCACGGTACGTGAGTGAACCCAACGGTTTAAGTTTGACGACGGGAATGGAGTAGATGAGAGGGCCTTTAAAAGTGTCCAGGAAAGGTGTCGACTGCATTCGAGCAAGAACATTAGGACTGCATCAAGAGGATTACGGTTGCACAAGTGTCAAGGCTTCGCAGGTACTGGGTTGTATGCGTAGGTATCAGGAATCAGCACACAGCGTGTGTACCTGCCTTACCTGCTAACCCGCTGAGCCCCGCAGGTGCCATGGACTTGAGGCCCGTAATTCCAAGCTCCGCCCACCAGCCACACAGCAAGGTGATCTCCAGGTTTTGAACGGCCTTGTGATCATAGACGCTGACAGTGATGGCTTCTCCGTCTGACACGGCCCACACGCTCAGGACCACCTATAGGGTAACAGTCGACACGATCAAGAATTTGTTGGTTGTGTGAATTGTGCATTGAGGGCGGTGCCCATGCGAGTTGGGGTCAGTTGAAGCCCTACTTTACCTACTTGGTGTTCCATTTCACATCCTTTGGCGAGCATTTTACTTCCGACATAAGGTGTCATTACGGACCAGCCGAGCAGTAACGGCGGCGTCTCTCGCCGTCGTACGTTAGGAGTCTACAGTAACGTGTCGAGTACGAAGTATTGGAACACCTACAACATACGCGTAGGGTACCAAGTATGGTGAAAGGTTCTTGCATGCTACGTGACAAATCCTGTATGATAGTGCTTAATGCTCTACCCAAACAGCATAACTTGAGGCGGTTCGATCGCACTCCGGTCGCGCTGAAGTATGGGCAATTTACATACGCCGACAATTGGCGAACATCTTCCAGAAGTGGCGGTGATACTACCAGGGAATAATGGAGTCCCTGTGCAACAAAACTGCACATGCGGTAGCAACCCGTGGAGGGATGACGCGCACTTTTCGACCGGCCATGCGGGTAGCTCTCAGGACAATCGGCAGTTGCCCCTTCGACGGCCGAATGATCTTGCGGAGTGATTCCTGTGTCGGCGTCACTCGCCACAGGTGCAGTGCCGATAGCAGAGGCCGCGCGCATGGCGAAGGTGGCACCGGCCCGGTGTCGCACATGAAGTACGGAAGGATGCTAAGCGAAGAGCAAGAGAGAAAAGCCAGGAAGCAGAGAATATCGAGGGCTAAAGGGAGAACGAGAAGATTGTGAAGACGAGAGCACAAACTCGTTCGTGAAAAAGGTTTTAGCGGCGTCTCCTCTGCCGGTTCACACTTTTGCTATCACGGAGCCCCCTCCTTTTAACGGAGATGTGGAATGTGGAGCTGCCAGGCACAGCACACCATCACGCACAGCACGCCGACGACCCCGATCGGTAAACACGAGAGAGGTGTGTGGACATAAGCGCCAGCAGAGGGAGTACAGGGAGCTGGATCGCTTCCCCAGGTGGGCTTTTTAGTTGTGTTTGGGTCCTTGGTCGCAAAGTGCCACGTTCAACTCTCGCTTTCCGCAGCCATGGTCTCCCGGTGATGCCTTGGGCGCCCATAACTCACGCAGGTCGTGCTGGACCAGACATATCCATTCCTATGCAGTTGCGAGAATATCACGGGAACCACCAACGAACTGGATCAAGTAAGGTGCATCTTGCTGAATCCCGCTTCGGTCGAGGCGACATTGATTGTGGAAGGCAAAGGTTGATACAGCAAGAGAGCAGGTTTTTCCACCTCGGGACCCTGTTGGACCTAGCCGTAGCCCCCCGAACGCCGCGTGTCGATGTGAGGCCAGTGCACAGCAGTGGATAGCGGCTGCTTTCGTGTGTACTGGATGGTACTTACCGTAATTATTAAGTAGGGCAGGGGGAGTTTTTTCCGCCATGGAGACTACATGGAAGCCCACCAATGTGACCAACTGGTAATCACATATGCATCCATAAATGTACATCTGCAAATCTGCTGGTCTTCGCTGAACACATACTTCTTGATCGAAATATTTAGGAATAATAAATACAGACACAGAAAGACTACCCATTCGAGATATACCCACAGTCGAACGGGTGTGGAGTTTTTCAGTGAGTGGAGGAAAACCGGCTGGGTACTGGACTTATTTCGAGTCTTTTTAAGTCCATACACTGATGATTTATATCAGTGATGCCAGCTGGTGCTAAGTACAAAAACATCTGTATATAACTTACATTTTACAATACATCCCCAGTAGTTCTCTACTGGGTCAACGACAAAATGTCGGGGAGAATCCCTCCGTTGTGTCGTGTATTATAAAATGTAACCTTCACAGGGGACACGGCGCAGCGTCTATTGACAGCTTGCTGGTTTGTTACATATTTGGAATAATATTGTAAAAATCATGGAAGATGGAACGAAGTCTACAGCAGTACATCACTCGTTTTTGTAGAGCACGGAAACTTTTCAAATGATATACATCCAATGTGGCGGTTGTTGTCAACTTCCCTGGTGTTCCTCAGAGCGGTTTGTCGAGATACCTTGTGGCAACCATGTCGTAATCACGTGGTAGAGCATCCGTCATGAAGGTCAGCAGCAGCAGCGAGTAGCAGTTGGTCTCTCCGTGTGGGGCAGTGGTGTGGACATGTTACGGAGTACGGCGAAGGATACAACACGTAGAAATTACCCACCTGGATGCACAGCGATCAGCAGCGAAGACGATGTGTGTCAGCCACGAGGTCAATATGGGAGAACACCTTAGCACGAAACCCGATACAGCCTTCCCCCTTGCCTCAAGTCCTATCGGAGGGGCTATATATGTGGTTCCACGGCAGGGATCCGAATGCCGGCTGCTCCGAACACAATGGGAGGCTTGCGGTAGGGATCAAACTGGGAATGTGCGAAAGGGGCTTCCCGACCATGGGCTCAACTGCAGATTTGGAGGCCATCGAGGTGTTGTATTTTCACCTGGTCATGTGACGTCGTTTGGTCTAAGTTTATGAAGAAACTTCACTGGGTCATATGACGTCATTTGTGATCCGAGATTAGAAGAATTTGGTTACAGCAATGATATTTTGCAAGGGACACAGGTCACTGTGTTCCCCCTTGCTAATGGATAATTAGGCAACTCATTGCCGTTCTTATCCATCATCCATTATTCTATTGTCGAGTGTTATCCATTACTCTATTGTCGAGTGTCCGATAGCTGTCGCTACAACGAGCGACAGCTGATCGATGTAACTGTCGTCAGACGTGTGCGTCCACGGGCGGAAGTGCGTGTTACTGAGGCGTATTCCGACGTATCGACTCCCCTAATAAACAAATAGAAGAATCGGTGAAAAAAAATTCCCGATAGTTGAAAAAAAATAGGCGCAAGAAAACGTTTCCTATCGCTGAATGCACGCCTTGCTTGACACACAACAGGTCAAATTGGCTTTGCTCACCATAGAGCGGTGGTACAAGCACAAGAAGGAACACCGACACAAAAGGACAGCACACTTGTAAAGACCCTGTCCACCCGACCTGCTGTTTCAGTACTGGGGGCAGGGAGCAGTGTCACAAACTGGGCGTCGCCTGCGATTTCTTCAAGTCCTTCCACTCATTTTTCCCGTGGTGACCCAAACTGTGACCCCCATTTTTCACCGCTTCCTGTCGAAAGGTAGACGAACTCAACAATCATAGAGAGGCGGCGCCGCTGAGGGTCAGTATCAAATGCGTGACCAATCCGAAAGAATTAGCGTGTCGGATGCCCTATTGATCTACTGCTGCGTGGTGCCGTGGGTTTGTCTGGATGTCTCTGACCCAGAACAGGCCACCTCAAAGCATTTTTTCAAACGGCAGTTTGGCGAGGGGGTACACCTCTCTCACACACCTTCTAGAGCAGCACCCAAACCCCCAATACCCACGAAGCAGCACAGCGCCGGGAGACAGCCGAACCGAATGAATCAGCGCGTTGGGGGCCTTGGGGCTGCTGCTGTCCATTCTACTGCTTACGTGTTTGTCATGTGTGGTACAAAAAATCCCCGCGCGTCAACAGCAACAGTCGAAGACGAGGGCAACATGCAATGTCTCGGTTTGGACAAACAACGACCTGAACGCGGCTTTTACCGCTGTTCTATCCACCGTGCCCGCTGTGCGTGTGTTGTCTGCTGTGCATATGCTCCTGTGCGTGTGTTCTGCAGCTAGCTGCAATCTGCTGTGTGCTCTGAAAAAAAAATGTGCTGACCCCCTTTGTATTCAAGTGATGCACTCTAAAACCTAGATAAAGCGTTACAGACACACGCAGAACTTTTTTTTCTTGATGGAGCCCTATTTTGCGGCGAGACCTCAGACCAGATTAGAAATGTCGCTTCGCTCGAATAAGGTTCAATAATGCTATGCTAGGCTGCTAGTCCGGCCTTGAACGACATAGCGTCCAGTCGGTTCGAAAATGCTTGCCAAACCCGAAAACCCGTCGATCCGACGACGCCGTTTCACAACCACTTTGCATTTACTAGACAGTGTTTTGTGTCCAATTTTATCTCTCGTACCCAGGAGCATCGTAGATCTTCACGTCTGACTTATGCATGCATGTGTGGAAAGACGTGTTGTGTACTGCCTGCTCTCCTCCTTTTCTCTGCACTATATGTGACCGAACAACTGTTAGTTCGGCAACGTCGACTCGGTATTTTCTCCGACACCGGGGTAGCTTCGACTCTTGAGAATCGGAGCTTACACCAGTGCACCTGCCTCGGTGTTCCGGCGGCACAAAAAGCACACATTCTCTTCGCGAACGCTGCCGTCGAGCATCGGGGCACCAAAAATCGCCTCTTGACCTCATTTATCGCCTCGCCATGGACTCCAGTCCTTCTGCCAATCAAAAGACAAACCGGCGTCCCTTTGACGGCTCGACAAACTCGTCGGGCACAATCTGGCCAAGAGGAAAGCCAAGTTAAAGACAAGAGCCGGACAGAGCGTGGCGGACGCATCTACAGCCTCTATCATATAGCGAGCTTTGGAGAAAGCTGAGCGTGCTGCGGTGGAGAGGTTCCTCGAGATGGCGATTCAGCAGGGTGATAAGAGCAATAGTTCAGCGGGAGAGAGCAAAGAAAAGCTACCTCGGAGTTGGTGACCGAGCTCAAGCGCGAGAAGGGCGCATCGCAAGGATCGAGGCTGAAGAAGAACCGCGAAGGACTCAAGGACCCTCTAAAAGCGATGAAGAAGAGTCGCTAGGCGGCAGAAAAACCACGCAAGATTTCGTGAACGCGGACGCTTCCGACAAAGAGAAGGTATGTGTGTTATTTTTACCGGATATGTTCTCCTCCCTCTTTATCTGGTGTGTGTCGCTCCTTCTTCTGACTGGTCCCTGCCTCACTCTTGCCAGTTCCCTTCACTACTGCTGAAATGCTTTTCTGGTGCTTGGTTCCTGCAGCATTTGACCCAGACGGTGCTTCATTCGTTTTGGAGTGTGTGGATTGGTCGTGAAAACATTCGAGAGTCAGATACAGAACGATATGCTTCTCTCTCTCGCCTCTGCCGCTGCTTCGCTGCTTCATTACACAGGCCACACGACACCAGCGAGCCGCTGCGTTGTCGAAACAGAAGGGAAAGGTCGCGGAGATGGAGATGGAGCGGGATCAGGGGGGAAGTCAGGTCCCACCGCTGGGTGTGTGGTGGTGCCGGCGTTGGAGGTGATGAAGCCGACGGGAAAGATGCTGACATCAGCAAGCAAATAATGAAGAATCGCATGTTGCGCCGCCTCTGCGATGCCGGCGACGGTGAGGCCGACGGGGAAGATGCTGACTTCGACGAGCAAGTTAAAAAATCGTCTTGCGCACACTCCGCCAAATGGATCTTTCGGCGAGACGGCGGCGGGGATGAGAAGTTGTTGCAACTTGGTACCCCCCTCGACTCGATTGGTTCAATGGTATCATCCATCATGGAGCACTCCCTCGGCGTGCGAATGAAAGAGGATCTCAACATGACCATTGATGGTGACACGGTCAAAACCACTCTCGGCACCAACCGGCTGGACGCCATCATGGCGAAACGGTCAAAGCGAAAGCGTGGCCGAGGAGCGGCCACGTCTGACAATGAGGGGGGAAAGGACGGTGGTGGTGGCCCGAGCGGAGCTTGTAACAAGGAAGTGCGGAAAGGAAGAAAAAGGACAGGGTAGAAGAGGGCTACACGGAACCAGACAGGAACACACCAGACGGGAACATCATCTTGCGTCGCGGCCGCTGTTGCTGCGGCCCACAACAAAGGAACAGTTCCAGTTCGCAGAACCGGTTCCCGTGTGAGGCGCTCCAGCGCCATGGCGCTCGCGACGGGCGAGGGCGGGGGGAGGGGGCAAAGGGATTTCGGATGAAACTAACTCCGAAGAGCGCTGAGCTGTTGTGTTGTCTTGGTTTCGTTTGCTTGGTTGGGTTTGTGGGGGTGGTGAATCGATCGTTCTCCGGCAGATTCGAACACCAGAAAAAAAACGCTGTTAGTGCCTAATTTTGACCTGCAGCGATTGAAATTCATAAATTCATTACGTACCCTGCACAAGCCCTGAAAACAGCGAGGACGGGGTTGTCGCTCGATTGCCGCATCGGCTGACTGTGTATTGCATTTTGAGTTTCTTTTTGGGATATTCTTTTTGTGGAGAGAATGAAACACTCCCGTCGCTTGGTATTTTCGTGTCGCTAGTTGGCAGCACGAAGCGATTAAGCTAGAAACGGCTACGCTTAGGCATTTGTTTGTGAGAAGAAGAAATAACAGGTCGATGACCTCGTCATTAGTCTCTGCAGCGACAAAGTGCAGCCTTCAGCGGCACACAACGTACCGGCAGAAGCAATAATGGCTAGAGCTGGTATTTTTTTGTACCGCAACTATTCTCGCAACACGCACATGCACACGCACAGCACCAAATACATGCGGAAACGCCACACAGAAATGCCCTTGGGCGCCCGGCCCCCTCCTTTCCTGTCTACGTCGTCCAGCGCCTGCATTCTTGTCTACATTTCCGCATTCTGCCTCCAAGAACCCACTTTGTCGAAATACACATATCTTTCCATAATGCACAACAAACATTGAAGGGTATAGACTCAACCGAGCGATGCTGCCCACAGCGAAGCGCAGTCCATCACAAGTTGTTTCCGTCTTTCGAGAAAAAACCCTCGGCGACATGTCTGTTTGTATAGCCGGCCAAACTCCGAAGGCGGCGTGGAGGAAGATGCGCCGATCGATCACCCTGTCCCCGTAGGCAGACTCCGCGGAGTCTGCATTTGCCGAAGTCGTGCCCTTGCAGAAAAAACGAAAATAGTCCAATCGTCATCTGTCGCTCTGTCACTGGTAGCTCCGACCTAGTCTCTACCGAGCTGGTGTGCCCAGAGCGCTTCCCACTCCGATAGCAATGGCCCTCTGATTTCCTCCAGCCACGTTCCTTTGAGAAGTGTCGTCCCAAACTCCCGGCCAACCGTCTACTCCAATATCCCCCCTCCCTTCAACACCCCCCCAACCTATAATGAGGGACAGCGAAGGCGCACCGTCCACAAGTCTTGGTGCTTCCTCATCAAATTCATCCACTTGCCGCGCACAAATGAAAAACTCCTCAGGCTTCACTGAAGGTGATCAGGAAATGCTCAGCCTGCATCAACAGACGGCAGTCTGAGGGGCATAGGATTGGTCAGTACCAGCAACAACAAGAGGTGGAAGCAACACATTTCGTTCGACTTGGACATTACCTCGAACTCGTAACATTTCTGCGATTGTGTCTACAAAATACTGGAAGGACTTGGGGTACAACCCGCAGCAAAAGAGAGAGCAACGCATTCAAACACGTTTGGTGGAATTTTCCTAAAAGTCAAGGAAAACACATTTTTTCAAACACAACAGCAACGAGACAAAGCGGGAGACGGCCTACGCGCCGACCTTCGTCCTGCGTATGCTGTCTCGTCCCTTCGGTGCATACAGACAAGGAGACTAACCAACCCTTGCCCCCGCGACATACAACGCCGAACGTTGCTTACCCTGGATGCAGCACGGTCACCCGAGGGATGGCGGGCTCAGATGTTGTAGCGCCAATCGCTCTCGGGGCTTTTTTTTTGTTGGCCAGTTACCTGAATCTCAATGATCCGGACTGGATCTTGTGGTCCACGGCCTATGCTCTCGGCGCGGTGGTTTGCGGCTGGTCCGCGCTGCAGGCGGCCGGGGCGGTTGGGCGGGGAGCACGAGGGACCGCGAAGGACGATGCTTCGTACTCCCGCAGGTGAGAACATGTAGAGCCAGCCGTTGCAGGACGTGAGGGGTAAAGAGGAACCAATATAGCAGGAATGTTTCGAGATTGTTGGAGATGCAACGCTGCACGGGTCTGGAGAGGGAGTATGAGCGGTAAAACTCACAACAGCGCACAAATTGTTGGACACTCGGTCGGTCGACTAACCTGGAGCGGAGCCATTGTTGTAGCTTGTGGTTGTGTTGTGAGACCGATGTGCACGCGGGAGAGTATGACACGGAAACGCTCATAATTCTGCGATTGGCATTTCGGACACCCAACTCCTGTCCAAAAACAGAGGAGCTGCCCGTCTCGATGAAGTAGTTCTATTGAATCTCCACATACCCTTTGAATATTGTTCTATCAACCTTTGGGTGCCGCTTTTGTATTTTTACGGGAGCTGGGGTGAAACAATACAAACGCGCACCAAAGCAATTATTCGTAACCCGTTCAAGCTTTTTCGAACCCCTCAGGATGACTGCCATGGCTTACGGGGCGGCGTGCCTGGGACTGGCAGGACACAGCGCTTTCTTGGCACCGCGAGGCGAGCCTCTAGAAACCGGTAACGACGGCATTGTCTTGACGTTTCTCAGCAGCGAGGTTGCCCGGGAGGCCGGCGGCGCCTTCATCCTGGCTCAGGCCATGGCAATGTGAGTGTATCGGGGTGATTCACATTTCCGCGGGGGGGACGTTTCGTCTTGTTGACTAACGCTGTGTCTGTAATGGCTAACCGGACCCGAATAAACGGGTTGTCCTCCCTGTTGTGCTTATCAACCCTTGAGCCTGCTTAAGGTATACTCCGCCTCTCACTCGTCACTGCTCAAGCGCCGAAGCCGAGGAGGAGTGTTGCGAAGCGGCAAACTTCGCTTTGCTTCATTTACAGACGTCCCGGGAGGGCTTTAGACTTGAACGATCTGTTAGTACTGGTCTCCGCGTGTTTAACCATATAACACCCTATTATCGATCATCATACGACGCCCCGAAAATTCCTTCCAAGGTGCGCGTTTGTCTGGCGACCGAGGGATGCAACGGCAACTGGTGCTCCTTCCACGTCCGGAAGGGCCGTGATTGGGGTCGTGAGCGTCGCGGTAGCGCTTGCCGGAGTTGTTCTTGGCGTGTATTTGCCGGGGTATCTTCAGCGCGCGGGAATCGCAGTACCTGCCCACTGTGGGGGCGCGTAGTTGGAGTGGTTGTTGTTGGAATTGTTCAAAGGTATGGGTGAATAGGCTACATATTGACGAAAGCAAGTAGATTCTTGTGTCGCTGAGCTGGTGTTAGGGGTCGTTTGTCGAGCGACCGGCATTTCGAAACCACGGCAACCACAGGTATCTGCGTCTGCTTCTGCGCTGTACGGTCCTCGTTTGGGCTGTGCGAGCAGCAAGACCATTGTAGATTTTGTGGTGATCAGACAGCTTCCTCACCCCGTTCTGAGGTGTGTGAACTCCCATTCCAGGAGCACGAGGTCCCTGTTGCGACAAGCATAGCGTTGAACAACGCTCCATTCAACAGAGCGGCCGTCGTGCATTATTGGAGTAGAGGGCTGGTTGTTGTATTCATACCATGGGGATGGCTGTAAACTGCTGCTACTGCTGCGGTGCTTGTTCTTGTTCTTCCGGCTTTTGCGCATGGAATCATTGCTAAGGCTATCGGGCTGTCTCCTGGACAACGAAGGTACAAAAAACAGTGTATCATTCGTCTCGCTTCTCCTTCACGAGCCGTGCGCTCTCAAAATCTTGGCAACTGAGCTCGTGTCCGCTACCGCAATCGCAGCGTACGGTACTGTGAAGCTGGTGACCCAGTTTGGTTTCTCCTCGAGACGCACCGACAGCAGCGGGACCGAGCATCTGACAATACCGTCGCGGAGGCCCTCGGTGGCGGTTTCGCCGGCTTCCGAAGAGACGTTTCCGACGTCCGCTTCGGGCCCCACCTCCTCCCTTATGTTTCCGCCACTTAAGCCCTCTCTTCCGTTGTCCCTCCGCTGTGCCCCGTCGACCTCGGCCGGTTGATGTTTGTTGACTCCCTTTGACCTTCCCTTTTTCTTTCCGGATGGCCTCGACTTCCTTGATTTTGATACCCCAGAATCACCACCACCAGCACCCCCACCGTCGCCGATGTTTCCCTTCGACTCTTCGCTGTGATGCTCGAACTGTCGTTGGTCCCACAAAAGGAGGTTTTGGTCGTTTCCTGCGGAAACTAGCAGCTTCGGATCAAAGCTGGGGTAATGCACCTGTACGGACATTAAACCAGACATACATGATGCGATGAGACATATCAGACATGATCCAATTGGCGGACAGAACGATCAATTTGGTTTCGCTGCAACATCATGAACGAGACAAGAACCAGCAACAAGAACCAAAATAAATTGCCGTGTCAGCAGCCTGCGGAAGCTCACGTGTTGGTGGAGTATTCCAACTCCTCTGCCTCGTTGCAACATCATGAACGAGAAAATAACCAGCCACAAGCACCAAAGAGGAATGGCCGTTTCAGCAGCCTGCGGAAGCTCACGCGCTGGTACCTTTAATAAGCAGGGCACCAAGAAAAATCTGATGTGTCCTACCGTTGCGCCCTAAAGCTATGGTGTGGACCGTGGCCCGGGACACAATACCTGAGATACTGGGGCGGAATGACCGTCACAGCGGCCGACAGGCGCGCGAGTTTTTGCGTCAACGACAACGACGCCACTGTCGCCAAGACCAGCCGCCAGGAAACAGCCGTCCGCGGTGAAGTCGACCGAATGGACAAAAGGGGGGTTGAAGAGCTGGAAAACGGCAGTTTCCAATAGAGGGGGGGGGAGAACGGAGTGCGGGGAGGAAAGGGTCATCTGATCTCTGGGGTAACCTATGGGTTCAATATCCGCACACATCGACATATAGGTAAATAACAGAGAGCAAGGTTTGAGCACGCCCTGCGGGCGGCAGAAAATGAGAACATCTGCGCTTCGCGCGTTCGAGCATGCAAAAGTTGTGCTGATGTGCCTACGTATATATGCACAGATAGAATAAGGCCCTCGTCCTTCATACTTGTGAGATAATGCGTGGTTACCTTGGTAAGAAACATGGGACAATTACGGCGTGGAAAGACTAGGACCGTCCCGGTATGCGCACACGCACCGCAGATAAATTACCAGACGCGCACAGATGACATTCAAACGAAGTAGACATGCACCTGTTGCGGCGAGCAGCTGGAAGCAGAAGAAGCAGAAGGAACACATGAACCCTCCGAGAGGTTCAGCTTTCGACGGACTCTGCCGGTGCTGAAATCCCTGCACGGGCCAAGGACGGAGGATGGGAAGCACCTTTGCTGGACAATGCCTTCGACATACCGTAACTATGGGTGAGTTGGAACCATCGTGCGATTGGTATGGGTGTGAGACACGTGGGCGCGAAAACATTCAAACAACCGTCGCATGCTGGTGCCAACTCTCAAATGGACACTGTATTTCGTTGTCGGGCCTCCATACCCTGCGAGCCAAACGTCCACATAGGGCTATATTAATGCAATACCAGCTGAACACCTATCCATGACTGTGTACGAACCAAAACACCAGCGTGCTGTCGAGCGCTCCCGAGGCGATGTCCCAACTCGTTCGAGGGCGGAAGCGTACCGCGTGACAAATGTTCTTGGTAGGGTAGGGTACGGGCATGCAAAGTGAAATAGCGACGGCAGTAAAGAGGGCAAAGTCGAAATAACATCACGAGCGAAGGGTTGGATGGTTCGTGCAGCAACTCGCGACATGGCTTTGAGCCCGAAATTCTACGACGTCCTCACGAGCTAGAGCACCCTCCGAAGAAGCCCATTCGAAACGCGTTCCAGGCAGATTGAGCTATTTGTTAATGTGGGTCGGTTGGAGGAAGGTATCAAATTGGTTGGAAAGCACCGAAAACGACAGGCGATGATCAATAGCAAATTTCAACACCCAAGTGCCCGCTACCACCATCACAGCTAGCCAACCACGGTGTACATACTGTATGGGCGCTCCGTAGGGTTTTGTCCACCCTGCGTGTTCTGGTTGTGTAAACTTTCACAGTCCCGGAATCGTCCGCCGCTGCCAAGTAGTCCCCCTTAGGGTGCACCGCTAACTCGTTCACTTCTTCCTGTTGATAGCATACAAAACGATGGGAAGATCGAAGGACTGAAAAATGTCTGATGTCTCCCTGGAACCATATACAAGAAGAGTGCGTGAGTGCTCACGCATGTCGATTCCGGCGTACAGACAATTCGTTCCACTATTGTCCCACGGCGGTTTGCGCCGGTTCCTGGGGTGATAATGCTGACGGGATTCTCCTGTCGCGTGCGGTAGTGTCCTTTACAGTGGTAGGGCGTTCACATGCTTTGGAGAGTGAACACAAGGTTGAGAGCACCATTGCCTCAGATTGTTCATACCAGGTACATGGAGAGTGATTCCTCTACATTCTATGGATCAAAGAAATTGGTTAGATTGCGGAGAAATACTGCTTAGGCTTGCGTGCAAACTCTCGATTCGCCTCGCTCGGGTTACTACGGTCTCGGAATGGTTGTTGTGACGGCAGTCGACGCTTTCTTGCGCGCACCTCGCCATCGTCGAAAACCTCGGTGGGGCTTGTCATCAGAAGCGCGCGACTCCCCCCTGATAACCGAAGATCAAATTCGAGCACCTGCAGCCATGACGGAATATCAGCTAACTTCCAGGTCTGGAGTGATCAACCATGTACATACTAGTTGGGAAGGGCACTGCTGGTGTCGTTGAACGGCGCTAAAAGTTGGGGTGCGATGCGGGTCATTCTTACTCCGTGTAGGAATTAATCTCGTTGTCCCCGACAAACCGATCAATCGCGGTAGCGGCGCATGCATCCATGGTGTTTCCGTGCCTCTGGATGTAGTTGTTCGAGCAAGCAAGACGCCATCCTGCTTCAAGTCCAAGGCGAAGCTCAGACCTTGCCGCCAGCCGAACAGTACAGGTGATGTGCGCCGTCCGCGCCGAAGACAACGCTGGATACGGCCTCTCCACCAAAACACCGACACAGGCACATTGCCACTCGCGGTGAAGACGTTGTTCCCGAAGACGTTGTTCCCGATCCCCCGGGAGTTCTTGCAGTAGCACCGTCTCGTAAGTCCCACAGCCGGACTGTGCTGTCCTCTGCGCCTGTTGCGACCAACGCCTCTGCCGCCTGCGGAATCCGGCAGCGATGAAAGCAGTAGCAGCAGGAGAGCACTGGAGAATCAGTAGGGGAGAACAGGAGGAGAGGGGGGGAGGAAGCTCGCACCACGAGCACAACAGCAGGTGAGGTCTTTCCTGATGTTGGTATGATATACATCATAAGCTACGTGCCACGTAAAAAATCACAGCTGGTTTCCAGGGTACGGTGGACACAAATGGTGCTACGGTTCAAAAAATAGGTTAACGTTGCTGGATGCTGTAGACTGTACATACTGTAGACATGTAGACATGTAGACATGCATGTTCCTGCCGTCTCGGAAGCTTGGAAATTGCACCGCATATATATGCATACTAACACTATTAACAGTGTGCAGCAGTAGATCCCTGGGTGCTGCAAGGGTGCTGCAAGACAAGGAACGCATCCCTTCTGTATCTTCCAGGTGTGGCCCTGCATGGCGTACCCGCCTTCCCCCGTTCCTTCCAACACAGGAACGACATACCGCATAGCGCAAGAGGGATCTATCAAACCATATAGTCTAATGAGCACGCCGACAACCAGTGAGGACTCGCTTGTCACCTTCGCCGCTGGGGCAGCGATGCAAAGCACTTGGCCTTTATGTCCTTGGAGGCGGCTGAAGACGGAATATCCGCCGTTTTCTTGTGGGGCTGCCATGCTCTCTGTTCAGAGAGGAAAACGGCACTGGCAACAAGAGAGGGAGAGGAGTGGTGTGCGGGATCAGATGCAGGTCTGTGCGTCTGTGCTCGGCGCTGCGGCATCCTTACAGTCCCGGCAAGAGATCTCCGAAGATGTTCCCGATCTACGACGACCAGCCAACCAGCGCCACAAGCGCCACCAGGGTGTCTCTCTCCCTCGCTCGCAAGGCCCGCGGTTGGGTGCAGAGTGCAGAGCGTTCAAGATTCAAGAGATACACCAATAATCTGCAAAGTCTCCTACACAGCAGTGTGTGGGAGACTTCGCAGGTTATTGCGTACCTGGTACACAGCGAGGATAGCAGAATTAATTGCTGACCACCAGCAAAATTCTTGATTATTATTGTACTACCACAGCAGTACACTGTAGTTCAGTCTCATTCGACTGAGAATCTAACGCGAAAGTGTCAGCTGGAACACCTGCTGTAGCCTTCCTTGCACTTAAAAATGAATGTCGTGATAAATTGAGCACAGGCGTCGGCACTGTATACAGTTAATATACGTGTGTGGGAACAATCGTTGACGTTGAGACACCGTCATCAGGTCTTGAGACTTGCTCAGGATCGATGTTGTTCTCAATGGTAACATGCACATTCCGATGCCATCGTTTTCCGATCCTATGTAGAGCCTTCGGTGGCCGTGACGCCGTTACCCTTTCTTCACGATTCCTCTGAGGGGCGCGCAGGAGGCTTGCCGGTGTCTTATCGGGCTGCCCGGAGCTCTCCAGGCAGCTAGCTACCCATGGCTCGTGAGCAAGACGCCGAAAGGTGCGGGGACTGGTTCAATATTCTGGCTGTGTGTTCGCCAAAAGAAAGCCCGGCGAACGAATCCTGAACCCTTTTGTAGAGCTACCACGTGTGCTGGTTCCCAAAAAACTAGAAACAAGAGAACTGGCCACGAAAGCCCGCAGGCTCGTTTCGAACGTGTCTTCCTACTGCAGAACACGCTTATCATTTTACGTAACCCCATCATGTCATCTTGCGTCACCCCTGGCCCGATACCAACGTCCCGGGGACCTCGTAGATGTTTCAGAATATTTCTCTGGCGCGTTACCGTTTTCCTCAGAGATATCGTTGGAGGGAAATGACTACACAGGACACCAGCACAACTCGCGCAAGGGCTTCCGTGTGGTAACGGTAAAGCACGAACTCTCACGCGAAGAAGCAAACCTCATCCAAAATCAACGCAACACGTCCCTCACGAATAACGATTAATTTTTATGGTCAACCGTCACATATCTGAACTTGTCGACGAGCGAACGAACCCAGATTCATGTTGCAAAACGTATCCGCGCCCATCTATCATCACCGTCACCACAATACGATTACAAAACTCCAACAGCCCAGTAGAAACGTCTTGCACGTGGCAAGTGTACACACAGAGAAGGAGGCGGTCTAACTGAATTCGGTCTACATAGAATCGCAACAAACGTTTGTGTGGTGGGTTACAGCGATGAACGTTCCAGGATCTAAGTGCCTCTAGGGTTGGTGCTCCTTCCTCCCGATCCCGCCGCACTGCGTCTCCTAGGATGACGTTCACAACTAACGCCGCCGACACCCTTGCCCCAGCATGACATACCGGAGCTACAGTACGCCCACATAAATGTAGCCGGCCGGCCTTTCTCCGTCGGCCATTCTCGGAACTTTCCTAGGGCCAGCTATTGCGCTTGGCTCGGCACTGTCATCGCGACATATCCAACAACACCTTTGAAGGAATCGACCGGAAAAATCAGCGGGTGGAGGAAAGACGCAGGGTGCAAAGATGAGAGTTGCATACAAAAAAATTAAGTTGGTGCTATACATGGGCACAAAGGAATCTGGTGATTGGACTGGGATGGCGCTGGTCGAGATTCACCGCCGCAGAGGGACGCGGAAACACTCACCAAGAACCGGAGGTAGAACGATGGTCGGAAACACGGTCGGAAACATGTGAGTGAGTCTGATACACACCGGCCGCGCCGGTTGTTCAGTCGGCAGCCATCGGCAGATACTTCGACAACAACGAATGAAGGTTGTGCGTTTGTTTCCCGGCAACGTGTGACTCCCTGCTGTACAGTGCTGCTGATAGCGAGTTCGCGAGTGCACTTGGCGGGAAGCAACCATTTGTCAGCAATTACCGCTGAAAACATAGTACGTGCGAGCCCGGATTTGGAACTCTTAAGTTGAGGAATGCGAAACTGGTACGTAGAACAAGGCGCGAGCGGCCAAAACATATGGAACGGCTGAGAAACAACAAGACCAGCAGCAGCTGCGTCGGTGATAAATTTTGGTCCCGAGAGTTCACCCTTAATGAAAAAGTATTCACACGGAACGACTTCGAAGACACACCGTTGGGGAAAAACAGATTTCTCACCTTTCGACTGCGATACGGTTTCCTTGCCTCCTTCATAGCCTGCGAAAATTGTGTGAACCGATGGCGCTCCAGGAAGGAGCGCAGTCTTCCAGATTTGATCATTTTGGCCACGTCAGCTGGACCACAGCAGGCGAAGGGGCCAGACGAGGACGAAAGCGAGTGAAACGATGTTCCGAGAATAGGAGCAAGGGCCGAGTGGTCGTGGTTGAAAAAAAAGGTCGTTGTAACCTGCTGCCGAATGTGTTCGAAACCGCACACGCTTTCGACACTGACACAGACATACCGATCATTGCCTCCCGCTCCTCTCTTGGGCGATCCTGGGTCCACCTCGTTATCCAGAACCCATCGCACCGCACCCCTTTATCCTGAAGCAGGTGTGTGCAAAGCGGCGACGAGCAAGCTGTGTGGGTTCATGCTTCAGGGTGGTACAGCAGCACAATCCAAAGCTATGCACATTGTATCCTGCACGACGTGCTGCAACAACAATCTCTGGAAACACGGCCTGGGAGCACCATGGGCTACCGGCGCCATATTCTTCTCGTCGGAACAAAACTCAGGCGACGCCGCGAAAGGCACAATGATAGGACACCACTATTCTCGACCGCACCAAAACTTGGTCAGCCGCTACCTTCGGCTGTGCTCGCAGCGTGATCATGGCTAGACCAACGTTGGCTTGGCGTGCCATGTTTCGACCAGCGCAGAGGCTAGGGTTTTAATGGCTTGTGATCTTCATGGTCTACGGGGAGAATCGTTTTTCCTCTGGCCCTAGGGTGGTCACTTGAGTCAAAACGAAGCATCGCATGAAGGGAGAGGAGCATCGCACCTGCAAAATGGTCGCAGGAAGCGTGATCGGCCGAAGAGACATGCCTCCGTACGAAATCAAAGCTCCGCTGTCATCCAACTGTTTCGCCACCTGTGCGATGGGTGCAGTGGGTGAGGTGTGTGTCAGCGTAAAAAGCGGGTCATGGTTTTGATCAAGCTTCACGCAACCCCTGAGCCAGCACCGAACGAGCCCCCTACGCACGGTCGGATTGGAGCGGAGGCCCCCCATGCGTAAGATTCCCATCCATACTGGATTGCTCCGCCGTAACCGAACCCGACTAGCACCAGCAAAAAGAGCCACGCACCAATCGGTTCAGCTACACGCAGGACGTCCTCTTCGAGCATGCTCGTCTCACAACCGTGCCGGACGAAATTGACGCGCGCAGAAGACAAACTATACGAGCGTTTCGATGAATTCCTCGCTGCTGCAACAATTCCGAGGCTTGCCGAAATATTCAAAACAGAAAAACGAGCCAAGCGACAAGAAGGGGTCCTCCCAGAGAGAATGCCAACAAAAAACAGTGTGAAAACAACAAACACGCATCTCTCAGGTGAGGAATGACTCACCGAGGTCGCGATGGAACCCCCAACGCAGTTGAGCCCCAGCCTAGGCGGCGGGAGGCCGGCCACGGCCTCGGCGTAGTCGTCGGGGACCCCCAGAACGGCCGGGGTAACGACGACGTCGGCCCCGAGGGACTTGAGAAGCTCTACGGTGTTGTCGCCGGGTGGTCTGCAGCAGGGGCGGCAGCGGTTGTGGAGGTTGTGCATCGGGTGTGAGCAAGGGCCTCTACCGCTGTAGCATGTGTATTGGGAGAAGCGGGAGGGGTGTGTGAGGCGAGTGGACAGGACCGAAACAACTGGCCAAGGCGACCAAGAAAATGAGTGTCATTCTGGTGGTTTGCGCGAAGAAACACTGGCTCTGTGATCGGATAGGCTGGTCAGTACAGAAGTCGTTTCAGTAGCACAGCTGACAACGAAAGAAAAAAAACGCTCAAGGCGGTACAAAGAGGATAGACAGAGGCAGCCAACAACTAAGCAAGGGTAGGCACACACCCAGGAAATGCAAGTAAAAATCGTGTAGGACAGGGCAGAGCATGGCAGGGAAGTTGGTACTACGCTGCCACCAAAGCAATGGCATCGATTCAACATGACCGAGGGCCAAAGCTCACCGCTCCCTGACGACGTTGATGGTCCGCACGCCCATATCTCTCGCCATCTGGATCACAGCCACGCCAACCTTTTTGATTTGTTTCGGTATCATTGACAAAGTTGAGAAGATCGAACGGGAGCGAGGGTTTGAGGGAATCGAGAAGGTTACTTGAAATAGGACATGAGTGTTTTTGGAGAGAACCATCAAGCGTGCTACGCGACGCAGCGGGGAAGCTTCCGCACGAAGACGGAGAGCTGCTGCCACTGGGGTGCTACGGGAGGGTGTGAACTACGTTCTTGTGACACACCACTGCTCGGCGACACTCAACGCCCACGCTGCGGCATAAAACAAATCAAAATCTTTCCGTTTGAGCTGACGAAGAAAATCGGCGGTGCGTAACTATTGTGACGTTGTCGGTGACCATACCCCGGTAGATGAACATACCGCAGGCCACGCACACCATGGAAGTGATCACGGCAGTCAGTGTTGCAGACAAAAAAGCACGGAGACACGTACTCCACGGAGGATTTGGGCGCGTTTTTTGAAGTAACACCAAGGCCGGGGAACGCCAATACTCTCCCCAACCAAGGCGATCCCACCATAATAAACTCGTCGCATCGTGGGAGGGCAGACACTCTGCTGGCGGAGAAGGGCCGTGAGATGCGTTCTTGGCAATAAGACCTTGAAAGGTGAAAAAGAAGAAGGTGCGCTTCGCCTAGTGGGTGCGAACGAGCCCCAACACCAAGGCGGCTGTTGTCTCTGCTGTGACCATCACCTACCACAGCCGCCTCAAGGTTCTGCTTGATAATCCCCATCCGATGGTCTCGAAGGACACGGGGGCAGGGGGTATCCGAGAGCCAACCGCGCCTCTTTGGGAACATGTCCAGACATGTTCTCGATACGGTATTTGATGACATTGGAACCCCTCTCCGCAGTCTCATCGCATCAGGCGGGCACCCCCCTCAAGAAAGCAAAAAAGTAAAAATAACTTTCATGATAGCTAAGGACGGCGGTGGCGTGCGATAAGAGCCAAGGGGAAGCATTGCACCGTGTCGTATTATGGTCCCAGAACCAACCAACCTGGCTGTTCGCCCCGTTCTGGATGACGGTGTCGCCCTCCCGGAGGGTCTCGAAGTCACGTAGAAGGCGGTACGCGGTACAGGGGTTGACGCCGATAGTTGCCGCGTATTCGGCCGGAATGTCTGAAGGGCACTTCTGCAGCATTGACTGCGGGGCAGGACCGAGTCGAAGGCAGGCAATTGGGACGGCGAACGGCGTGAATCGGCGATCGACGACGATTTCTGCTTGAAGTGCGGACCAACGATTCTGCACCTCTCGAGTGAGGCGGGAGGGTGAATATTCTCTATAGCCCCTATGCAGCAGTGGGAGTTACATAGCATTGCTGTCGTGGTAGGGTCGTCTTGGTCCTCTTCACGTACACGGGGGGGAGAGGGTAGCACCGCGCAAGGAGGTATTCCTTCGTGTGAAACGATCTATCTTGTCAGGTTCGCAACCTCTACCGAGTCCTCAACAACCTAGCCAGTGTCGATCGCACACCACAACACATTAACATGTATGCAGCTATGGACAAAGAACTCTCATGTAATGTGTCATGCGAACTCAACCGCTGGTTGATGCCTATCAACTAGAAGTCTGATCGTACGGCGCTTGTCCCGAAAAGAAACGGGGCAAACCTTAACTCCAACTATTGCTTCGCCAGGCAGAGGAAGCATAATTCGCACATGTCATGTGGGTCAGCGAATTCTGCAGGGCTGCGATTATTGCAGCGGCAACCGTACCCGGCTACTTACGTGGCCCTTGTCGAGATGAAATCCGACGTCTTGATTCCCGTTCAACAAATGAGCACCCCAAAACCCAAAAGTCGGGTATCCATCAATACGTCTACAGTACGGTAGAAGGAGGACGAGTAACAATGGCTTCAGACGACTACACCGAGCAGCTGTTGTCCAACAAGGTCGGTCACAACACAACCTTGGCGCGCCAAGGTCCCAAGAACAAATGGGTTGATTTTTATACTCACAACATCGGCTTTGCCGACGTTCCTCCAAGTCCCGAAGCCGGCCGCCGGCATAGGCACCGCCCAGTCCCCGACCGCCAGCCGGGTCACATCCGACCCTACCGCTGTGACCTCTCCAACGCCCTCGTTGCCACCCACCGCGGGCAGGGGCGGCAAGACGCCGTACGATCCCTCCACCTGTTGTTGCGGTTGTCGTCAACTGTTGGCGCTCGGATGTTGCAGTTCCGCTGCTATGGTTGGTGGCATGCTCGTTGCGGTAGGTTGTCGAGCCCGCTGCGCATCATCCACTGTGCCATATGCTACAGTTGGCGCCCACACTAAGAACTTGTTAGTCAAGAAATGAATAGCCTCGAAAAACCAACATATGAGAACTTGAGCACCAACCGTGAGCTCGGTCAACAATCCCTACACAAAAACCTATATCGCGGCCATTCGTAGCACAACTTAGGAACGAAGAACCCAAGGCTCGGTCAAAGCTAGGGGTTCTTAGGTGCGGGCGCTACATAGCTGAATGCACCCGGCTACAAAAATGTTGCTTGCATCACCTGATTGATGTCCGAAGGATTGATGGGAGCGAACAGCATCTTCACGGCCACTTCTCTCGGGCCCAACTCGCTGACGTCATCGTCGGCTTCCAGCCTGCCTCAAGCCATTTCCAACCCCAACAATACATTTTTCAGTTTTGGGTGGCGAGTGCTGTATCTCGAGTGCCGTACAAAACATTCGACAGAGATCGTCGTTGTCTTTCAGAGATTGGTAGGTGAGATGAAGACCAACATCACTCACGATCCGAAACAATGGGTCCGTTTAACCAAAAATTAGCAGGTACTGCACGATGTACCTCAACAATCGTTCTAGTCTCTGGTTAGCTTCGAACATCCGCATACGAACAATACATAGGGCCAGACTGGACCTTGACTCATCAGAAAAAAAAACAAGAATAACGGAGTTCAACAAGCGTTCCTCCGACAAGTCCTGGACGCCGATAGCCTCATATACTGCTGTCTTGAAGAGGCGACTGTTTGTTTTGGTCTTTCGCAGATATCGCCCCTGGTATCTCCACGAAAACAGACGTTATGAACAAAAAAATTCGATGCTGTGGACACCACAGACAACCAATGTGCCCGGGTGCCATCTCGAGCCAAACATGTGTCTTGTCTTTCTTTGCTGCTGGTGGGGCGAAACCTGATCGAGGGCGGAGAGCTTGGAATGATTTCGGTCTAGTACCCCAAACACAAGCATCCGAAGCATGGCCACGAGGTCATAGTCCCTTATGGCAGAAGCATGACACCGCGACGGCAACGGTGTTTCTGTGTGGCCATTGTGCGCCTGCCTACCTGCCCATCTACGGCAGCAGCAGTGTGGTGGTGCAAGACGTGCCTTTCATGTGCTTGTGGCTAGGTTTTGTCTAGGGTGGGTTCAGCGCCTCTGCCTGGTGGTACAGGAGGTCCTTCTGAAGTATCCTGAGAGCAAGATTCTTTCAGAAGCAAAGACCTTCAGAACAGGGATCCCTAAATTGTCGACGCTGTCGGCGCTGCCCCGAAAATAATGCCTGTCAGTACGCCAATGAAGCACTACCGTTTATCCCATCAATTTTCCCTCCGTCGGCCAGGGGGGCAAAGGGCGCCTGCGGCGGCCGAATGTGCCGGAGGTACATATTTTCCTTCGGAAATGTTACTCTTTCCTGGCATTCATAAAACCAAAATCTTCTGAATCTGGGCCCTACAGTATTTCTGGGGAACAAGGCGGGACTGTCAGAATCGTCCACTGTTTTTTTTTCTAAATCCGATAACGCATACAGCAGTGCAGTATTTCTGAAAACTTCTCCAGTCCAAAGATGCTGTCTATTGCCCCAAGAGAATATAATTGGGCCAGCAGCAGGCCAGGCTGGTACTCTGGACTGTAAGTCTATGAAGGTGCTCCTTCGCGCGGTCTCTGTACCAAAAACAGAATTGGGTTGGAGCCTGCAAGTCGCCCCGCACTTCCGATACGCTACGTCCTCTTCTTCTACAACCAGCGAACCGTCGAAGACATTACATACCAGGTGCTCACCACGAATGAATCGCTGAAGGTGAGCTCTCTTGAAAGTGCAGCAAGCATTTTCGTCTCTATTCCTGTGCATGTTGTGGTAGGTGGAATCCATACTTGACGGGAATAGGAAACTGCTGTTGTGTAGTCTACCCTACGACTTGCCTCAAAACATCCGCAGGATCTCCCCTCTGGCGGTATCGCACCGTAGCGAAAGCTCTGTAGAGCACCCCACCAGGTCGAATAGCTCGAACACATCGCACAAGCATGGCTCCTGTATAACTCTCTCCCACACATGATACGCTGGATCACACCAACACACTTTTGACGGGGGTCCGGTGGCTCGGAGGAGCTGGGGGGCTGCGGAATACCGTCCTGTGGACGCACACGTCACCACGCTGGCTCTCTCACCTCCTCCGCATTGATTGTATTCTGTGTTTGAATGTACAAGTAGTCCATGGGCGTTCGACTACGGATGATGCCCACCGCCATGAACTCGGAAAACACCGAGAAGGCCGAGGAATTGGAGTTGCAGTTGTTCCCGGTCTACTTCGTCAGGGCGTGCACAAAGGTATTGGAACACTACAGCAGTTCTCTGTTAGTATACCACGATTCGGTCAAGTCTACACCGCAACCCAGTATTTGGTGACAGCCTCGGCCTCAAAGGTTAAGGTTATACAGCAGTATGCATATACATAGACTACATAGAGAGTGGGCACATGAATCGGCAGAGCCTTTTCCGATGGAGGAGGAGTGTGGTGGGCCACCAGAAGGAGCGGGCAACCGTTAATTATTGGGCAAAATTGTGTACTCTGTAGAGTTGAAAGAAAAGAGCTTCATTTGACCTCGCATCCCTACAAAGCGGAGACGGAGCAGGCACAAATCTAAGTGGCTCGAGTCAACGCTTTGGATTCCTTTCGCAAAAATACCTGTAGGCATACCCTGACAAAGAAAATAACGTGTTCCTAACCTGAGAACCTGACGTGGGTAAAGCTTGAGAATGGGCGGTGACACTGAAACGTCGTTGCGACGTTGAAGGCTTGAGCGGAGACCGTGTGAACAACGAAACAACGAGATTCCTTCAAATTCGATCTTTGATGTACAATAGTACGGCAGGAGTTTCGCAAGGCATCTTTAAATACGTTGCACGTCGCGAGATCCCCTGCAGAACGAAAGTACACAAGAGGCACGAGACAGTCGAGATGCCCACTTGACACAAACCATGTTCTTCGCGTAGACACTGGAGGTGGTGGCACGGAATAGAAAGCGGCGACTAAAAAAATTGTGCTTCGCTGACAATGTGGTCTTCATAGGCTGGAGATGTATCGCTAAGCTCGTGTGGGGCTGATCAACGGCATCTATGCATGTTTCCGCATCGTTCTGTGCGGAAACTATGTGGTACGTTGGGGATGGAGTCCGTAGAGATGTGGCGGGCCAATGTGCGCGTTATCGAGTTCGTGCATTTGTCTTCGTGATGACAGGGAAGCGCGTTCAATCAAACGTGCACGGACCTTGATGATTCTCGGGATGAGGACGAGATCGACGTGAAGGAAACTTACCGAAAGCCGAGGGAATGTTCCATACTTATCAAGATTATGACGTAGAAGCAGCTGGAAACAGGTGTGAAGACAACGGTTGTTGTCACGCCTCCAGAGAATCGCTAAGTACGAGGCATGCCGTTTGGAAAAAAGAACGCATCGCGTGACAGCGGCGACACGGTGGACGGTGCCTGCAAAGTGTGCAAAACAAATGGCAAGCAAACAGACAGCCCAAAAAAATATAGAGGAGCTGTTGCCACACTGTGTTCATTCGAAAGCTGACACTGCTGGTGGTGAATGTGTTTCTCGGCGGCAAAGTCGCCAACGGAGAGCAAACACGTCAACACATGGTTCAAAGATTGAGGTTTCCAGGGAGAGGGCAAGCCACATAAAGTAGCACAAACACGTACCGGTATAGTTTAGTGCTTGGATGGACAAGACTCTCCCATTCCTGAACAGGTCGAAGGTGCCAAGCTCGGCGGCGGCCTGTACAAGTCTCTGCATTGTCTTGGACGACAGGAATGTTTCTCTCTTCTTTCCAGCTTTATCCACTGCGGGCGTCGCCTTTCCGATCGACTAAGATGCACAAAAAGAAACGGGACGGAACGAAATAGTTGTACCACACCTGTCGATTCAGCCATCCGACCGCGCCAGCCTACATGTACCCAACGGCCGTCAACCAACCCCGTGTTTCAGTAGGCGTCGAATGTGGAACTCTTCGAGTGTGCTTCCGCAAAGTACTAAGATGGTTACCCCTGCTGTCCCCTCCTGGCTTTTTCATCAAGCGAGAATGTTCCCGTTTTATCTGGTCGGCAACGCTACACCCTCGTCGTTCCAAAAGTACAGGACGAACTTCCAAGGAAAACAGCTACCACTCACTTTGTGCGGAACCTGGCCGTACAAAAAGGCAGCGCATGAGCAAGGCCCTGCTCGTACCTCAAAGGTCGCAAACAGCATGGTCGGTGATATGCCGGTGTCGCGGACAGCGCTGCCAAAAACCTTAGAATGCTGCTTGTCCGTACCATCCGGCCCGAAACTTATCCTCGTGGGAATTTGGTTCAAAACCTGGCAGCATGTTCGAGGCGACCCTAGACTATTGGTCTGAACAGGGTTATCAATATCAAGATACCAGCGGCCGAGAAACACGGAAGGGAGTTGCACCGAAACAACGGTCATCCAGCGGTTTCCGTGTGTTCTCCGAAAACTAATCAAGTAGCATCTCGATGAGGTATCACGCAATCCTCAACATGCAAGTGGGACGAATACCACGAACCTCGCGCTTGGTCCAAGACGGCTTGTCGCTCTCCGTACACAGTTTGATGTAGGTGCTTCGAACAGAACGTGGTTGCCGGTTAGCATAGCCCGCGAAAGCGGCATTAGCATGCTCCACGTAGACGACACCTGATCTGTATTCGGGATAAACAGTCCACGTGGATGATCCGTAAACTGATTCGGATAGGCTTCTTGCGCGGCCTGCGCAGGCAGGAAAAGGGGGAACCCGTACACACATGCATGTAGGTGTGGAGGGGGCGTCAAGACATTTACATGCGGAGTGAGTCGAAACATAATGCCCTTCCTCGTGTGGCACGGGCATGGTCAGAATCTATTCTTGGACCTCACATCTCGACGAGCTCCGTATACCACGTCGAACATTTCCTTCGCGCTGCCTTGCTCGGTTGTTGAGTCGGACACCGGCAAGGCAAAGGCCAGGTTTGACATTTCGCCTTCCCGTCCACGGAGGGATTTCCACACCTATCGTGCCCGGAAGTCATCCGGGCAGAAGAAACGCATCAAGAGAAGAATGCGGACAGTACTGAGAGCGATAGGGAGATCAAATGCGTTGGGCGCAAGAAGCGCCGAAGTTGCGGAGCAAGACCCGCGAATGAGTCGTGGCCATGGAGTTAGACTAAACCCAACAGCAAGCATAGCAGGGCGCCTGTAGATAGAACGGCCACCCTATTATCGTGTTTCGCGGCAAGATCAGACAGGAAGCCTGAATCAATTCAGCGCCTGTGATAACGGATGGATTTTGATGAGCTCGATGGCCCGCTTCACCGCTTTTCCACTCCAAGAAGACGTCGCCACCGTCAAGAGTGTGCCACCGCTCATGTTGACCGCCCCAATTACGTTCTTCACCAAGTTATTCTGCTCGCTGTTGGTTCGGCGCAGGACATCGTAGTCGCCGCCATGACGTCGCAATACGCCGGTCTAGGGGCAATGGGATTGCGCAGTTGCAGAGAGCATACACGCGCAAGAATCGGAGAGACGGCAACGGTGTTACATTCCTCTCCTGTTAAGCTGCTACGTGATGCCTCGAACTCCATTTGATGCCTTGGAAACACAACAAACCGAATGGACCCAAACCCCTCTAGCGTTCTTTAGCACGTTCCAGGCTGGCCCGATGGTCAACACGGACTGCACAACGAACGCAGCTTGATTGCATCAACAATGTCTTCCAGCACGCAGGAATGGCCACCACTCGCTGCGGACGCCAGCAAGATTCCATATCGATCAAGTTTTTTTCGGGGCTCTCGTGCTCGATTCCAAGCGCAAACTCGAGATGCAAGCCGGCGTGGCATGGGTTAGTGGCCGGATCGTGTTGTACATTCTGGACGAGGGAGCATATGTAGTCCTGGAGAACCTCAAGCCTTTTCGGCCCTCCGTATGCAGCGTACATTAGCGCCGAAGAGTCAAACTTGGGGCTAGCGGGTTGAGTAAACAACCCCAACTTCTCGGGATACGCCGTGTTGTTGGCCCGGTCTACCAGAGCGCCGAGAATGAGGCAAACACTGTCGAGTTCACGGGCGTAAATCCCATGATCGTGTCGCACAGCGTGCATTAAGGCAGTCCTGCCGGAGTTATCCACAATGCGGAGGAAGTCTTGCACGGAATCCTGCCCCTGTTTCGACGCCTCCTTCAATATCATCTCCACAATGTCGGGGCAACCCCAGGGACAGGTCACATGCAGGGCGGTCATGCCTGTATAATCAACAAACACGTTCCGACCGCAAATGCTCCGAATGGCCTGTCTCTTCTTATGCTCAGGTGCCGGGGATTCCGGAAGGTCGTCGGCGAGGAGCCACGACTTGCGAGGATCCTCCGTTTGATCCCCGGTGTCCGTATTTCGAGGGCACCCACCTCCGTCGCCATCGAAGGCTCGAATCACCGCTTGGAATACGTTCGCTGCCTGGCTCTTGGGCGCGTGGAAGATTATCGACCTTTCCTTCAGATCAACGGCCTGGGATGTTCCAACAGTCGGGTTGTGAAGAAGGAGTGTGAGGGGGGCTAACGGTGAGTTTCCTCCGAGAACTTCCAGGGCCTAACCGACCTTCCAAACTGGCTTTTGTCATAAGGTACGAGTGACGGTGATCAACGGGGGGGTTCGAAAAACTTTCAACTATGTAACTAACCTGAACCTGCTGTCTCAGCTCGTTTCTCCCCAGGGTCTTGTGCATGACTTTGGACACGCTCTCGAAGCACGCGGCGCTTACTCCTCCTGCTGCCTGGAACGCAAGCGGGGCCCCGTTGATGTCTGACTCACGGAGTTGCGTGACCAATCCGCCACGTCCCAGCTGCAGGGATGGGTTCCAAACATGCAGAAGTACAACGGGTATGGCTGACTTATGAAAATATGTCGGACAGATTTTGGCGGCAGAAAATGAAGATAAGAATCGCGGGGAGTCGAAAGTAACACCGGACTCCACTTTTGCTAGGTTAGCATCTACTGTACATAGTTCCTACCCCATTACTTCCCCAGCCCCCAACGGAGTTTGGACTATTCGTACGAGGCTCACTCACCCTTGGCTTGATGACTACGACGGCCGACTTAAAAGGAGCAATCACGGCCCAGCATTGCGGCATGCATGAGTACGTTGCACCCGTCCCCGACGTCCTTGGACTTCAGGGCCTCGGCAATGACTTCCTTCACCTTCGTCCCATATTGCTGGTCAAGGGGCGAAAGCTCGTGCTGCAAGTCCCGATTCCCGTTGATGTCTGCTCGAATGCGACTTGTCATGCGTTCTTCATTTTCTTCACGGGTATGAAGGGCGGGCAGGGGGGGGGGGTCCGGGTCGTTCTCGGATGCAGCGTTGCGAACTACCGGAGGAGATCAAAATATCCCCCCGTGAACGGCAACACATTATCGAGAGATTGAAATCGTAAAGTCCATCGGAGCACGTTCTGGTTGAACGAGGGGAGCTCATGTTCTACCTACTGCAAGCGTAGATGGTGCTCTCTTGACGCTTTTCTCTCTGATTCCTCTCTTTGGTTGCAGAATTAAAGTACTGTGTGAGGGTGGAAGACACGCGCTCCAGATAAGAAGCCCAACATGTAGACATATCGAACGTCGCATGCGAGGGGCACAGTATGACCGAGCGATGTTCTCACCCAAAACTCATACCCTGGATACTTGTCGCTCATGTCCGCGTGTTGTCTCCGCCAAGATCTCCCGTTGCGCGCCAATTTTCGCGCGCACGACAGCAGACCACGCCAATGTCAAGTCTGGTATGCGCGTATGCAATGCTCCAGCAACAACCTGAAAAGATCATCGGCCGACGCTTTTGGGTTGAGCAGTCCTGAAGCGCTGCTGTCGGAATGGATACCATCGGTGTTCAGTGGCTATTCACTCGCGCCAACCATAGGTACTATGTTGCCGGCGTCGCAGCCGCCGCAGCTGTTGCTTTCGTAATCACAGGGAGGTTGCGACGAAGTTCTACGTGAAAATATAGCTCAATACATTCACTTAGAACCGACACTTCCATCAGAGCACGGGCTACACTCAATTGTGTTCAACTCTGTTGTGCTGGGCACCCCCCCTGATCGATGGGTCGTAACCATCATTGAAACTCAAGAAGCACCAGAATTATGGTGAAGGAGTGTGTCCCAGGTCCATCTATTGTGGCGCTACAAGTAGTCTACACACTTTTCAGTGAATTGTTAGACGTATCATCCAGGCCCGGCCACACCGGGGAAGTTCATACCGAATCGGAGCACTTGTATTGTCATATTATATTTTTGTTGAAAGGGTGGTGCTCGTTGTTGATGCTGGTACTGTCTCCACATTACAGAATAGGCCCGGATATAAGAAACGTCAAAATCGGGTCGATTCTCAGTTTCTTTTTTCATCGCACTGTCAAGCACAGGTTATTTATAGAGTTTAGTACAGTGTAGGATTCACCGCCCGCAGCTAGCTGTGTTTGTCAGCCATATTTTCGTACACTATTTATAGAGCGCTTGTTTCTGTTTCTCAACGAAATATGTCCCAACCCTTGGCCCGTTCTGCGGTTTTATATCTGCTAGCTTTCGTACCGGTCGAATCGACGTTGACACATTCCGTGGTCAAAAGCCAACCAAAGCGGGCTCACACCACCAACAAAAATCACTACCACTACCTGATCATCCAGACAACCACCACATACATGACGAGTCACCACAACAAAGAGAGATAGATGCTCCAGCTGTTTTCGAGAGGAGGGCTCAGCCGTCCCTTTTCCTCCTGTACTAAAAGTTGTGTGTGAGATGTAACTACAGAGCTCACGACCCAATCTATCTTGTCCACGATCTTCCAATAAAAAAAGCCCGCTGCTTCATTTCTGGAACAATGTTCAGTCACATACACAGTTGCAGCCTTCGGAGTCCCACTAACAGCTGGATGGTAGCGGCGAAGATGGAGCGGGGTGTACCGTGGCATACGGGGGTACTGCAGGGAGCTAAGAGGTTCATTACCTCCTGGCACAAGGATGAAGGGAGAGGAGCCTAGCCGGCAAAGGGGGTTCAAACGAAACAACAAGCCCGGCAACAGCACGGACACGGCAACAACCACTGGGGCGGGAGGGGTGCAGAAGACGGACGAGACGGCGAGGGAAGAGAGTAAACGGGAAGAGGACCGAGTGGCGCAACTTATGTTGTGCCGGATTGTTCCCCCTGATTGACAAATGTAATCCCCCCCCCCCTCGTCACTGCACCATTGCACCAACTCCCCACGAGCGATGACGTGCCATTGTGCTGTCTGGGGTGGCCCGGCCCGTTGTGTTTTGTTTTGGTTTATGTTGTGTTACCTTGTTTGCTTGCTCATCGCTACGGGCGCTAGTGATTCTACGGTGTGCTTCTCTCTGTCGTTTTGTCTCTCTTTTTCTCCCTCTGCTTTCTCTTTCTTTTTCTTGTTCCTTCTTTTTCCAGTCTACGGTTACCTCGCGCAGCGTGTAGCGGCGACCGGAGGATTCTACAGACTGTCTGCCGTTGATGTCTATTGACTTGTGGACCGGGTCCACTTTATTTTCGTGTTCATGTTTTGGGTATAAGTTAGACTGTGACCACGGGAATCGACCGTATACGTACGTACGGACAATAGAGTGTACGGGGTAGAGAGAACGAACGGTTTTTGATGTGCAGACAACAACATCTACTTCCTAGACACTAAATGAGCTACCAGGCTACCAGGGCGCACTACTGCAAATAGGCTACCAGGCTACCAGGCGCCATCCATCCCGAAGCTTTAAGCGATGGGATCTCAAAAGTGTTACTTTCTGAAAGGCGCCGGACCGCCGAAACCGGCGGCCCGCGACCAACCATTTTCTGGAGGAAGCTGACGATAAACACGAACGGTAGAAATCGTACGAATCGTACCCTTTACGTGGTTGGTTGCGGACCAGTGAATGATTTCATGAACACTTTCATGACCGTGTGACCGTGGGCAATTTGAGCGGAGATTGACGATCCCCGAAATACCCTTCTCGACACCGCCCGCCCGCCCACCCGCCGCACGCCACTGGCTGTTTACTGTAGACACCGCAAGGATGCAAGGCATGGCACCCTCCATAGACCGACTTTCAGAGAGCTCGATTGCTCCACACACATGTATGTGGGTGAGGAGAAGAGCCCGATACTTCGGAAAGCCGGTGTTTCTGAAACCACATCAAGCTAGCAATCGAGCTTTGAAAGCCGTTCTTTTACTGCAGGGGGGTACCATCTCTTGCGTCCTTCCGGTTGGGACGTACGAACGCGTGGCCCAGACCGCATACATACATAGGAAAGTGAATAAATAATGAATAGTCTAGTTTTTCATCGGCAACACCCACATCGTGAACCTAGAAAAATAGTCCACAGTATGTAGTCGTGTGTCCTCTATGAAGTTCAAGTGGGAGGAAAATAACGAACTGTGCGTACCACGCGCCTCGGATGGTAGTTTACACGTGTAGAGAGCGCCACGTCGAATTTTAAAAATCCTGTACCAATAACTGACTACAGCCGTGTCCTGTTGCTGCTGTTGCAGTGGCCTCGGAGCCTGTGACCTCTCGGCCTTTTTTTTTTTTTTTACGGTACATTCTACACACCATGCACGTTGCACATCAACGGGAACACAGCAGCAAATATTCGCCCCGGGAGCGCTTCAACGAAAGCTCCCTCTCCCGTGGGTCGATAGCGGGTGTACCACAACAACGAATGATGGACCCCGCCGCTTTTCTTTCCCTTCTCTTGTGTTTCGTACAAACGAAAATTAATTGCTTTCCCCACCTAGGTTTTGCGTATCGCGGGAGAAAAACTCTCGAATTTCATTTATTCTCGAGAATCGAAAACCTTTCTCTCATGCAGTCCATTCACTGCTTGCCGCTGGTACCGCATCCATCCGTCCGGACGGGGAGTGAACACCCCATGCCCGAGGCTGGCCAGCGATTCCGCGCGTTCCCGGCGAAACAAGCAAAATAGTCAATATAACAGAACCTAAGCGCGAACGAGCCGAGTTTGCTTTGTCGACATATATTACCGAAATCCTGACGACACATTTGCTGCCCTTTTCCGTGTCACCCGAGAACATTCCCTGCTGAAACTTCGGTGGAAATGTCTAGAAAAATTCCGCCCGCCGAATGCCTGGGACGCTTTCCGAGCATAACACACGATCTTATCCCCAATGAGCACCAAAGTATCGCTGTTGTTCTTACCAGTCTATGATATTTTATTGTAGACAAGACGAAAGGGAATCGCTTCGCAACCCCAAGACGATGACCAAAGAACAACCGTTTCACTCACTCGCCTGCGACATCGTCTACCAACTACGCAGCGAACCGGATCTATCGGTCGGCACGTACGTGCGGCTCATGACCGCGGCCTCGCAGCCAACGAACGACACATCCCGTCAGCCTCGTCACTCCTGCTACCATTATGAGGAATCAACGTGACGCAGGGCGGAAGCACTACGGTAGCAGGCTGCTACAACTACTCCACACGCCGACATACCCTTGCCGGTAGGGGTAGCCGGGGGTCGGGGGGGCGGAGACATGGATGATTTTCTGCGTCGGCCAATACATATCGACTCGATCTTGGGCAACACGACAACATCATCTGTACCACCAAATTTACCTTGCGTAGAAGAGACATGGTACGCAGCGAGCGAGCGAGCTACAGTAGTCGCACAAACAACAGACACATTCGCCACCACGTCCGCCCGTCATGCTCCTGGGAAGCGCGACGTCATATCGATGTCGCGTCCCGCCTGCTCTGCGCCTACCTATGCTACTATCTCCAGCCGAAAATTTAGAAGTGCGACATCATCTCGGCCTGGGTGATATGTCGGCAGTCCGTGCCGAACGGCGACGGGATGAGCTCCGTCAGCTCGTGCGTCGGCAGGTCGATGTACGGTACCTTGGACACCTCGATGCCCATGAAGTAGGCGTGGAGGCACCGCTGCACGGCCAGGTGGCACACAACCACCAAGCTTCGTGGCTGACAGGGGCAACACGCAATTTGGGGACACGGGGTGGGGGCTGGCTGATGAGCTTACGTTGGTTAAGGGGAAGCAGGACAGAAATCAAGCGTTATCCTACATTCGCACGGGGTGGGGCGAGCTGCCCTGACACCCCTCTTCAGAATGCGGCATACACGGCATGTGACGGGGCATCAGCCGAGTACATCGTTGTCTATAGGCTAACGAAATAAAACGTTTTACACATGCTAGGCACAGACAGCCCAGAGAAACTCTTGCCGAAAACAACAGACGGTAAATATGATCGGCCTTGGGCCCGGCATTGCCTGCTGTCGGCTTCCAGTCCGTTCCAGTCCCCCCCCCCCCGCGTACGCAACGGCTCCGCCGTCCAATCCCCTGCCGATTCTCGTTCGGCGCGATTCCGTCATCACCAGTGACCGCACGCGGAACGGCTTCATCCACCAGCATCACAACAAAAAACACGCACAACTCGTCATAAAAAAAACACCAAACAGAACAAACAAAAACACGAAAGCACAAGCACACAGGAGAGTTATCAACAAAACAACACAAAAAAGTAAATGCTCTAAACTTGTCTGCAGAGGACATGGATGTGTTGTGTCAAGAGCAAAGAAACGAAAAAACATTCGCACCTGCCGCTCGAGTTCTACGATGATTGGCCGCACTCTCTGGATCACGTCCTGGTACGACTCTCCCCCGGCCCCCGGGAACCTGAACTCCAGCTTGTCCTGTTCCCTCAGCTCCCACAACTCGGGGTACTGCGTGCGGAAGCTCTCGCGGTCCATGCCGGAGAGCTCTCCCCCGTGGATCTCGTTCAGGAGGGGGGTCGTGGCGACCGGATACAGCATCTGATGGCATGTGGACACACGTTCAGAGAGAACATTTAAATTCGCATGTGGGTTGTATAGCATCTGATCATGCATGTGGACAACCATTCAGTATGCAGAGGGAACACGTGAATTCGCGCGTGGTACAGCATCTGATGCATGTGGATACGCATTCAGCATGGAAGCGAACACGTGATTTCGCACGTGGTAAAGAGTCTGATACCATGTGGATATTGAGGCGAATGGGTGCCAGGCGTATTCAATATCAAGAGCGGACGGAGAAAACGTTCATTCGAATGTGGTACAGCATCTGACACACATGTGGATGTGGATGCGGAGGAGAATGGGTGCGAGGCGTGTTCAATACGCAGAGAGAACACGTGCATTCGCATGTGGTGCACCATCTGATACATGTGAGTGCGAGGCGTGATCAACATGCAGAGACAACAGAGATCGCGTGCAGTCGCATGTGGGTACAGCATCAAATGCACGGGGATACGGAGGCGAACGGGCACGACGTGTTCCTGCCATGCTCGGATGGGCCTGCGGGCGTTACGCGGAGTTGTTGGAAAGGAGGCGTCATTGAAGTGACACCGCACCTGCAAGTGAGCGATCGACTCGCGGTCGACTTTCTGGGTCCCCGCCAAGATGAGGATCTCCGCCCCTGGACCCGTGATTTTAGAGGTTTCCTAGAATAAATGGCCGCGCGATTGCGGTGGGTGGGAGGGTCACTGTTTGCGATTGGCAAAATTTAAGGGGTCAAGATCAGGCTGGATACGTGATAGACCAATCAAACACAAAGATGAGCAGTGTTTGCCGCTACAAGCGCTGCAGCCCGTATGTTAAGTCAATGTTATTAACCTGCAACATTGGCCTTTTTCTCCCGCTGCGACCGGCCTGTTCGTTGGCTGCTCAATGAACCACCGTGAGGGGCTGGAACCAGAAAAAACAAGTACACACACACACACACACCGCTCATGGCCTTTACAAGCATTCTGTGTTTTCAACGGCACTGAGTATTTTCATTGGTCGGCCGGCTAGCGCGGTCGATGCTAATCAGAAAGAAACACACACACACACACACACAGCTTGGAGACGTTTTCGTTCCAGCTGGAAGTCTGACGCTGATCGGCCGACCACAACAGCGCAGCCGATGCTGAACCCACAAAACACACACCACCGCGCGAGGTACGACAACGCCTCCGGCCTCGAAAATCTCACCCACCTGCTCCGCTTGAAGGTACTTTGCGACGGTCATGCTGTAACGCCTCCCCTCCTCCGTTAGCTCTTCGCCCCCCTCCCCGACGTCGTAGTCGCTGACTGGGAGAACGCTCCCCGCCGGTCGGGTCAGCCAGATCTTGCGCGGTCCGATGTGGATGTTCTGGGTGGAGAGGTGGCGGAGAAAAGGCAGGCAGCCCGAGAGAGAAACAAAAAGGGACGCTTATGACTTGTCCTACAAAGCACAATACAACAAAAAACAAGATATGCATTTAAACCCTGTACATTGTATATATATATATTTAATATATATTTTCCAAGATACTTGTAATCTATCGCGGACTTTTACTTGTGCAAGAGATAAACTTGCTGTGTTTATGTAAGGAAAAATAAATACACAAAGGAGGCTGACTTTTACTTGTGCAAGAGATAAACTTGCTGTGTTTATGTAAGGAAAAATAAATACACAAAGGAGGCTGAGGGAGGATACGGGGTGGGGGGGGGCGGTGGGGGGGCAGAGGCACTAACGAGCTTTTGCTAATGTCTGGTACAAAGTTTGCAAGGAGCCTTGTCAATCGGGACAACGCATTTTCACGCCGCTAATCTGTTCAGACCACCAAACAACCACAGCACACCCGCTATTCTCCAACACGTCATCCACCCTGCCGCAACGGCGCGGACAATGACATAATACTTTATTTCTCCATATCCGCACCTTTATCCGCTCGCTGTAAAACGAAAAACACACCAGCGGCAGCAGCAGCAGCAGCAGCAGCAGCAGCAGCAGCAACACCATTGGTTGTTGGCACTACCACCACGACTGCTGCCGCCACTCCAAACAGCCCACCTGCAGGTAAAAGGCGACCTGGCTCGGCAAGTAGCCCTTGCAGTTTCTCGTCACCACCTTCTGCCCTACGTTGTAGAGCTTGATGTACTGGATGTCCCCCATGTCTTCGTTGTCCTCTATTGTCTCGTACACAGCCTCGTATGCTTTCACTCTCTGCTTGAAGTCCTGCGGAGACGAATGCGAATTCAACCGGGAAATTGGAAGGGCGGCGTGGCATGCGTGATTTCGATTTTTTCCTCGTCACCCCACGTCAAATTGGCTGCCTTGGCGGTTACCCGTACCACAACGTGTTGTGGTTTTGTAAGGAATTATCCTTCAAAACTGAGGTGCCGATGGTCGTCCGCGAATGAAGCCGAAAATCGGACAAGGGTGGCGTGCGCGGGTGTAATTCAATTTCCTCCTTTCTTCCCAGTCAAACTGGTTCCCTTGGCGGGTACCCGTACCACAACGTGTTGTGGTTGTGTAAGGAAATATCCTATGAAACTGAGGAGCCGATGCACGTCTGCTAGTTTGTGTCCAGGACATTGTCAACGAACGTACCATACCCCAGGGACAAGAAGCGACACTACAGGCTTGAAGCGGCGGCCACTATCCTCAAACCTCGAAAATTTGCACGCCAAAAAACACGTCAACGTGGTGCTCAAGAGGTCGAAAGGATGGAGAGAACATCAACATCGTGGTGTGCCCATTTGCCGTTTCCAGATACTGGCGAAACGGTGGGACCTGGCGTGGACACTACACACCCTCAAGCAAACAATGACAAACTAAAGAAAAAGAGAGAAACAAGAAAAAAAAGTGGTAAGAACAAGGTGCTGAAAAAAAAAAAAAAAAGTGTCGAATCTTACCCTGAGCGCGGCATCGGGGTCTTGGTTTTTGTAGTCGTCGTTCTTCAGCTTGAGCTTGTAGTTCTGAAGAGCGAACGAAAGAAGGAAAGAATAAATAAATAAATAAGCGAACACTCGTTGCTACCCACCAGCTCAAAAATGTTCAGATCAACCTCCACTGGAAAAAAAAAACATCCCGGTGAACGTTCGCTATATGTTTCAAGTCTCGGACTGGGTACACGGCGGAGCAAAGGCAGGCAGTATTTGTAGGCGCGGCCGCTTCTTTCTGGATATCCAGTGTGAAAAAAAGAAGAAAAGCATGTCCGGCATTTCCCCTGGGAAGCAAAGGCCTCGGCGGAAATCGATCTCATCGACACTCAACCAATCGCACCGTGCGCTACGAACGTTCGTTCGTTTATGGCCCGACATTGTACGGCCCAATTCTTTCACAGGGAAGCAACGCCTCCGTCCACACTCCAAACTGCCGTCACGACTCCACCGGCCAGTGCACCAGCGACAAAGGCTGCAGCGGCTATATGACCGAGAGGCACGAAAAAGAAGACCGGTTACAACGTCACACGAAACACACGGGAAGACAACCGACAGAGGCGAGCTTCACTTCGCGAGTGCGACCATGACCAAGTCCCGTGATTTGTCAGCGAAAAAATCGTCCTGGGAAAAACACTCCCGCGGGTCGTCGCAGATTGGATTTTTCGGGAGGCGACCAGGAAGGACACGAGAGCGAGACAAGGAGAAAAAGAGACAGAGAGACAGAGAGGCGTACAGGGACCGACGCGGCGCTAGAGCAGGGCACCACAGCTGCCTGGCCTCTCTGTCTGTCCGTCGGCCTCTCTATCTATCTGTCTACCAGTCTGTCCTTTCTGTGTGCTTGTTTACTCTGCCTACTTGTCCTTTTCTGTCTGTCTTTTTCTGGCTACTTGTCCTTCCTGTCTATCTGTCTGTCTGTCTGTCGGTCGGCACGTACAACACATACCTGGGACAAGATGACGGGGTCGTCGCAGATGCTCTCTATGAACACCAGCATGGCGTTCTTCTCTACCTTGGAGCGCTGCACCAGCAGGTGTCTCCTTTTCTTGGTGGTGTTGGTGGCGTCGAAGAGCGCCACCTTTGCGCAGTCTTCCTCCTGAAGCCACTCGTACATCTCGTCCTGCGCCACCTGTGATTGGTTGATTGATTTTCGGTCGTCAAATCGGCGATTATAATTTTTAACTGTTTTCATCGTGGCGATTTCTTCCCGTGCACCACCCTTGGTTCATGTTGCTGAAGTTGCTACTTTCGAAATTGCACACGTAAGTCTGTTTTATTTATTTTTTTCGCCTTCGATTTCTGACGTGTTTGTCGTCTTGACACTTTCCTTGAAAATCGTGCTTTCGACTACTTTCTTCGCGCATCCAAGAGCTCGTCAACAGCCGGTGCCACTATTCCGCTCGTTTAAAAACTGCATTGCCTGAACAGCCTGTGTAAATGCGGTGGTTCTACACTACTCTTAAAGTGTTCACATGAACTGGTCCACGCCCTATAATAGGTGCCACTTTTTCTCTGGGTGATGGTTTTTGCATTCTTGTTTTCGTCGGGTTGCCGACAGCCACAGCACCGCAGCACCCACGCAACGCCGCCTGCACAGCCTCTACCCAGCCTGCCACGCCCCCTCGCTCCTTGCCTTCACCGGCAGAATCGATGTTAGAGCGTGCCGCCCACCGCCTCCAACCCGAAAACCTACTAGACCCGCAAAAAACACACACACACACGTCACCAAAAAATACAAAAATAGATGTAGATCACCTGAACCATCTGGGAGCGCACTCTCTGTCCCTCTTCGTTGCCCTTCTCGAAGAAAGACTTCGCCACCCCGCCATAACCTAACCTCCGCCTATAGTCCCCGATATTGAACACCTTCGTTGGGAACCCTGAACCACCGTGAGATTGACGAGGCGTATCGAAAGCGCGGGATCGGGTAAAAAGGTTTGGAAATACTTTGTGAGTGATGCCCCGGTGGTCGTGCGGCGAAAATGCTCCCTTGTTTATGGTGCTGCTGAGGCCGAGATTAAGAAACGGCAGCAGGCGGCGGCCGACAATCGGCCCATCGGTGAAAAGACACAAGGATCGCGCAGAGCTCTTGCCCGACGCGCCGATGCTCTCACCCATCGGGCGAGCAGCAGCAGAGAAACATATCAACACCGAACACAAACACGCGTCGTTGTTCGGGTGCGTGTTTCGTCCCTTTCGTTCTTGGTCGTCAGGTTTTCCACCTCTTCGGTACTCCTTGTTTTTATCTAGGCGTACATATCAGCCACGCACGTGATTTTTTTCTATTCCTTCAACCTTACTGAACAGTCTGCGGTGGAGCTGGTCTTCCTCTTTTTTCAAGAGAACAATTCAGCCGTCTCTTTCTTTCTCTTGTCCACCGCGAAGTCGAACTACAGTAGTGTTGCGTACGCACGAAGTGATCGCTGTGTAATCCGTTTGGGGATAATTTGGTGAGCAAGACTCCCGGGTCGTGTAGCTGCTGCCCCGACATTAGAACCCACATCCTGAGCACCCGAAGGCTGCGAGGATTTCACAGGTTGCCAATCAAGGCGGCGCGGCGGGAAATAACATGCCAGCTCTCTCCCCCTCTCTACTCTATGTGTGCGGATGTACATCCAAGCGTCTATTGTCCCAATCACGATGCATGCGTGCACCCCCCCGCAACCCCCAATCTCAATCTCTCCTTCGAAGCAATTCACGTCTTCCCCAACTCTTTCCTGCTCCACAAACCCCACCCTCTCTAGTACCCGTGCGTGTCTGTCTCACCAATCCAGTTGAGATATCTGATGAGCATCTTTACGATGTAGCTCTTCCCTCTCGCCGGGAGCCCCACCATCACCAGCACCAACTTTCGGCTCATGGTCCAGTAGCCTAGCCGCTGTGTCTGCCTGTTGGCGGGGTGCTGCTGGAGAACCCCCATCTGCCGGCGTTTATCGTTATCGTTGTGGTTGGTATACAGGTGCGTCACAGCGGTTGCCCGGGGGGGGGGGGGGGAGGTATGCCGAATCAGTTTGTTGCGTGTTTCCTCTCTCTCTCTCTCTCTGTTTCAGGTGCATGTGGCACAGGATACGCCCACCTCCGTCTCAACAAGCGCGCGCTGAACATGGTAGGTTTGTGATATGGCAACCCGCACGTGTGCGAAAGGGTGAACAACATCAAGATCCATAGTTCAGCCTAGAATACCGCCCTGTCTCCATGTCACTTGACCCGCGGGCTTGGAAAAGCCTACCACCAGCACACGCAGAGTAGATCAATCTAAAGCAAGCACACAGGAGTACCCCAAATCCCCTCCTACTCCAATTTGCCTCTCCCCTCCCCCCGGCGTGCTCCGTCCCGGCTTTGTAGGGATGCGAGGTCAATAGTCTAACGACTAGGGCACGAACGGCTGTGAGTACCCCCCCCCCCTCCAACGCCTAAAATTGTCGTCTACAACACGAAACGAACAACGACCAGAAAGAAGCGAAGCAGGACACTCGACTCACCAGGCTCACCTGAGAGCTCAAGGATCGGTTCCAGTCGTGCCGGCGTGGCGTCCCCAGCCGTCCCGGGGTGCTGGGGCTGGAGGGAATGGACGTGCTGTACGTCGGCATGAGGTTGCTCAGAATCTTGGGCAGGCGGGGTGTTTTGTTGTGGGCACTGGCCTGCAGTTGCTGGTGCGGGGGTGGGAGGGGGGGGGGGGGGGGGCAGATGTGTTGGTGTTAGATGGCGAAGTAGACCGGGAGGGTGGGTGCTCGGTATCATGCGGTTCTCGGTATCATGCACGGCGGCAGTAAAAGCGATTTTGCCCACACCGGCAAGTTTACAGTACAATGGAGGATGGCATCTCCCCGCTATCCCTCAGTTTACAGGCCTCGAGCTTTTTCTGGAGCGCAAAAAAAAAAAAAAAACAGAAGCAGAGGCAACAGCAGCACTAGCAGCACCAACGACGACGACAACAACAACAACAAAAACAACAAAAACACGAGACTCTCTCTAACCTTTCTCCTTAGCTGCTCCCTTTCGTCGTCGATGCAACTGCACGGCCAGCAGCGCCACCACCATCGTCACCCCATAGCCGACCGCGAATCCCGCCGCTTTCCTGCCGACGGCCATCGCGACCTTGTCCTGCTCGCTCCGCCGCTGTTGGCCCTCGAGCCAACACACCAAGCGGGATGCCGACGCTCCTCCTCCTCCTCCTCCTCCTCCCCTGCGAGTCCCCCGAAAAACGCGCCCGCCCTCCTGTGTGCCTGGGTACACCTAGTCAACAGGTCGGTGGCGCCAACTACCAGCCTGTTGCCGCCGAGCCCGAGAACCTGCCGCAAGCACCTTCCCGCTCCTTTGATTTCCTCCCGACCTCTCCCTGCCCTGCTGAACCGGCCGGCGCCGTAGCGCTCTCTCTCTCTCTCTCTCTCTCTCTCGTTCTCGCTTGTTTGACACCGGTGCCAGTGATGAACTCACTTGGCCGGTCGGTCTCGAGAATATGGCCTGCAGAGGGCAACGGCAAATAGGGGGCACCGCGAACGGAGCATGGGGGTACGCGTGCGCGTGTGTACGGACGGTGTTTCTGTGGTTAGCATCGGTGTGGCGGGTGCACGTGAGTCTCGCTTTGATACGTAGGCATTGGCGGCGCTAACCGGCTTACCAATGAAAATGAGCCAGTCTTACCAGTGGGACAAACAAACGCGAACACGCCGTTGAGCGTGTGAATATGTCGTGGGGGGCATTTGTGGCAGTTCATGCGCACTTCATGTGCGTATGTACAAGAAGCTGAGGGGAAAAGGGATTTCATGCTACTTGATCATGCAGGGTTATTGGTCATGCTGCTGGGATCCCTTCCAAAACCGGATTTGAGCGGCTCGTGGTGGTTGGGTAAGGTAGGTCATGCTTCGCGCTATTTCCTCAAAGCACACAACTGTGCAACGCTGTTGGCGACGTACATTGAGGTTTCGGTCGAAAATACAACTCGAATTGCGGGGTATGACGGCGGTTATTCTTTTTGGGGAGGTCCCGTAGACATGATGTGCCGCGTTATTCTACTAATACGCAAGCACGTAACAGGGCACACGGACAGCTACCGAAAAATGCGGAGAGATGGACCCGGTCGGGGAGATGGCACCTGGGTGTGAAAAAAAAAGCCAAGAATGGCATAATTTAATTCGATTTCCCCACCAAGGTCGGTGAGATCGCACCGGGTGCGATCTCGCCGACTCCCAAATCCAAGATTGAGTTCTTGTTGAGCTGGTGGAAAGAGGCACAACGCGTGGTTTTACATGTGGGGACGGTGCCAGTCAGTGGGGCGCCACTCCTCTAGGTATGACTAAACGGTCGCGGTTCACGCGGGATGTTATTAATAGTTGTTATTTGGTTGGTGTGGAAGTTGCCAACCAAACAACCAAACACACAAAGATTTTCAATGTACTGCTGCGTACGTAGGGTGTTCGCAGAGGAAGACCGAAACGAAGGCGGGAGACTACCTGGCGATACCACGTGTACCGGTACCTCAGGTGGAAACCAAATCGTTTGTTGTCCTTGTCACGCCATCATAGCCAGACTCGCGCCCAAACGCATGACCATTCGCGGCATGGAAAGCTGCTACGCACCAGCCTATGGTGCCGTTACCGGCGTCCTCCCAGTCAGCACAACGGTACCTACACTGCACAAGCCTGCTTGTGGATACACTGGTACCATGTACCGAGGCGGAGTTGTGGTATCGCTCGGGGAGATGGCACCGGGGTGCGTGCACACGACACGGCCGAGCACCAGTCGGCCCGCTGTGTGTGCTTTCTGGCGCATCACCCCGGTCGGAGAGATCGCACCGGGGCAAAAAGCTCAACGAAATGATTGAATTGCATTTCCGCACCGGGGTCGGAGAGATGGCACGGGTCGGAGAGATCGCAACCGGGGTGCGAAACAAAAAAATGAGGAACATATTTAAAAACGATCGCACCCGGTGCCATATCTCCGCCTTCTACGGTACACCTCGCCCATGTGTTACTTCGTGCTCTCAATCCAGTTTGGCCTAAGGGTCGATTGTATTAAAGTAGCATTCAGGGAGGTCATACATACATGTAGTTAAATATATTTACCTCGAAGCGTTACTTATTATATCCCTAGTACCACAGACTGCAACGATATTACGCAGAGGTGTATACCGTATAAGGCACAAGATAACACACCGCCTGGAGCGATTTTCAAAGCTCGACCACGCCAAGGCGAAGATGATGCGTGAACGAAACGATACGTTGTCGGAGAGCTCTCGGCCAGACGACTTGAACGCCGCCGTTTTCGGCGCTGCGACTCTTTCTGCTGTTGATAAATCGGGCTTGAAAAATCGGTCCAGGGGGTGTGTTATCTTGTGTCGTATACGGTAGACTGATAATATAACGCGAGTGATTAAATCCTACAAAAAAAGAAGCAGGTTTCACCAAGTAGACTACAACAGACCGCCCCCCCTCCAATCCAGTTATAGATTGCCTCCCATGAGCCCCCTTGTTACCAGCTGCTTGCTAGAGGCGCCGATGTGTCCCGTAGTTCCGACGCTCTCGACTTCAAGCAACACTCATGAATGCACCTCGGGGGTATACATGCAGACTACTGCATGCATTCCGCGGACGTCTTGAGATTGTTCCCAGAAAGTCAGACACAACATGCATATACGTCAAGAACAACGAGGATCAGAGAGAGAGACAGAAAGAGACCTCTAGCATACCCCACGGTTATTGTAGCAACGTACCGCCGTACACCACACGTATTCAGCAGCAGTAGCATCGTTTCTGAACCAATCGAGGATTTCCTCTCGGGAGTGTTGTGTAGATCTTCCAAACCCCTCCTGATATTTCGCAGCCGGCACGAAACGGTATGTACCATTGGTTGCCATTGGTGTGAACTATCCGCGCCTGTGCCTACCGCCTGCAGGGCCATACGTGCGAAAGCAATCTATGAGGGGAAACTGCTGCACATATTCCTGCATCCTTCTTCTGGTATCGCCGCCTCTCCTGCAAGTAGTACTTGACTTGATTAGGGGCGGGAGAGGCGGGTGCGTTTGGACAGAGAAACCTGCACTTGTGCCATCCCCGCAAGTAGATACCGCGATACAGCTGTGATGCAGGGGCCAACAGTACGCCAGCAGGGCACCACTCAGCGGCAGAGTATGCATACGTAACGGACCCTCCCGCCAAGCCTATGTACATAGCATACGCCATGCGTGCATACGTTGCAGGTGCTGCCGACGACGACCAACTCACACACCGCGAACAAGAAAATAGTCTATGCACACGTCTCACGTATAGTGCGTCGTCGAAGGTGCAGGGTACGGGAACACTAGAGCTGGTACATGACGACAGCGGTCGATCTCAACGCCGACGGGGTGCGTACACATGTCCATTCGGTGACATCTATTGTACGCAACACACCGAACGAACCAAATCAACCAACGGACAACGTCGGAGATGGACACGAGCACACCGAGCTTTGTCTGTTCCCCCCTCTGTCCAATATTTGGGCGTTCTTCGCCAACAGCGATACAGCGGAGGTTTTCTCGAAGCCAAGCTCACGGCTCGCTGTGGCTACTGAACTGGAAGTTCGAGTCAAGTCCGCAACAACAGCTACGCTCGCTGCAACAAAAGTGTGATCCCCTGCGGTATAGGTTCCCGGGTTCAAACACGTGTTCTACAATGGCCACCCACGAGGAAAACAGATAACAAATCCAGACGCCCGCGCACCTTCCAAAGAACGGACGTGTTCGCGCTCGAGTCAGGTTTCCCGCCCTATTTGGCTGTCTCCACAAAGTCAGCAGCAAACACCCAGGGCAGGCAGCAGCCAGCGTGCCCAACCTGTGCGGTGAGCTATGTCGATGTATGCACGGCACGTCATTTAGAGGCTCCGTGTTTTGACCACCCCCTCCCCCCATTCAACAGACCGGTTTCGCCGCGTTTTGTGAACCCGACCGTTGTATCAGTCAGACCAGTACACAGCTTCTCACCTATTGCAGCGGAGGTTGAGCGTAGGTCGCGCTAGGCTTCCGACCAGCCGGCCTAGAAAACGAGACCCCTAGATAACACGCATGTGCTCACAATGATGCTGTGCTGCGTTGTCTCTCGTGAAGGCAGATTGAGGCTGCCGCATGAGTGCTGAAGGGAGCGAGCGACACAACAAGCTCCATTACTCGATTACTGTAGTGTAGCTCAATACACCGATCGGTTCGGCGATGTTAAGCTCTCTCGCCGGCGCGACACACGTCAGTGTAAGACAACGGCAACATCATCGACACATAGACAGTAGGTTGGGGTCACACAGGCCTGTGTGTGTACAATGACAGCGTGCGCGAGAGGCATAAACTGCACCATATCTTGTCATGCCAGCGGCTCAGGGATATGACACACCCACGGGAGCTACAACGGGCTGCTGGTGTTACTTACCCTGGTGCGTGCGGAGATACCGCAGCCTCTTCCTTTGGGTACATGAGTACAACAGCAGGCAATGACGTGACTGTACTTACCGCAGCGACTGCTGTACTGCCAACAGCGAGAAAACCACCCGAAAAATCTCTTGAATCTTTCTCTAGAACGACCTTTGCGTGAAATCTAGACTAGTCTCCAGTCTACAGCACAGTAGTCGACATTGCTGATCTGATGAAGACGGAGGAAACGCAGCATTATCAGCGGCAGCAGCGGCGGGCGGCGGCGGCAGCAGCAATGATTTTGTACGGCTGTGCTTTGATGTCCTCTATCCACGATGTTCCAGCAGCAGCAGCGTGCTAAAGTAGGTACTTGTGTGAGCGTGCTTGCCCATCACGCTGTGGATCCACGCGACCAAAAAAAGCCGCTCTCTGTCATGCAAGCACACGACCCACCGCCGCCGATCTCACCTCCACATCTCCCGAGGTAGATTTTCAGTGTCCACCTCCTCCTTCTCTTCCTCCTCCTACTCCTCATCTTTCCCATTCTGGAGCCGCCTGAGTAGCAGCAGGATACAATTTAAAAACGATTTCAAGATAGTGGAGGTGGCGTTACGCTACGTTTGGTCCGAACCGGTTCGGAAGGGAGAGATGGGGGAGAGGGGAGAAGATGAGAGAGAGAGGCGTGAACGAGAGAAACAGCGAGACAGGCGCAGAGACACACAGGCACAGTGGCACCGAGACACCGAGAAGCAGCAGTAGCAGGAAGGAGGCGAGCGAGCGGGTAGCGAGTGAACCTGCAAGACACAAGACTGGGAGTGATCCACCACCACCTACAGGACGGCTCCTGACTCGCGCCCGTCAAGCTCATCGGGCTATATTCCACCAGGACGGCAGGGAGAAAAGGTGGGTGGATGTGGCAAGTGTGTGTGGGTATGGTGGAGGACAACGGATCGAGTCAAGTACGCGGCGCGAAATCCGGAGGTCACTCACATTCGTTCGGCTGGCTCGAAATCCAGAGGTCACTGACTTAAGATTGCGCGAAAACCAACGGTGACCGAAACCAGAGGTGATTGACTTTCGTTTGGCGCATCCGGATGTCACTGATTTTCGTTTGGCTGGCGCGAAATCCAGAGGTCACTCACATTCGTGCGGCTGGCGCGAAAGCCGGAGGTCACTCACATTCGTTCGGCTGGCGCGAAATTCAGAGTTCACTGACTGTTGTATAGCGCGAAAACCAACGGTGACTGACTTTCGTTTGGGGCGGAATCCAGAGGTCGCTGACGTTCGTTTGGCGCGAAATCCCGAGATCACCGACTTTGGTTTGGCGCGAACTCCAGAGGTTACTGACTTTGGTTGGCGCGAAATCCAAAGGTGACTGACTTTGGTTTGGCGTGAAATCCAAACGAGACTGACTTTCGTTTGGCGCGAAATCCTGAGGTCACTGACATTCATTTGGCGCCAAATCCCGCGGTCTTTGACTTTCGTTTGGCGCGAAATCCAAAGGTGTGGCTGATGTTCGTTTGGCGCGAAATCCAAACGAAAATGTCTTTGGTTTGGCGCCAACTCCAGAGGTGACTGATTTTGGTTTGGCGCAAAATCCGGAGGTCACTCACATTCGTTCGGCTGGCGCGAAATCCAGAGGTCGCTGACTTTAGTTTGCGCGATAACCAACGGTGACTGACTTTCGTTTGGCTGGCGCGAAAAGCAAAGGTGACTGACTTTGGTCTGGCGCAAAATCCAGACGCCACTGACTCTTGTTTGGCTGGCGCGAAATCCGGAGGTCACTCACATTCGTTCGTTTGGCGCAAAATCCAGAGGTCGCCGACTTTGGTTTGGCGCGAACTCCAGAGGTGACTGACTTTCGTTTGGCGCCGAAACGAGAGGTGACTGATTTTGGTTTGGCTGGAGCAAATGCCGAGGTCACTCACATTCATTAGGCTAGCGAGAAATCCAGACATCAGTGGCTTTCATTTTGGGCGAAATTCACAGGTGACTCACTTTTGTTTGGCGCGAAACCCAGAGGTCACGGACTATCATTCCACTGGCGCCAAATCCTGAGGTCGCTGACTTTCGTTGGGCGCGAAATCCAAACGTCACTGTCTTTCGTTTCGCGCGAAATCCTGAGGTGACTGGCTTTCGCTTGGCGCCAAAACCAAAGGTCACTGACCTTCGTTTGGCTGGCGCGAAAACCAAAGGTGACTGACTTTCGTATGGGGCGAAACACAAAGGTGAACGACTTTCGTTTGGCGCGAAATCCAGAGGTCACGGACAATCATTTGGCCGGCGCGAAATCCCGAGGTCACTGACTTTCGTTTGGCTCGAATAACAAAGGTTACTGACATTCGGTAGGCAAACATTCCAAACTTGACTGGTTTTCGTTTGGCGCGACACAAAACGTCACTGACTTTCGTTTGGCCGGAGCAAAAGCCAATGGCCACTCACATTCGTCTGGCTGGCGCGAAATCCAGACGTCGGTGACTTTCGCTTGGGGCGAAATTCACAGGTGGCTGACTTTTCGTTTGGCTCGAAAACCAAAGGTCACTGACATTCGGTAGGTAAAAATTCCAAACTTTACTGACTTCCGTGTGGCGCGAAATCCAAACGTCACTGACTTTCGTTTGACGCGAAAAACAAAGAAAGGTGACTGACTTTCGTTTAGCGCGACAACCAAAGGTTATTGACTTAGGTTTGGCGCGAAAATGAAAGGTGACTGACTTTCGTTTGGCGCGAAAACCAAAGGTTGCTGACTTTCGTTTCGCGCGAAATCCAGAGGTCCTACATAATGTCCAATATAATCGACATGTAATTGGTGGGAGGACGGGTATCTACCCGGTTCTGCCCCTTCAAAACGTAGATGTTTTGTTTTTAGGTCCAATGGTTCAACATAAAAAAAAATGCCCTACGTATGGGCACGTTCCATACAGCAAGCCTTACCTCTGTAGACCCTTCCATGTCAGTCTTCCTTGGCCAAGCTGCTCATATTTCCACACAATCACGAGCAAACCTCACCCGAAGTATCAATCAATCTTTGTGTGTTTGGGTCAAAGCTCGAAGTCCTTCGCTCGGAACCAACTATTTTCTAGTGTTGGAGGAACCTGCCCCGGAGGAGCGGGCACTGACAGAGGAGGCGGGCAAACATACGCCAGCAGACTACAGCAGCAGTGTCCACAGTGCATGTCTGCTCAATGCGAGGACTTTGACTATTCCGCATTGAAGAACAACTCCGTGCAACAGTAGTAGTATTGCTGCAACAAATAGTCGAGTCCTACGGTTAATTGGTAAAGCAGTGTACCACACGCACATGGGATCACTTTTCGTATTCAACGACGATCTCTCCAGCATCATCTGCAATACCTGAGCGGGAACCACCGGCTGGCAATGTTTTCTCGCTCCACGTTTGAGAGAGTCTGGAGAAAGCTCAGCAGGTTTAAGCCGACGGGTACGCACTCCAGCCCCCTCTTACTTCAATCAGTCATGAAGAGCTGGGTGGCGCCAAGCAATATGGAAGCAGCAAGAGCATACCTTGAGGATCGACCAGGCTTCCATTTCCTCATCGCATAGACGAGAAAAGTTGTCATACGCACGCGAGTTCTTCCAGAGAGAAATGGGGTAGCCAAGGCCCATATCGAAGCCTGTGTGCAGGCTACTGCTATGCTGCTGTACACGGACAGCGGCCAATAACAGAGTGCTCTCCAGCGCTGATACGGCGCCGTCAAGGGCAGCCGCCAGCTAAACGAAAGTCAGTGGCCGCTCGATTTCGCGCCAAACCAAAGTCAGTCACCTTTGGTTTTTCGCGCCGAACGAAAGTCAGTGACCTCTGGATTCGCGCCAGCCGCACGAATGTGAGTGACCTCTGGATTTTGGGCCAGCCAAACGAGAGTCAGTGGCCTCTGGCTATTGCCCCCGAATGAAAGTCAGTTTCGTTTGGATTTCGCGCCAAACGAAGGTCAAAGACCTCCGGATTTCGCGCCAAACGGAATTCAGGGACCGCGGGATTTCGCCCCAAACGAAAGTCGGTGACCTCTGGAGTTCGCTCCAAACGAAAGTCATTCACCTCTAAATTCCGCGCCAAACGACAGTCAGTCCCCGGTGGTTTTCGCGCTATACAACAGTCAATGAACTCTGGATTTCGCGCCAGCAGGACGAATGTGAGTGAACCAAATTTCGCTCCAGCCAAACGAAAGACAATGGCCTCCGGATTTCGCGCCAGCCAAACGAAAATCAGTGGTCTCTGGATTTTGCGCCAAACGAATGTCAGTGAGCTCGGGATTTCGGGCTAATCGAAAGTCAGTGACCTCAGGATTTCGCGCCAAACGAAAGTCAGTGACGTCCTAGTTTCGCGCCAGCCAAACGAAAGTCAGTTGCCTCTGAATTTTGCCCCAGCCAAATGAAAGTCAGTGACTTCTGGATTGTGCGCCAAACGAAAGTCAGTCACATCTGGTTTCGGCGCCAAACGAATGTCAGTGATCTTGGTTTTTCGCGCTAAACTAAAGTCAATCACCTCTGAATTGGGCGCCAGGCGACCGAATGTGAGTGACCTCCAGATTTCGCGCCGACCAAACGAAAAGTCATGAGCCGTTCGGTTTTGCGTCCAACCAAAGTCAGTCACCTTTGGTTTTTCGCGCCGAACGAAAGTCAGTGACCTCTGGATTCGCGCCAGCCGCACGAATGTGAGTGACCTCCGGATTTCGCGTCAGCCAAACGAAGGTCAGTGGCGTCTGGCTATTGCCCCCAAATCAAAATCAGTTTCGTTTGGATTTCATGCTAAAAGAAAGCCAGTCACCTTTGGATTTCGCGCCAAACGAAAGTTAGCGACCTCGCGATTTCGCGTCAAACAAAATTCAGGGACCTCGCTCGGGATTTCGCGCCAAACGAAAGTTAGTGACCTCGCGATTTCGCGTCAAACAGAATTCAGGGACCTCGCTCGCGATTTCGTGCCAAACGAAAGTCGGTGACCTCTGGACTTCGCGCCAGCCGAACGAATGTGAGTGAACTCCGGATTTCGCGCCAGCCAAACGAAAGACAGTGGCCGCCGGATTTTGCGCCAGCCAAACGAAAGTCGGTGACCTCTGGATTTTACGCCAAACGAAAGCCAGTCACATCTGGAGTTCGCGCCAAACCAAAGACAGTTTCGTTTGGATTTCGCGCCAAACGAAAGACGGCCACCTCGGGATTTCGCGCCAAACGAACATCAGCGACCTAGGGATTTCGCGCCAGCCAAGCGAAAGTCCGTGACATCTGGATTTTGCGCCAAACCAAAGATAGTGACATGTGGATTTCGCGCCAAACCAAAGTCAGTCGTCACCTCTGGCCTCGGCGCCAAACGAAAGTCAGTGATCTCGGGATTTCGCGCAAACGAAAGTCAGTGACCTCTGGATTTCGCGCAAGCCGAATGAATGTGAGTGACCTCTGGATTCCGGGCCAGCCAAACGAAAGGCAGTGGTCTCTGGATTTTGCGCCAAACCACAATCAGTCACCTCTGGAGTTCGCGCTAGGCCAAAGACAATTTCATTTGGATTTCGCGCCAAACGAAAGTCACAGACCTCGTGATATCGTGCCAAACAAAGTCAGTGACCTCTGGATTTCGCGCCAGCCGAAAGAATGTGAGTGACCTCCGGAGTTCGCCCTAGATGAACGAAAGTGAGTGGCCTCTGGATTTCGCACCAAACGAAAGTCACAGACCTCGTGATATCGTGCCAAACGAAAGGCAGTGACCTCTGGATTTCGCGCCAGAAGAATGAATGTGAGTGACCTCCGGGTTTGGCGCCAGCCAAACGAAAGTCAGAGTGGCCTCTGGATTTTGCACCAAAACCAAAGTCAGTCACCTCTGCAGTTCGCGCCAAACCAAAGATAATTTCCTTTGGATTTCGCGCCAAACTAAAGTCACAGACCTCCGGAATTTGCGCCAAAAGAAAGTCGCAGACCTCCTGATTTCGAGCCAAACGAAAGTCAGTGACCTCTGGATTTCGCGCCAAACGAAAGTCAGTCACATCTGGTTGCGGCACCAAACGAAAATCAGTCACCTTTGGATTTCGCGCTATACAAAACTCAGTGACCTCTGGATTTCGCGCCAGCCGAACGAATGTGAGTAACCTCAGGATTTCGCGCAAGCCGAACGAAAGTGAGTGGCCTCTGAAGTTCGCGGCAAACGAAGTTCAGGGACCTCTAGAGTTCGCTCCAAACGAAAGTCAGTTACCTCGGGATTTCGCGCCAAACGAAAGCCAGTGACGTCCTAGTTTCGCGCCAGCCAAACCAAAGTCAGTCACCTCTGGATTTCGCGCCAGCCAAACGAAAGTCAATGACCTCTGGATTTCGCCCCAAACCAAAGTCAGTGACTTCTGGATTTCGTACCGTCCAAACGAAAGTCAGCGCCCTTCGGATTCTCACCAAACGAAAGTCAGTAACACTTTCGCGTCAACGAAAGTCAATGATGTCCGGATTTCGCGCCAACCGAGAGTCGGTGACCTCTGGATTTCGCGCCAAATGAAAGCCAGTGACCTTTGTTTTTGGCGCCAAACGAAAGTCAGTGACCTGTGGGTTTCGCGCCAAACGAGCGTCAATGACCTTTGGTTTTTGCGCCAAACGAACGTCAGTGACCTCGGGATTGAGAGCACGATGTAAGTCAGTAGAAACCAAATCAACGACAGATATGTAGTCTAGAACCCTCTGCTCGCCTCTAGACTACAAAAAAACGAACAAGAAGGAAGAAGAAGAAGAAGAAAAAAACAGGGGCAACATCCTCTTTGAACTGCACGTGTAAACGATCCAGAAAAACAACCACCCATCACCAAACGCGAAGAACAAGACAAAAAAAAAGTCCTCAAACAGTCAAAAGACCTCGAAGTAGGTGACCGAACAAAGCAGATCGACAACACACAGCCAATGAACTGCTTCCGGCACGCGAGGCCAAGCGGAACCAAACCAAGCAGCAAGAAAACCACCGGTCACCGACCACGCTCCTTTCATCTTCGACAATAAGGAGTAATACATAAAATTGGAGGCCCAAAGGCTTAGACCTCAATTATAAAAGGCAAATGCCGTACCTCTACAGATACCAGATGATATCCCGGGGCATATCCTCTCGTGCATGAAAAGCAGAGAGGAAATCTGAAAGAAGGTACGCGCGGCAATTAAATATCGGAAAGGACACTGCTATGGTGGTGCAAAAACATCCGAGCTCGCTCGGCCCGAAGAGTGGCGAAACACAACTCCAGAATTACATACTTCATAATTGACCATGAAGGGTGGTCGAAAATATCTCGCGAGAGGACTGTTGCTGTAGTAGGTAGCCAGCGAGACACAACAGGCACCGAGCACAAACTATCAAGCGCGCGCAACCAATCAAGCACATACACACTGCGAGCCGACTCCGTACACCACAGCAGGCAGATGAGAGAGCAAATGATCTCCACACAACACACCGCTCACCCATTCTTCGCCGACACACAAAGTCATGCTCACGCGACGATGACGATAGTTCGGCAAATTTCGTGGCGCGCACAAAAACACCGGCGACCCGCACAGCTAATACCAGCGGCATTTTGTGCACAAAACCTTGACTTCGCACGCCCACACCACCGCGATGAACAAACATCCCTCTCCATAGATCTGCGCCGAAAAAAAAAGAATCCAAACAAGGAAACAACGTCCACGCAGACAGTACCTAATATCACACAAGACCGAAAGGACGTCACGTCCAACGTCGGAAAAAAAAAAAAATGCGACGGGAACACCTCGCGGGCAGGCGTTTCACGTAAGTAACCGTCCGACTTCGCCCTCGCAATACCGTCCCCGCCTTCGAGATATCAAACGGCCCATCACACTCACTCAGGGACCCGGGAGAGTTCATCTAAGGCTCAATCTCTGCATCATCATGCAATCGACTGCGAGACACCAAAAACGGGGGTCATACACCCGGACGGGAGAGAGGTCCTTTCACTAAAAGGTGCGCCCCCAATGCACGCCGCGGCCATTGGTCGCGCCACCACGGAACAAAATCGCAACCGTCGCGCACGGCATACAAAGATCTACCAACCTAGCATTGGTGGCGTTCTCTGGATTCGGGCCGAGGGAGGGAACCGCTGTAATGCAACATCCGCGCGACTCTCTCCACCCCTGGATCGAGCTTGCACCGGGAACAGGCCACGCCGTGACAGCTGTACACGGGGAAACCTACATCGACTCCGCCGTGCACAAAAGGACGGAAGTCAACGACAGAACCGCTCTCCAGAGACGCCTACCCGGGCATATGCACTCTGCCGCTATAGCAGCAGTGAACGTACGTCGCTCGCGCAGCAGCCATCGTCTCACGACCGGAGAAGCAAGACGGAGCAGGTGGCTCCCGCCACGAAGCCCGAGCACAGGAACGCCGCTACCCACCAACCCTTCGACCGCGGGAGCTCCGCCAAGCCCTCGTACCGCGCACCCCGTCCCCAAGCCCACCGGCTGTACTTCCCTAGGCTAAACCCGACCGCCCCTACCGCCGCTGCCACCAGCAAGCACAGCAGAACCAGCCCTCCCGACGCCCGGCCGGCGTCCTGAAGCCCGTGAGGACCCTCCCCTCCTTCTATCTGCTGGCCCCCTTCCCCCGCCGCCATCTGCATGTCCGCGGCACCGCCTTCTTCGCCAAAGCTGGCGGCCTCGCCACCGAAGTCGTCGTCCGAATCGTCGTCCGAATCGTCGTCCGAATCGTCATCCGAGGAGGAGGAGGAGGAGTCGGTGCAGTCACAGCCGGCGGTGATGTTGCCGTCGCGGCGCTCCCGTCTAGCCTTGGCAAGGCTGGCGAACCACTTGGAGCTGTCCTTGGGGTACCGCGCCTGCCCGTTGTCGTAGTCGACGAAGGTCAGCCCGAACCGGGGCCTGTAGCCGTCGGACCACTCGAAGTTGTCCAGGATAGACCACGCTGCGGGGGGTGAACGAGAAGACGGCGGGAAGGGTAGTGAAGGACCAGCAACAGCAACACAGGGCACAAAGTCAACAGCAGCAGCTGCAGCAGCAGCAGCAGCAGTAGCAACAACAACACCCCAAAGCTTTAATCGTTAGGTTTTTGTGATAGGGCCGAAAGAACAAGTACAATCGCCGTTGCACAACTCCGGGCAGTGGAGCTACTGCCGGGGCCGGACAGATGGCGAACTCAGGCCGATGGGCGACGGAAAACCGACAAAAATGTCGGATGCGTGTGAACCACGGCCCGGAAGGGAAGGAGGGCCAGAGGGCTAAAGGTCAGGGACGGGCCGGATCGCTCCCGTCGCGCTTGGGTTAGAAACGCAAAAGGGTCCCGTGCAAGAAAGGGGGTTGCAATTGCCGGGGGTAAAGGCCAGGGTTAAGTGGGCGAAAGGCAGGCTTAAGACTGGGGATTGGATTAGAAACCGAAATGGTCTAGACCAAGAAATAGGGTTGGGACTGTCGCGGTAAACACCAGGAATAAGCGGGGGGAATGAATGCCAGGCTAAATAGACCGCGGGGGGCTAGCTATTGCCCAAAGGTTTGGTGTATTTGTACCGCCTTGGCCAAGTGCCGTGTGCTATTCAAGTATCGTCTGCCTGCAGCGTTTCGTCGCCAACAGATCGTTGCCCGGGGCGTTGTAGCATCGGTCGACCCCATCGGGTACTCAGCGAAAGAGGTACGGTCACTTGACACATACTTCCCAGTCTAATTTCATCTGACGGCGCCCCCCGACCACTGACCCTGGCTCCCACCCTACCGTGATTGTGCGTAACCCCTTTGACCTGTCACAATACCAAGCTCAACCGCCAACTCACCGTAGTAGCCTCTCACGTCCACCGCATCCTCCACCATCTGTGGAAACAAAAATACAACCGGGCGCGGGGGGGGGGGGGGTTGTGGCGCACAACCGTGTAAGCTGCCAATGGCGGTGAGGCAAGGCGGGCGCCAATTGTGCCGGTGGTATCGAAATAATGGGGAGCGTAGATTTCGTGGAAGGTGGAAGTGTTCCCGGTCTGACGGCGCAGTTCTGCTCTCGAGGACAACGTATCTACAAGATTGAGCATGTGGGCGAAGCGCGGGTAACTCAGCCTGCGAGAGAAACAAAAATCGCTCGCGTCATTACAGCTGAGCCAATAGCTGGTGGGCTTCTCCCAGGAATGCCTCTGTGAGCAAAAACTCGGCCACTGGAAACAGCGGGACGGTCAGTGCAAAGCAAGACCCCGGAAAAGCATCCGTGCAAAACCTATAAACGAATAAAAAAGATCAGCTCCACGCCCCGAGGTTACCCGCATCGAGGAAATGCCGCCAAGGGCGTCGTTTGCACCGGAAACGCGTGCGTCATGTGCTTGGGATCCTTGATCGGAGGAAAACAGTCGGACACCACAGGCGAGCAGGTAACATCGGAACACCCCTCCCACCTCCCCACCCCCCCACCCGTTCAGCGGCCCCCCCGCAGAGCTTTCTATTTGCTCCTGTAAACAAAGAAGTACCATAGTGGTACATGCCATCCAGGTCTTCGCACTCCTCCTCAGCAAGTCACAAATCTGCCTAGCCAAAGTAACCGTGCAAGACCGACCATACCCATGCCCTCGGGGCGACTCCGAGCGTCTCGTCTCATCCGCGTGGACACGGCCGGTGCGATCCTGGCACACAGGACGCGTCTTGTCTATGGGGTACAGTACCCCCACGGCGACTATATACTTCAGCGCAGGCCTCTTCAGTGACCACCTGTTCTTATGGCCAAGTTCTTGGGTGTTTTTAGGCTCAAGTTTTCAACCGTTGAAGTTCCTTAGTGGTCGCGCGTTCTGTTGACGCCTATCAATGCCTCTACAATACTCACCGCCGTCACCATGGACGTGATGTAGCCGTGGTAGTACGACTGCCTCGCCTCGTCCTTCAACGCCTCCTCCAACTCCATTTCGTCTTCGCCGGCCCTGCCCGTTGGCGCGACGGCGTAGGTTTGAGCAAGACGGACGAACAGCAGTAGTCAGGACGATACAGCAAATAGCACTTGTCCTTTTTCGTGTGGATAACCTATGTAGGCATACCAGGCTTGATTGACCCTGGAGGTCTTGAGTGCGAAGATCTACACAAAGATAGAAAAAAAGAAAGAAAGGAAGGAGGAAGAAGAAAGAAATAAACTATTAAAACTATAGAAATAAAGGTGAACAAACGTTACTAATGCAGATCCGAGACGCTAGAGTCGCGGACTAAAACTCCGCAAGCGGCGTGCGGTACCAACCACACACTGCACCATATCCATACAATTTTTCACCTACCCAGCTGCAGGACGGAATACCCATGGTATGGAATATGCGTGTGTTCCGGGATGGGCAACAAAAAGCAAATTACCACTTTGATATTCACAACCAACCGCTTGCGTACGGAGTTCCACATACCTGTCCACGCCATTCTCCGTGACGAAGATGATGGGTCGGCCATACCGCGAAGCAACCCATACCAGCAGTGGCCGGAACCCCTCGGGCGCAATGGTAAGCCAGTCTGTTGCCGCGGCGCCGCCGTTCATCGTCCCGTTCAGGTCCATCTTTTTTGTCGTGTGATATTTGTTTCAAGTTTTCATGTCGCAAAAGGGGGTCACAGCACCGACGGATACACGCGCGTGAGTGGTGGGTGGGTGCGGTAGAAGAAAGAGGGTAGAAACATCAGGGTAGAGGTTAGCGCGTTATCGCCAAGACGTTGGACCCGGAATTTCTTGTGATCAGGCCGCGAAGGACAAGGTTTCTTGCAGCAAGAGGTCAGTCGTGCGGACGATGAAATTCAGAGTGACTGTGTGTGTAAGAGGGATAGAGAGAGAGAGAGAGAGAGAGAGAGACACACACACACAGAAAGAGAGACAGAAAGAGAGACAGAGAGAGCCGAAAGTTCAAAATAATGCCATTGTCACGCGGAAAGACTTGGACCCGATCGTCAAGAACATACCGCGTGAGAGGGGAGGGCGAACATAACACACAACACGAACCTGTTGTGAGGAAAAAGCTGGGCACCTTTCATTTGCCGCTCATGATTCTGTATGACATACTTAATATGAGGAGATACAGCAGCAGGAAGGACGAGGAAGCAGAAACACGAGTCCAGCAACTGCTGATTCAGAGACCGAGGGAGTGGCCTTGGAGGCGTGAGTGAGCCAGTCCATCATGCGAAGGCACTCTAGGCCTGCCAGACAAGGAATGATAGTCACGACAACGAAGCGGCACTGATCACGTCCTGCAACGATCAATGCCTGTAAACCTGTCAAAACAAACAACCAAACAATTTTCTTTTTCTTTTCTGCCAACCTAGTCAAAGAGATAAAGATGAGAGGCAAGGGCGACAAAAAAAAAACAGAAAAAGAGACACCAATAGACAAGAGAAAGAAGTCGGACCTTGGTCTGGATGGCACCAATGTCCATCGACCAGCCGTCGCCCGGAGGTGTCTCGGGAAGCGTGATACCGGCGGCGCGGGCCTTCGCCGGCGACGTTCCCTCTCGTGGCGGGTCTTCATCGGGGATGTCGGTGTAGTACCTGTGCAGTTCGCAGAACGTTGTGGCAAAGGGAGGGGGGGGGGGGGGGGGGGGGGGG
>FN649743.1:720070-746423 GCA_000310025.1 Ectocarpus siliculosus | reverse complement strand
GGGGGGGGGTTGCTTGCCAGACCACACATGGGGGGGGGGGATTATTTCTGCAGTTTTCTTTCTTCTCGAGATGATTGATGATCTGTAAATTGTCTCGCTTGGGTTGCGTCGTTCGAATAGACGCAGGCGTACGGTGAATGTAATCTGAAAATTGTGTGGAGCCTGAGAAATAAAGACTCGGAGTGCGTGCAGGGCGTCATCCATGTGTGTCATGGTGGCGAAAATTCTTGACTAGGAGCACTGTAGGAGCAAGCAGGTGCTACTTACTTTTCCGTCTCCTTCAACGGGCGCGCGTATCACGGGTCAAAAGGCCCGCCCATTCACTAGTCTAGGGCAATTACAACGAGCACCCGCCCCCCCCCGCAGCCAATATCTCCCTCGTGTCTCTTCGCCAGGACGCGAAACCGTTCGTCTCGAAAGGGGGGGGGGGGGCTGTCGCGTTGCCTCGGCTACCCCGACTTTTGAGCTGTACGTTTGATCGTTACAACCCTCTCCCACGCTCTGATTATCAAAGAGCAAACCAGAACGGCAAAACGACGATCGCAGTAACCGTTTGCCGCGCTCCGTATCCAACAGCAAACCAGGTCTTCTCGCTTGGTGCTGCGAGAGCCTGGTCCGGTGAGAACCTGGTCCGGTGAGAACCCGGCGTGCTCCGTCCCAGCTTCGTAGATGCGAGGTCAATGGTATAACGACTACAGCATGCACACGACTATGAGTACAACCCCCCTTCGAAGTAGGAAGGAACGATTGGTGAACGGTGATCGGTCCTGTGGGAACAACAATGCTCCATCCTCTCGAGAGGACGCGCGGTGGTCAATGGTCTCACCGCTAAGACATGCACAACATAAGAGTACCCCCCCCCCCCCACCCCCCCCCCCCCCCTATTTTTGGGGAGTGGGAATTTTTCCGAAGGAAAAAAAGGATCTCCAGGAGGAAATGAAACAAAAAGGGGGTGACATGGACAAATTTGGTAAATTTAACAACAGCCAAAAAACGATCGCGATAATTGGGGATAGATGGTGGGCACAAGAGGCCCTAGAGGACGGGGATAAGATGTGCAAGAAATTTTTTATGTAGTTTGTGGCAGAAACGTAAAGAGCTCCCAAATGTTGGTGGTGTCTCTAGTAGGGGTAGGAACGGTGCTCTGTCTCGAAAGGGACGCGTGGTCAATGGTCAAATGACTAAGGCAAGCAACAAATGAGTACGTCCCCCGTCCTCACCAGGACGTATAGTGATTCAGGCCGAAGAAGTCGTTGCTCCCGGCGATCAGGGCGCTCTCCTCCTCCGTGAACACCGGAAGCCGATCCCCGACCAGGTCCTTCATGACCTGAGGGTAGTCCCCGAAGTATATGGGATCGGCCCACCACGCCAACTGGAATTCCACGAAACGCTCCGCCGTCGCCTTGTCGGCGTCGGAGTCAGGGTCCAGCGGCTGGAGGGCAGCGGGCACCAAAAATAAAAAAACAAAATCGCTATAACCAAACAGTGGATGAAGAAAACTGTAAGTAAAATAGTTTCATTCGAATGTGGTTGGTGCAAGGATCATTTCATGCGTCGGGAAATGCCGAGTAAACGCTGACTTGTGTCGGAGGTGGGGTCTTGCCGGTGGTTTCAGACTCAGGTGTTGGCCCCCCTCCTCCTCTGGTATGAGACGCACCCCTCCCATTCCATGAACCAGACAACGAGACAACGAGACAACGAGACCTTTTTCTATGGCGGGCAAGTAAAAAGCAGAAGACCGTAGCGGGCACAAAAAAAAAATGGATATTAACGTATTAACGACCAGTGGATGAACAAGAGTGTACGTTTCGTACTGTTCCAATAACAAACGTGGGAATAAACATCCAGTGGATGACAAAAGAGGGAAGCGTTGCGTTTCTCTTAGGCTCGTTCATGTTGTCGTTGATGTTGGGGTCCTTGGGGTAGTCCTTTGAAAAAGCGAACAACGACATCGTGGTCCACTCACTCTACCCATCTCCCACGTCGCCGCAGTTGAGCGTCGCACCGATCGTCCGCTCCTTTGATATGTATGGTATATCTATACAGCGGTAATCGCACCAGAACATCAAAATAGCACAAAGTACAATAACAACTACAATAATCGGGCTTGAAGAGAGCTTCATTCACAGAACAACACTTGGGACCACACAACACGATACGATACGATACGATACGATACGATACGAAACGGCTGGGGTAGACGATGGCAGCTTGTCGTCAACTCTCTTTGACGGAAAAACTCCCGCCCGTCACTGCATCCACATCGTCCACAAAGTCGCCCTTGTCATCATCAATCATCAATCGTCTCGCTCACCACAGCCCAGTCACAGTTGAGAGTCATGCCGATAATTCCCCGTTGCTCCGCCTTGTACTTGGTTCGGTAGGTGGACACCGCCCTAGCGTGAGAGTTGAGGACGTTGTGCCCCGCGATGTAGGGCTCCGTGAAGCTATCCCCTTCATCACAGTGTGTCCTGGGAGGGGGGGGCAACAAAGATGACAAGGTTGTTGTTGTTAGATGCCCCCTGGCCGAAAGAACGCTCCTCCGCACAACAGGTGAGACAGCATACGTTAGGCAAGCGGGCATGCAGAACGTGCCCACCACTGAAGAAAACCAAATCGCTAGTCTAAGAAATTGCGCGTTAGTTGGCCGTCACTTCAGAAAAACAAACTGCCAGCCGAAGAAAATGAGGTTTAGTTACACGTCCACGTAACTTGAACCCTAGCCACACTAAATAGAAGGTACCATACATGTAAGGCTGGTTTCCCCCGCTGATAAAAAATCAAGGAGCGAGCGAGCAGCCCTCGTTTCCATCCACCCCCACCCTGTCCAGGATGGGGACAGCGGATGCCACCCCCACGGCGATATGAGGGCTCTCACGTTATATCGCTACGGCCACACACACAAAACCCTGCCGAGGACACCCACCCCCACGCCTTGTTTTCACTTTAACCGCGAGAAAATATTGTTGCGAGGATATGACAGGGAGGGGGTACGCGGACCCTACATCCCTATCCCTAACCCCATTTCCCCCATTAGCATGCTTTATCCAACATGTTATACTTGAACAAAAAACAACCCGCGAAGGCTAACTGATTCACTTGCCTGTTTGAGCAGCGTCCGGGTGCGTGCCCGCCTGTGGAGTAGCCGTGGTGCACGAAGCTCCAAGGCTCGTTGATGGTGATCCACTTCTTCACCTGGAAATGCAAAAACGGCGAGCAATCCGCCACGTTGACGACCCGAAACATCTTATGCGGCGTGATACGGACGCAGCTAACTCGGCAGGGAGATCGGGGGGCTTGCGACCACTCCCCAAGGTTGTGCTTTCGATGCAGCCTTTTTCCCTTTCTCCTCCTCTTCTTCCCTCGAGTTCAAAACATTTTGCAGGAAAGGGTAAATATAAATCAACGGAGATAGGGTTCGCGTCGGCGAGCACCGTCTCGTGAAACCAAGGACAATCATTAACGCAGCGGTGAAATGTTTCACCCCGAAAATCGTCACAAAAAAATACAAGGACGCAATCTCGATATCACACGCGTCAGGCGGGATACACGGCGCACGACGTCCGTCACTTAGAACCGTACTCCACACACCTACATCGCTGCCTCTTCGTCCAACCTGTTCTATTGCTGTCTTTACTTTACACTCCACGCACACCAAAACCCTTCCAGTCTCTACCGCGGACCCTAACCCCTTTTCCAAGGCAATGGTACGGACTAAAGCGTTAGCATCTTCTTTCTTACCTTGCCGCCATACTCCCGGAAGCAGGTGTCCGCGTAGGCATCGAACGCCGGGACGATAGATTCGTTGAGCCAACCGCCGTACTTGTCTTCCAGAGCCTTCTCTCTCATGATTCAACGATGCACCATACAAACAAAATAATGTGCACGCAGGCAGCAGCAGCAGCAGCAGCAAGCAGCAGCAAGCAGCAGCAGACACGAACCGTATCACGTGAAGTTGAAAATATTTGAAGGACGAACGTTGCAACATTTTACAAGAGACGCTTGCCGTACGGGGATAAGTCAAGTCGAAATGCCGGCATTCCACCGCCGCCGCTCTCTCCTGGTTGATCGACTCACAACGTACTTCAGCATGAGAGTTAGCCACCAAAGCGGTTCGTGAACGACCTTCGACCAAATGGTTACATACGAATCGGATATCGTAACGCCCCGAATGAGGTTCAAAACCTTGGTTATTGAAAAAGGAACCTACCGGCGCGTTCTTTATTTCTTAACGGCACTCGCAAGTATTTCGAGGGTTTCAGGAGGGCTCCAACACTTTTCCCGAGATGAGCGCAACTACTGCAACGCCAACGTCAACGCAAGACACCAACAGCAAGTCGGCAAACATCAAAACCCAAAGCCATCGCCACCTGCGGTAGATCCCAGTGGTACAGCGTGACCACTGGCTCCAGCCCCCTCTCCAGCAACGAGTCGATGACGTCGTGGTAGTGTTGGATGCCCTCAGCGTTAGGCTCGTCGCCCTCCCCCTCCGGGTAGATGCGGCTCCACGCGAACGACATTCGGAAGCCGTCGAACCCTGCGGCCTTGGTCAGGTCGGCATCTTCCTCGTACCTGATTAGAGGAGGCCGGCAACGCGGGGTACTCGACGGTTACATGCTTCGTGGGTATCCCGCTATTTTAACTACAAGCAGTGACGTGTTTCTGTGGGAACGTCGGTTGATGCTTGTCCCAGAGAAAACATGCATGCACTTCCGCGAGGGGGGAATGCTACGTGCGCGTTGCATGTGGGGTAGCTTTCTCCTTGTTCAGCTGCTTTGAATGTGCACGGACAGGGACTCTCCACCGCGACTTCCCCCCCTCTCGAGGGGGGGGGTCCGGCAGAATAGAAAAGAGAGCGTTCGCGCGTATTTGGTATCCCTTATGACGAAGCCGACATCTTTTGAGTGATCAGCCGGATAGCACAGCGCGGTCGATGCTATCTAAAGCAACACAAGAGCAACCACACACACATTGGTAGAGAGTAACCCAGCACAGGGTAGCTGGTGCTACCACACGTCGGAGAAACAGAAAATGAAGTATGCCGCTTGGTGGCGTTTAGTCTTATTCAACTTGCACTCCACAAGCAGGGCACCAACCTGTCGTCTTCTAGTTCCTGCTTACCCTCCGTTGGCAGAACCCTTTGCTGTTGCTACCGTTTCTGTTTGTAGTCGGGAGAGCAGCATAGCCTCCCCCATGACGCCCCCTCACGGGGTCCCAGATCATGGCCTCCAGAAGTATTTTTCTGTTTTCAGCCGCGCTTTTCATCGGCCAGCCGGCTATGAAGCGTGGTCGATGCTAACTATAATAAAAAAAATGACACACACTTGAGACTGACGTCATGGCATTGCTCAGCCGGTTAGCGTAGTCCATGCTAACAACAACACATTCCGAGACTGCCGTCTTTTAAATTGGTCAGGCGGATAGCGCGGCCGACGCTAAAAAAAACACACACACACACACACAAACAAACACACACCCGCCTGTGGTACGAGTCGCAAGCGACGTCTCCGTTCTCCCCGCGGGCTACCTTGGGTGGATCCATGTGGGAGAAGGTGTCCCAGATCGTTGGGCCGCGCCCACCCTTGTCCACCGCTCCCTCGATCTGTTTTGTAAGGTGTGATGGGTGCCGATGATGACTGGGGTGATGACGATATTGTTGTTGTTAATGATGATGATGTGCGGGCTCATGATGATTTGTTGTTGTTTCGTTGGTGGCGGCGGGGGCGGGTGGCGGAGGAGGTGGTGTTTCGTTCAATACAAAAAAAACGCAGGTTCTTGTATCGTTGGCGAGAATCTACAACAAGCGATACACCTATTATACCATCCTGTGTAGATTGGCAAAAATAGCTCAAATATCTTTAATTTTATCTTTGGCACAAGCTTTTTATGGCTGCAGAATGTTGCAAAAAAGTTAAGTGTTGCAACTTTTCTTGTAACTTTCCTAACGTACGCTCAGTATCGAAACCTCTGCTGTACCCGTTCGAGACACCGCCACCGACATACAGTCAAAAACGACGTGTATTCTTCCGACTTCTTCAGTTGCCATGATGCTACGTAGAAGACACAAGAAATTTTCCACGTTGCCCGCCTCGGCTGAGCTGTCTGCTTTTCTCCACACAAATGCGCGCTGGGCCAATCCGGTTCACTGACAGGAACATAGTATTATTGCATGTGCACACTTTGCAGTCTTACTTTTTCAGCAAACAAACACAGCGAGATGCCAGAAACGCGGTGGGCAGTGTGTTGCGGTTAAATTACCACATGCCGATGCCGATGAGACCCACATGCCTCCATCGTGAGGATCAAACGCATCGCCTTTGATCTGAGTCCACCCACAGCTCATGTGGATAAAAGGCGCGCCCGAAGCCTGGTCACAGCGATTAGCCGTGAAGTGTGTAGACTTGCTTAGTCTACAGCATGTAAGGTTGATTGTCCCAACTGAATCAGCGGCCACCGAGTACACTGCACTGAAGGACTGCATGGTATATGATACTGCTGTACAGCAGCAGCAGCAGCACACCTCGCACGTGTATCCTAGAGCAGCGCATGCCACACATTTCACAACATGACACCTCTAACAACCTACACGCGTAGACAAGCGGTGCCAACTACCATCTTGTGTCATCAACCATGATGGTGGTGGTGGTGCAACCGTGTTGTCGACGCGTCATGTGACCTTTCCGTCGAAAGGTGCAAGGATCGTACACTGCTACAATACTTCGTACATGGCAATGTCCGCAGACGAGTATAAAGGCGGCAGGACGATAGGAACGCTGCCCTACCTCTCGCTCCTTGCCCTTCCACACACCTGATACGCAGCCGAAGCTGTCCCGAACACGAAGCCCGGCGGCAACCCATCGATGATCGCATCGAAGTCGAAGACATGTTCCCCGCTGCTGCTGCTGCTGCTGCTGCTGCTGCTGCTGCAGTCGACCAGCCGAAGCTGCATACCATCAAGCAGCGCCACTAGCAGCAGGGCCAACCCTGCTCCTCTTCCATTCGTACGGCGGTGGCGCATGATTTTCCCTCTTCAAGGCCTGGTGTGTGATACAGCAGCGAGAGCGCGTCGTGTGGGCGGCCAGCGCAAGTAGCGCAGAGAATGACATGAACGTGGTCAGCCCACCACCGAGGGGGGATCGCGGATGCGATATCCAAACACGGAACGCACCCTGGGCTATGCCCTTCCGCTGTCATCTGCGCGCTCACAATTCAAATACACACAGATCGCGGATAACAAGCAGGTCAGCGGAAGACAGCAGACGTGACACCACTCTGCTGTAGCGCGTGCAACACCGACTATGAGCTCCAAGAAAAAGGTGTGAGGCAATCAGCGTAGATGTGTGTGTAGGCTGCTTGTAAGTGGGTCCGCGTTGTGCGCTATTCTGCACGTGTAGACGAGTCTTCTCTAGCGCTTCCCGCGCACGCGCCAACAACAGCAGGAGTGATGCATTCGTTGCCTGCTTATTTTGTTGCCGCTCCCTGTTTTACGTCTGGCGACTGCTGCACGTAATGGCTCATCGCCCACGTTCACAGCAGCACCGTCCCACAGCATTACGACACAAGATAACGCCGCACATCCTTGCGTAAGATAAGGCACCCCACACAGAATTCAACACCCGGGCTCTTTGCAGGATTTAAAAAGAGGAGCCGAACACGACCCAGGTTAGATAAGATATCACGGAGGCCATGCTGTAGTTTAACCGCGGCGCTGATTCAGCAGTGGTTCCTGGTGACATGCAAGATGGCAGCCCAGCAGGGAACATGCGCAACACACCTCCGAGCGTGGGGGAACCACACCCCTGTAAGGAGTCCTTCAATCTTCAATACACAGACCACCTTTGCATAGGTTCTTTGTGCCAGGTGGTATTAGTGATACAATGTACATGCAAACCTCTTTTCACCACATGACAACTCTCTCTTCGCTGTTTATCGTTCATGCCGGGGATATGTGCGTAGAGCCTACCCCCACCCCTCACTTGCGCGCGACTGGCGAACGCTCGGCAGGAACTTCACTGCTGTTGTAATTTAGTCCGTGGTGTCAATGCTATCAACCCCGCTCAGTACCACACACCCTGCCAGTGCGGAAGCAGTGCGGTAGTTTGTTCAGGCATAGGTATCACCCCCCCCCTCCTGCCACGCGGCCCGCATGTGTCGCCGCAGACACCGTTGTTGGGGTTTCTTTGCAGGCGATGATGCTGACACACGCCCTAGTTTCCACGCAACTTGGAGTCCCTGCAAGTGTGGTACATCACGCCCCTCGCTACTACCACACCCCTGGTTACCACACATTCGTGGTTCCCGCGACCTTCACTTTTGTCGCCCGGTCTACACAAGCTAGCACACCCTCCACAGAATACAGCACCCGGTGATAATGAAAGCCAAAATGTTACGTCCCCGGCGTGTGTTGTCTGGTGTCGTACACCGTATTGTGAGAATTGTGGTGAGTATCCCAGCACGTAGCAGCAGAAGCTGACGCCCACCGACGCTAAATAAATAGTCGATGTGACAGATGATGCGATTTTGTAAACACGGCGCTTCGGTGGCCAACACAGATGCACACAGATACGCAGATATGGTACCTTGGTATACCCCGGGATCTTCCGTCCGGTGCGCTGCTGTACTCCCGAATCCCCGGACAATTCGCCCCGTGTTGGCTTCGGTGTCAGGGGGAAGAAATATATGTGCATGTTATTTTTTTCGTCGAAGTATTCCGTGTAGACAAAGGCCAAGGCTTCACAGAGTCTTACTTTGTGGGGCCCCGTGGCTTGCTTTCCGTACAACCTTCACAATTTCCGTCGCGACCTTCCACTACTTGCTGCTGTACCGGTGGTACTTTCGGCGGCAGCACATGGTAAACTACCGCTGATCAAGTTTTACTTAGTCGATGTCCTGCTGCTACAGTAAGCAGCCTCTTGTAATCGTCGAGGCTGGGTGGGGTTCTTAGTTCCGAGGGTTGTGCTAATGTAGGTTTTGGTGTAGGGGTTCTTGACCGAGCTGACAATAATGCTATTCAAAGTTCTTAGATTTTGAGTTTTTCAAGGTTATATCAACTTCTTGACGGACTGACAAGTTCTTCATTTGCTGGCGCTAACTTTATGTATGCGTCCCTCGCCCGCAGGCGCTGAGAGCGGAGGATACTTTACCCAATGCAGTTGCTAAACTGGCCCGAACCAGCGATGGTGGCATCTGCACTGGTCTAGCACAGGTGAGAGAAACGGAAATGGTTCGTTTCCCCACAACGGTGTTGCAATGCACGCGTTGTCCATATTTTATTCTTCAAGTGTTGCATGCACCACAGGCTGCTGCTGTGCGTATCGTGTGCACGTGTAAACAAGGGGAAGTGATACAGTGTGAACAGTCAAGTTTAGGACGGCGAGAAAGGCAAGCTGAGTGTGTTACGTGCGGCGAGTTGTTGAAAAAATTATGTGAAAAACAAGTATATTTCAGCAGAAGTGCATAATAATTCCCCCCTCCAGGGTGTATCACCACAGTAGGCAGCCGAACAGACTTTCTCGGTAGAACAAGCTGTCGTCTCAACAAACAACTAAAGGTGCATGTAGAGTACATTGCATATTCGCTCGAAGTGGTATCCTTGCCGACCTCTCTGCGTGCTGCCGACACCACCGCCTATTCCCGTTCATGAGGTTGGTGTGGATTCCATACGAGCTATCGTGGAGTTCGGGGGCGGAGTGGAGTCGTTCTTGTTCCTGGCTCCCGTGTGCAAGGGCTGGCTGGATGCTTACGCGTACGGAGCGAAGAAGGAGGCCAAGTACACGAGCACGTACACGAGCACCCTCGCCATCGTCATGTCCTCCACCCGCCTGGCGTGGGCTGTATCCGCCGGGTGGAAGGGCGACGAAAACGCATGCAAGCTCGCCGCAGCCACGGGCAAGTTGGACGTGTTCGAAGGATGCCGCAAGCTCGGGTGCAGGGGGGGATCTGGGGTGCTTTCGGCCGCCGTGCGAGGCAAGAACACGGAGATCGTCCAAGCAGTCCTTGATGACCCTGACTGCCCTGTCGGAAAGGACGCGTTGGAGCTAGCGATCATGTCGGGTAGCGTTGAGACGACGCAACTGGTGGGGTGCAAGTACGAATTCCCGAAAGATGACTGGAAGCGTCAGGCTGTAGTTGATGGATTGTTCAAGGCGGCATCGGAGGGCTCCCTGGCTATGGTTCAGTGTCTCTGGGAGTGGGTTCCTGGTCATGGAGACGCAAAGATATTGCGAGACGCGATAGAAAAGTCCGCCAAGAACGACCACTTCGCCGTGGCGGAAAGGTTAGTGAAAACCTATTTGGACCGGTTTGACAATGACGAAGATACCAATGAGGTGATCTTGACGCATTTCCCTTCCTCTCATCCACTGGCGAAGAAGATAGTGGACGACGAGGCGGAGTACCGGGCGTCGCTGGGATTAGACGAGGATATGGACTACGATCTTTATTATTAGACTGAATAGCCCGGGGGTAGCCCCGGCCTCTGTCTGAAGCCCTGTGTAATTTTTTCCCAAGAGGCGTGTATCTGTGTGGCGTGTGATGCGAGTCGATCGACGTTCTGAAGGTGAAATTGGTTGAGATTGGATAAGATCGTCCATAAAATGAAAAACGAAGACAATATTGTACTGGGAAAGGAAAGGAAACATCTCTACTGCTGTAGTAGTAGGGTTAGTAGGTTCGAACCCCTGACCAGGATACGCACCCGACGGTCGCACATGGTATTTTCCCGCAATCTTGTTGGAAGCGATTTGGGTGGACGGCAATTAATTCCAATTCACCGCGGGAAAATATCAGAGCAGGAATTATAAATTAGGAATGACCGAGGACAGTCGTGATGAAAATGATGTGGTACGTGCGTGTGCTGCGGTCTGAGAGAGGGAGACTAGACTATTCTGACAGGTAGAAACGTGCGGCTAGCCCTTGGCCGTGCTAGAAAAAACGAACGAAGCGGCATACAAGAAATAGGGAAAAGCCCTCACACGTACCACGGGTATACATTGCGTCTTCCATCATGTGCATGTGTGTATGTATGAATGTGTGGATGGATGTGCGTCATCTCTCGCGCGTGTGCCAGAACCGAGGAGCCGAGATAAGAGTCTGGCGACAGTCTGTGGCAGCCTGCATTCCACCAAGCTTTCACCGGGTGGTCTCGGTAGCTTTTTACTCGCGTGGCAATTCTGAAGCTCTAGCTTCTCAGGCTATTATCCGTGCGTGGAACTTTTACTTGACTCCCCACCGCTTGCCCGACCCGGTCCAAATGCGGATCTCGAGGTACAGACCAAATGGTGTCGGGAGTATGTTTCGTTGGGGAATTGTCCAAATCATGACCCCTCCCCAAGTTTGAGCAGCATCCGCCTCCGGTGGCAGACAAGAGTCGGCCCTGGTCTGTTTCGCCATCCAAACGAGGTGGTTCAACCAAGAGCTCTGTGCATCCCAATTAGTTTCTTTTTGTTCGTGCTGAGTGAAGAGGGGCGTCCATGTGGTGTGTGTAAACATTGGTCTTACACTTCACATAGGGTTTATTTGTCACTTGGGATAGACGGTCAATTTGGATGTAATGTAGATCGGTCACACGATCCGTCAGATCGATGGAGTGCACTTGCATAAATGTGGACCAGTAGTACTCCAGTACCACGGACATGCGCACTCGAACGATGAGTCTTGTGTGTGCCGCGCAAGATAGACACCCAGAATAGTCTAGATACGACGACAACGCGGGGAGCACCTTTCTTTGCAAATTTCCATTGCTCAAAGCCTGCGCCTAAAGTCAAGCTGTAATTGGCATATAGAGCAAGAGCTCGGCGGGCGCAGGGCGAGGGAAAATACGAAAATACAGAGCGGCGGTTGTGCCGCGCGCGTATCCGGAACGGAACGTGCTGCGCTGCGAACCTGAATGCGGCGCAACTACTGAGCGTGCGTATTGTGGAACGGCACAATCCCGCAAGCTTTCCTCTCCTCGGCCGGCTCGTGTCCATCAGGGGATCCAAGATTAGGAAAACTAAAGATGGAACCAAATGCATCTTCCCATGTGCGAGGATGCGTTCTGTACTTCTTCTTGTTCATGGCGTATGGCTGCGTTTTGCCCTTCATGCCCCTCATCTGGCGGTCCAAGGGACTTTCCGGTGCAAAATGGCTGATGTTCACGCTAAGTAGGCTTGTGCATCATTTGAATCTCCGCTATGTGGAGAGTTCAGGATAAAAAAGTACGTGCTGGAACCGTCCTCAAAGTAGTGCTGCTACAGTATGTATGTAGACACATAACACAATTGGAGCAAAGGATTCATGATAGCGATGGCACTGGAACTGCTTGAAGAGTCAATCGTTTCTGTTTCCGTGAAAACTCGACTTTCCAAGGACGTTCTGTGTGTTTTTAGCCAGTTCCATCCCATCCGTACACTTGGCCGGTTATCTTGGTTAACCGGCCCGTCGCTGCTTATGTGTGCCAACTCGTCTCGAGCTACAAGGTTGAAGCGAACGGCTGTGTTCCCCTCTACTGTTGCCGTCAACGCCGCTGATCAGAGAACCAGGTCGGCCTGCTGGGTGCCATCAATCCGGTTGCATCCTTCTTTTGGACCCCAGTCGCTTGCGCGTTCGCAGACAGGCACAACATTCAGCAGCAGGTGAGGTTGTGAAGCGTGATCCCGCTTATGCTCTTAATCCTTTACACATTATTTAGTTCGATGCACCCCGGATATGTTCTTCCCCGCACCTACATACACAGCAGCCCCCGCCGACAACCCCGGGCCGGTGTCACCACGGAGAGAAGAATGAGTTGGTGTTTGACTCGTGTCCGCGAGAGTAGCATCATCCCCCCCCTCCATGATGGTGTGGGGTGGACAGAGAGCGTATTCGAATCGGCGTACGGGTTTTTCCAGGCCGCTCCGTCATTCCTTTGTGTAGACCATTCTTCTCGGAAAGGAAGGAGCCGTGGCGAGTTTGTGCACGCTGTGTCAATCCGCGCACTATTTCCGCCACGGAGGGCTACGAAGCTAAGTCCGTCTTAACCCTTTACTCTGCGCACGTTCCTGTTGTTTCTTCCCCTTCCTCGACTCCTCCGCCGGTACTTAGGATTAATTTGTATCCTACCACGAGTAAGGTCGTCTACGCGGCATCGATCCTGTACGCCGTTACCCGGCCGTCGGTGTTGTTGGCCGGCTCCTTCCTAGCCGTGGCGGCCGTGGAGATTTCGGTTTCGGTCTCCGAAAGCCCCGTCGGTAGTCTCGTCGACGCGACTATCAGGCACGCTTCCGGGGGAGATGGGTGAGTGGGAATCTTGACAGCAAATAGGAACTGAATATGTGGACGGTTTGTCCAATCACGCAGAGACTACCATATCATAAACTGCTGTGCCCTTACACTTCTGCCCTCACCCGTGCTCTCGTGAAAGTTGCGCTGGTCATGCTGTAGTACACTTATGATGTTCAAGCTTGAAGAGACCAATGGCCCAAGACAAGCAGCACGTATAGTAGCCCTCTCCAAAAAGGTACGAAACACCGATGTGCCGGACAACCAAGATGAAATTCGAGATTAAATAGCCGCGAAATGAGATCCCCCAATCTACACCATATTACACACGCATATTCTGACCCCTTCCCCCCCGCCAAAGGTTCGGCTCCCAGCGGTTATGGGGTGCTGTGGGCTTCGGGATCGCCTCTCTGGTCGCCGGGTATGTGTCCGATCTGTACGGAGGAAGCTTTTCCGGCGTGATGCTGGTATTTGTGGGGAATGTTCTCGTGGCGCTGATGGCGTCGACGGGCGCTCCTATCGGGCAAGTGAACAAGGACAACGACAACGACGACCAAGACGGCGAAGGAGCCAGCGGCGGGTGAGTTGGGTGTGCTGCTTGCTTGATGGTTGTACATGTTGATATCCTTGCTTGCTTTGACGGTCGGATTGATTCTGCACCCTTGATCGACGACAGTGGCATTCACGATGCACGGTATGTACATTGTTTCAATGTTGTCAACGGTAGCAGCGCATCCGGGGAGGTGTTGGAGTCTGTGGACAGGGAGAGCAACGATGCACAAGTAGGAGTGAACGGTGTTCACCAAGAGCACGAGCAAGAGGGCTCGAGCCTGAGGCCTATGGTTTCTACCATTACCACTAGCACCGCCGCCACCGTCGCCGCCGCTGCTGCGAATAATCACCACAACCGCAATGAAGCCCGAACAAACGACGGCGATGCACTATTGGAGTATCGTCCTGGGGACAGTAGCACGAGCGGTGAAGTTAAACGGGAAGTGGGGTCGGAAGAAGGAGCGGGAGAGAAAGCTGGTGTGGTCATGGCCATCCGTATCATGCTCGGCACGGACGAGAGCGCGTCGTTCTTCACAGCGGTGGTGTTGAGCGGCATGGGCAGAGGTGTCATCGACACGTTTCTGTTCATCAGGTGATGTGATGGTTGAAGGTGTTTGAATGTAGGGCACAGCAGTTTTCGATATTGAATTAGCCGGCGCATAAGGTGTCAACGAGGCTTGATTATTTTTTGTGGTAGAGCTCGTAAACAGGCCCGTTGAAAGCAAATCGAACTGGGTCCGTTTGCCATTTTCCGTTCCCAGCCGATATTGCTTGGTTCGTCCTGCATCCCCAATCTTATCCTGCAGCCCCTCTCAACAACCTTGCCTTTAACGTTTTAGTGCTCGTCGTCCACCATAGAAACCTGACTGCGTGCTTAGTCGCGGTGCCAGGCGTGGAATGACTTTCTCGTACGTTGCTTCTCCCTTGCCTCATGTTTTTCTCCTCTAAGCTGGAAGAGCTGGGCGGCTCTCGCGTGCTGTGCGGGTTGGCTCGTCTCATCATGTGCATGGCGGAGGTGCCCTTCTTCTACCTGTCGGGTCCGCTCATTCGGCGGGTCGGGGCGAGGGGCGTGATTGCCCTAGCCCAGCTGGCCTACCTAACTCGCTTCGTCTACTACTCGGTGCGTTTTAGCGTGTGCGTGTCTGTTCGCGTGTCTGTCGAACCTCATAACACGCCTCTTTTTTCAGTTGAGACAGTTGGGTGTCGTCTCGACATCTGGTCAAGGGTAAGGCATGCGTGGCGTCCGTGCGGCATTATCTTACGAAGGAGCCAAGCACGTGCATTCGCTCGTGTTGCTGTCTGCAGGTGCTTCGAGAGCCGTGGTGGGTGCTGCCTTCGGAGGTGTTGCACGGCCTCACCTTCGCGGCCATGTGGGCAGCTACCACCGACTACGCGCACCAAATCGCTCCAGGTAACAAAGAACGAAGACTGTTTAGACTTAGTTACGTCGAAGGTGCTTCGTTGAGCTTCCCCACGGTCTGCCGTTGCCTTGGCCTTTGGATCTAGCGTATTATATTAATTCGGCAAAATATAATAGGGGGAGAGAGCGCGGGAGACAGAGACAAAAGTGCAGCAAAAAGAGAGTGCACTGTAGACGCAATAGCTGTTTCCATCTATTGGCCATGAGGGCAGCCCGCGACAGGATGACGGGCACCGACAGGGTTACGAAAGGGGTGATGCGCGGTCGCGGTGCGGCCGGTAGGGCAGGTTGGGCTTGTAGACCTTGAAAAAAAACGGTCAAGCTGCCTAAAATCTTTATTTTCAGTATATTCAAATGATCAGTGAAAATGATCAATGAGAGGCTTGTAAACCCGTAGCTGGGTTCTGTACTTCTGTACTTCTCTCCCCTCCCCAATTTGAGCCCTGCCGGCTTACGACAGCTCCTGTTATTTTCCCACAATTCACACAAGCACAAAATACACCAGCACACACCTACCTTTGCATCATTGGCTCCCTAGGTTCGGGCGAGGGCATGTGTGGCGCTACGATGATACATGTGTTGCTACATGTATGTTGGACAAGTCAATACTGCTGCTGCTGTGTAGTGTAGCTGCTGACACGATACCTGCTAGATCTTGGGAGCGTACGATTGTATAATCTGGAGAATATGCTGCCCTCCGCTCTTTGCTTCAGTGGCTTCCTAGATTCGGGTGAGGGCATGTAAGTGGAGATATTGATGTGTGTCTCTGTGAAAGGATGTGGGGAGAGATTCGTTGTGGCATTCATATTTTGCCCATTGTGCATTTTTCAAATATTGGTACGTTCCAGGGACCTTGATTTTACCCGCTGGTACTAACGTCTTTCCAATGGTGACCAGTTAGCACGGTCGATGGTAATAATACAGACACACCATACCTATGGATTTGCCAACACCTGGCGTGGAGGGACGGATACAGGGCGGCAACTCCATGGCATGCCACCACACCAGCATTTGCAAATGGTCAGTCAATGATCTGTCAGGACGCCGGTAGACCCAAAAGGGTTAAGCTCCCTATGCGCTTTAGGGTTATGCTACAAGCATCGCCGTGTCGCCAAACGACACAAGTTGTTACAAGGCCGAGCCTTCGCCCGCTCACGCATCAACTTACATAGCTAGATGCCCGCCCTACTCACCCTTGACCGAAACGTGTCGCGTTCATGCACACAACGAAATAATTTCCAGCTCAATTGCGAACAACGATCCAAGGCGCGGTGTCAGGGTTGCATGGGGGCCTCGGGTTGGGGCTGGGGGCGATGCTGGGAGGAGTGCTGTACACCGGCCTAGGCGCCAGGCGGTGCTTCGCTGTCAGTGCCTCTTTGCCGTCGTTGTCTCTGCTCCTGCTAGTCATGCCCACGGCGCGCCGCTGGTGTAAAAGCCACGGCGCGGGTGGGCGGCCGCGGGCAACAGGGCGACGGCCGCGACGACGGGCGTATGTACGAGCTCGTCGGCGACGTAAGTGCACGAGGGTCTGACTACGATGGCTTGTTGCGTGGTTTGAATCGGGACTGGGAGGTGGAGATGGTGCATTTGGCGAGGGGACCCTCCAAGGACGATATTGTAGGAGCCCCTTCGATACCGGATTCTATTTCTCGTGCATCGTATGAATCGTTGCTTCTCCTACCTCATGCTTGTGTTGTTGCTCTGTCTCAGGAACCCTTCCAAAATGACGATCAGAACGACAAGACAGACCACAGCAGCAGCAGCTTGAGCGACGGCGAAAATCTCGAACAACAACCGGGAGAGGGGGTCCCAGTGTAGACGAGCAGGGTAGTTTCTTCTTCTGCGTCGACACATTGAAGTAGAGGGTTTCGACGAACTTTGTCTGCTGTTGTGTCTCTCGCGTGTGCCTGATGTGGGTTCCAGAAATGATCAGAGTACTGGTGTCTCAATCTCTCGGAGAGGGTTCCGTGCACGTGAGTCTAGCAGAGAAAGCGAGGAAATGTTCACCATGTTTTGGTATAGGAGGCGCTTGCTGGACAACATAAGTTTATTATGTGCATGGGTTATGGAAAATTATTTGTTCGTTGCTGTATATCGTTGGTTTTTCATTGTTGTTGTGGGCAACGGATCTGTGTTGACAGATGTATTATATTCCGGAGTTTGCTCTGCACAGTGAATAGAGGGCGATGTCTACTACGAACTTGAATGGACGATAGCGCGAAGTACGCTATTAACCGGTTACTGATGTTGCGATGTTCGAAATGGGGACCACTTTTGGCGTAACGGGTGTCTTCAGCCACGATGCACACCGCCCCTTTTGCATCTACCACTTGCCAGAGTATACGTAGGCGGGCCGGTAGGCGGTAACCGGACATGAATGTGAAAGCAATGAACGGTGATTATCCCGTACCTCCAAGAGATACCACCTCTGTTCTTTCAACGTACTGGGCGCCTTACGATGTGCCAGCTAGCGCCACATCTTAAAGTCCATATCAGGCACGCTCAGGGGTTTCCCCGACGTGCGTGCATATTCCGCCCTCGAACAATACAGACAGCACTTGGAATTTTCCTTGCCCGCACCAAAGTTGGCATAGCATATCTCTGCACAGGCGGGTCGGATTTGACGTCTGAGTAGCGTGTGTGATAGCTGCGCGCCGTGTCTACACAATGAAATTTATTCAGTGTCGATTGGAGAGCTTTCAGCGCGGAGTTACCGTAGGTTTTGAGGTAGGCACCCTTTATTATCTCGCTGAGCCCCCCCCACCCCCCCCCCCCGTTTCTGCCCTTTATCTGCAACCACTGATCCCATTTGGCCCCCGAAAGGCTTGTGTGATAGCTGAGAATCGTGGCTACACGACGCGATTGTGTGTGTGTCAATTGGAGCTCTGTGGGCTGATATCCGGGCGGTGTCGTCGAAAATAAGTTACGAAGACCGGTGTCGTAATTTAGAACTCCCCATTATTTTTTGGATATCTTGTCCTATCGGCTAGGCATCACTAATACCGCCCGTGGGTTAAGGGCGGAGGGGCCAAGGGGGGGTCGACAAGAGAGGGGCTGGTGGTGTCGCTCAAGTCGGGGCCGTGACTACGCCGGCACCTACCTCTACAGCGTTTTCCCGTCCTTGCCGAAGGCAGCTGAGGAGGACACGAACTCACACCCGCCTTCGAATCGCTTGTTCTCGTTATCCAGTGGGACGAGCTGACCGAGAGATGAAGCGGAGCGCGACAGAAGCAGGAACGATACTCAGAGAAAACAGTTGAAGGGGGGCGACATCGCCTGGTGGACATTTATTTGTTGTTGTCGTCGTCTCAATGATAAATGTCTACTCAAGTCTCTTCTCAGTACCGGTTCACCTTCCTTGGTCATGCGCGAACTAACTACCCACAAAGGGTGCATTCGTGTATCACGATTGATTCGATCGAGGTTCAGTCTGTGTTCCTGACGCTGGGTTTTTCGACCGCGAGGGTTGGCAGGCGGTGGAGTGGACGAACTCGTCCTCGTTACCCTGGCCTTGTTCCCGCTTTCGCGAGTCCTGAGTTTGTTTGATCGCTCAACTAGTAGCTAATGCGAAACTTGCCGTCGCAGTAGTAGGACGGCCGTCGGAGAAAGCCACCCGGGAAAAAGGAGGGGCGGTCTGGAGCGAACGAAGAAACAGTAGCGGGCAGGGTCCAAATGCTCGGATGCTTGTCTGTCATGTGCTTGCAATAGTAGCCCCCCGCACTCTCGCTCACCAGCTCAATCTTGGTTCGGCACATGGGGCACTCCTCCGTTAGCGTGTAGATGTGCAGCCCGCACTCCCAGCACAAGCCGCCGTGGCCGCAAGGCAGCATCACGGTGGAATAGTCTTGGTCGAAGCAGATCTGGCAAGCGCGCTCCCCGGCAGAGCGCAAGTCCTTTCCCGCCGCCTCCCCCTCCCCACTAATGTCACCGTCGCCACTGATTTGAGGAGGAAGAAGCAGAGACATACATCTCAGGAGTGACTTTGGTACTGTCGACGTTCCGCAGAAGAGCAAGCCCATAGTCGGCATGCGGGGTATGCAACGATGATGGTGATGCTACAACAGAGCGACGCAAAGTACACCAAGCAGGGGGGTGGGGGGATGCAGGCGGGCGAAACGTTGTGCAAGCGGGCGACGACTAACCCATTGGTGTCCCAACCACGAACAGCTTTTCTTGTCGAGGTGAAACCGTCGACAACTCACCCTGTAACAGAAACACACCTACCTTCTCTTGCGGAAAGATCAGTCTCGTATTAAACTCCATCACAACGTGGTATCCTGCAACTTCAGCATCCCGATTCGTTAAAAAGTCCACGCACCTTCCTCGTTCGTCACGGCGCTCTTCCGGCGCATTTTCTAATGTTCAGAGCAGCCGAAGTCAAAAGTCAGCAATTAGACTTGACTAGTCACTGGTGGCACACAGTGGCAAAATGTGCTGCTACGAATCAGATCATCAGAAATCCTCCACCGTGCCCAAACTTCGCTCCCGACAAGACAACACCCGCCCCTTGTAGCTGAGAGTCGTGTTTCCCCATGCCATCGGCGGGCCGGGTCTCGTACCTCTGGCTGCCGGGGGCAACGTCGTTGCCGTCGGCCGCTCCCCTCGCCATCGCCTCTTCGAAACAAGCTGGGGGCTTCGCCATATCATTAGAACCACCCTCGTCAATAGACGCGTCCTTCGTCTTGCGGGAAATCCTCTGCCAATCGTTTTGGGTATGAGAGGCAAACGGAATGGAAGGTCGCCGGTATGTATGCGCGTAAGGTCGAGTGGTACCACCGCAAGAAGAGGCGAGTGATCCCTCTATACAATCTTGTGACACTCCGCCAAAGCCGATACACGTATCTCCACAGCCTTTGCGCCGGTCCCGGCAAGAGGTGCAATTTCGGCAAGCTTGCAGACAAGCTCCGCGCGATGAGTTTTTCGCTAAACAGGGCAACTTGTCTTTTGACTATTAAAAGGTGGTGGCTAAATATGCGGAACTTGAACCAAAGTGTTGTTATGAACACGCGAGCAAGTGAACAGCCAATTCGTGGGTCGAGGGGCGGCGGGGGTGGAGGACGCAAACACCAGAACTTCGGTGTCTCAAGGGCAGTTGTTGGCAGAAGGGGCGTTGGGACTCTTGAACAGCAAAAAGGGAAAGCAGCCATGGTGCGCTCGGCAAGGGATGATAGGGAGAGAGGGGACGTCGACAGCATCAACAATTTGTCGAGAACGCGCCCCAGGCGTTTACAAGTTCATTGAATCAGCGAGAAAGCTTGAGCACACACACGCGCGCGGCGCCACATCAACACAACTCGTGTGCGTTGCAGTAGTAGCAGCTCCCCCTACCCCTTCTCAACAACAATGCCAACGTGCAGCATGGCCCGTGGGACGCATACAGTACGCCAGCCCACCAACCCATCCCACCTTCCACCATTTGCCCTTCTTCCTCTTGGAACTGGGACGGACCATCTTGACGCCATCGGGGACAGAGTACAGCTTCCCCTCCGCCTCCACCTGCGCGATTGTCGCCGCCGGTAGCCGCCGGTGGGTGCTCAGCATATTGTAGGGAGGTCGGACTTCCAAAGGCGACTCGCTGTCATCATTTGGAAGAGAAACCTACGCACACAAAACACGGTTATGCACAGTCCACGCGTGTCTTCGCGTCCACCTCCTACCATACATGAACGCGTGTTGTACATACTGTAAGTACTGCGAGGGGGCGGGAGAGCCAGGACAAGTCGACAAGCTGACGTCGCCACTTTGGCGGACATCATATTTGCGGTGGGCCTTCCCATGAAACATCAGCGTGATAGAGCCGTCCAGGAGTGTAAGCTGCACACAGCGATTCAGTAGGATCAGGCGTCCCATTTTGTGGACCATCCATCCTTCGGAAAGGCAACAGCACGGGGCGAGGGTGGAAGGGTACGTTGGCTAGGCTTGGCCGTGTCGTACTTCTCCAAATACCGCCCATCGGAAATCTTGTTGTATAGTCTACGTCGTAGCGGCAAGATTCACAAGGAGTTTGGTATTTCGATGGGACAACGTTGCGTTCCGGACAGGGGAGACGCAGTTGTCCACGTCGACACTATGGCGCTGCGCGGATAGAGTAGAGGTGCCCTTTTAGGCGTCAAAGGGAATCATGACAGAGCTGTAGTGTCGCGAGTGCAATACATGCCCTGGTTTCGCCAAACTCGACTGCAAGTGGAAAGGGACCGGTGATGTACCAGTGGGTAAGGGCGGGTCTGAAACGTTACTCGAACTGATGTGGTGCTGTATCCGTAACACTTGATGAGATTGCGCCTATTCCCGCGTACTCTTCAGTGTGGATGTGTGGTCAGTCGGTGATGGCGCCGCGGGTTCTTGTGGGTGGTCAAGGATGAAACCGGAGGTGGTTGCGCCGCACTCTGGGAAGATAGGAGGAGCGACTAGGTTAGGGACGACGGGGTTGTCGTCGTGATCGATCCAACAGCAAGGGAGATGGGAAGCCCAACAACGCACTCCAACCGTACATGAGGGAGGGTCAATTTCTGGTAGCTGTTGAGAAGGCGCCCTTTGCCTTGCCAACGGGAAGGGGGCTCCCGCCCGGGCTTTTTTTTTTTTTTTTGTTCTTCACTTCAAATCAGCGCTCACAGCACTACTAGTCCCGTTTATTCCAACCCGTGGTCACACAGAAGAGCCTCTCTCTACGCTCCCCTCCTGCGGTACTTCGCCTTCAATTTTTAATGCGAGAAGAGTTCAGCACTCTCTTCCCTCTGTGTACACACGAACTAGCGCTAACCACTTGGCCAGGAGCGGAAGCGAGAGAAAAACTCACTTTGCAAGAAAAGCTCGCCTACGCCGGGATTCGAACCCCTGACCTGACCTCTAGAAGGTTACGAAGCTACCAACTAGACCACCGGGGCGACCGGCTTGGGCATACGACGCGGTGGATGGGTGCCCGTACGGGCCAGAGGTAGCGTTCTTGTACCCCGGCTTATATACAACTTTTAATTTTCGGGTGCGTGTAGTTGTGTTTAAATAGGTTCAAAGCGACGGGTTTATGTGTTGGGTTGTTGACTATGGCATTGAGATGGGGGCGGGGGTGGGGCTGCAAGGTGAAGGGATTGGGGATGAGGGAGGGATGACGCAGACGCACGGGAGATGGGGAAGATGCAGGCTGTTGAGGTGGGGTAGCAACCCAATGAAATACGAGGGATCCGGTGAAATATAGTATAGGCGGTATCTTGTGCACTGTACGCCCGGTTGGGATATCATGCAGTCGGCGTAACGGATCCACGACAAAAATAATAACACCACAATCCATCGAACTTCCATAACACCATTTTTGGCACGCGGCGTTCAGCAATCCAAACAAACTTCGTGTCTTCGTGTTCATCCAACGAAGACGATGAGACGTATTTTTTCCGAATGTTCTGCTGACTACTACTGACTGTACCTGCAAAAACCTACTCGTATCTTACCCACGGAGAACAGAACATAAGAGAACATAAAGGTGGTGGTCTAACACTTGATTCTCCACCGGAAAGCTCGGCCAATCAGAGGCAGGCGTGGTTACGTTCAATTGCGATTGTCTGAGCGGTGATTCTCTGGGATTCAGGCGAAAAGCGAAAAGTGCCTGCCGATAAGACTAGATGGAGGGTTCGCGGTGGTCGACCACGCGATGCGTGCAGCCACTTTGATTTTTTTTTACATACTTGGTGCTGCGTGTGGCGTTGATCTGCACTCACACCAACTACTATTTACTACAATACATACTGCTGTTGTTGCTGCAAGCAGCTGTTAGTTGGCTATTCCCCGTACCGCCAAACACATCGAACTGTCTCTCTGATGTACCTACAGCATACCTTGAGCTCCACAGGCATTTTTCTCTTGCGCATTGCCCGCGCGGCTTCCTCCACCTCGCACCTGGAGACGCTTCGCTCCTCGCTGCTGCTGGAATTATTGCTGCTGCTGGAACAGTCCGCCTGGCTGCCCACGAAGAAAGGCCCCAGCATCGACACCCCCAAGACAACGACGATAGCTACAAACGGCAGCATGATGATTTCCCGTGCAGTAACAAGTGTTTCCACACAGGATCAGGATCAGGATTATTAATTGCTGGCGGGCAGGGGGGGGGAATGGGTGCCAACACGGGACGGGCGTCGTTGTATCTGCGGTTCGTTCTTGGCGCAGATTCGGCAGAGTACATACATGCACAGAAGAGGAGTGGCTGTGCCCGTGAATGCCGTCGTCTTCTTGGGTCGAACGGGTCGAACCGAGGGGAGAACACCCCAGTACGGCCAAGGGAAGGACGCAAGTGCCACCGGCCGTACGCGAACGGATGCGGCGTTGTACAAGCAGCAGCGACGCCGCTCTTTCTCTCCCCCGGAAAATAATTCACGTGCTGCTGACACAAGCAGCCAGGTGAATGGGAGCAGCAGTAGCACAGCAGCAACGTCTCCGACTATCGTGGGCGTGGTTGTTGTATCGACGAGAGAGGTGCTCAACCGCACGGCAAGATGGGCCCATCGTCTTTTTTCGTCACTCATTCATGTCAACTGTTTTTTGCACGGTATCCGAGGGGTATATATATCCCCATCATGCAGCACGCTACCTCGTCCCATCGATGCTTCTTCTTTTTTTCGTCTATAGCAAGTGAGTAGGCCCCCCCGATGTCGGAGAGACGTCGCACACCGCACACATTTCTGGAAGCAACTGGAAGTGTGATATTTGTCCGCACGCATGACATGCCGAAGTGAGGGGACGGGGTTGAAGGGTGTTGCCACGCCAGCCTAAGCAACCTCTTTCGCCCCGCCGGTCCTGCCGCATGCATGGGTGTGTACAGCGTTACCTATCTTCCATCGTGACGACTGTTTCATCCCTTTCGTCATCGTTCGCGCCCAACGTGCGCGCGAAAAAAAGGTGGCTCATGGAGGAGGCAGAGACGGGGCGCGCGCCATCGACGCAGAGGAGAGTGATTGATCAAGGGTTCTTGTTCCACCACCACGGACAGCACCCATGAGCTGGCAGCCCTACCTAGCGAGTGACAATACCCGTCGACCACCCGACTTGTCGGGCGAGGCGGGTAAATTTAGGGGGCGACGCACCTGCACGCGCACAAAATGGCCTGCCATCTGGAGGCCCCCCACCGGCAGGCGACTTATGTGCGAGATCCGGTCGATGGAAAATGTGAAGAATAGAGTCTCCTGTCTCGTTGCACAAGTAGGTTTTAGGGCACCAGTACTACTGTTGCGGTGGGACCAAGCGGTGGTCAGTCACTTCGAAGAGCAAACTCCGGCGATGATACCCTTGCTAGCTGCCATCCTCTTGGCCGGAGCCGCGGGCGCCGGCCCGGTCCTCGTGAGCGACGCCTGCGGGAGCGACACAACGACGAACGATGACCTTGCGCGGGGACGGTGTGCCGTGGAGACGGTCTCCCGAAATATGAAGGCGAAGGAGAGACCGGCGGAGTTAAAGGTGCGTTGAGCGATAGACGACGGTGCGGGTTCGAGCGATTGCAGAGCTTGAGCAGGCTTGAGAAGCAAACAGCAGCTTGCTGGGTGTGTCCGGCTCGTGTCCGTGTAATCATCCGATGTTTTTTCGCCGCCTCCATCGAACGTTGTTTTTAAAAGCGTGCCGAAATTTGCGTAGTTGTAAGACCACGTGTACGGTGTACCCACGAGGAGGGTTGTACTTTGATGTTTGCAAACAACGGGCCGTTGCGTTCCTTGTGCACAACAGAATGCGGTGCTGTGTTGCAGGTTGCAGGCGTGAGTTGTACCGTGGATAGCTGGCGAGCCGGGCATGATCCTTTTTTGCGCGATAAATAATTTTTTAGTTGTGGTTGTAGCATGGGAACAATGTGAGAGAACGAGATAACACAAGCTTTGCGGTCGGCAAACCGATCGTGTGTTTGAGAGAGTTAAATGTACCGCAACACCGCCGTTACGCACTACTGCTGCACCATAACTAACTCACTGGAACACACGGGAGCCGTGCATTCACCTTTCTCGCAAATCGCTTGAGTGCGTAACGCGGGCTCATGATCGCAATCGGCTACAATATGAAGTGCCCTCCTTCTACACCGCGCAGCAGCGCAAATGGCATGAGTGAAATTGCACTGACTGCTGTATAGGCGTGCGGGTAAACAAGTTGACTCAATCCAACACAGCACCACCGCCGCCATGACTGAAAGAAGACACATGCCGAACCACACCCCGCCGATGGTATGTGTCTATCATGGCGTGGAGTACATTAAAAGACATCGCCATACGGTTTGGGGCCCTCCAAGGGTTGTTGCAGCAACAAGGTCAGCCGCCTTGATGGCTTGGATGGTAACATGAAGCCACGGAACCCCCGCAATTTCCGATCAATTCAAGCAGTTGTCAGTTGTGCAGAGTGCGGTCTTGTTGTGCTGCTCACGTCCGACAAATCGGGCGGGTTGTATGTATCTAGCTTACAACGGAAGAGTTTTTGTGTGTTTTTGGTCCCTGCACACACTCCCTCCATGTTACACCAAGGTGCATGGTGGCTTGCGACGACTTTGGGGGGCGGGGCGGGGGGTATTGTGAGACGATTAGTGTGTGTCGCTCAAAACCCGCAAATATAGGGCATAGCGTGATGACGTCACACAGCAATCTACCACCGTGGACCTATTCTTATTCTTGTGCATGTTGTTGTGTTGTTGTCTTCACATTAAAAACCGTTCCGTTCTCTCTGCCCAGTACCTTCTTCTGTCCGTACTAGTGTAACACTTGACGGGATCGATTCCCGTGGTCACAGGCTAACTTACCCAAAAAAGGTTACGAAAATAAAATGGACCCGGAGGGTCCGCAAGCCAATAAAAGTCAACGACAGATAGTCTAGGCCACTCCGCTCGCCTCTCTGCACTCTATGCGAGGTAACCCTAGATTGGAAAAAGATAGAAAAAGTAAAAAGAAAAAAGAAAGAGAAAAAGAAAAAGAAAGAAAGGAATTGAGCAGATGGAGAGAAGCAAAGGGAAAGACAAAGACATAGACAGAGAGAGACACACTCCGTAGCGACAAGCAACAAACAAACAAACAGAACAACACAAAACAACACAAGACAAAGCGGGCCACTCGAGCCAGCCCATGCACGTCATCGCTCGCGGGGGGTTGGTGCAATGGTGCAGTGCTGGGGGGGGGGGGGGGGGGGGGGGGG
>FN649743.1:681512-719970 GCA_000310025.1 Ectocarpus siliculosus | reverse complement strand
GGGGGGGGGGGGGGGGGGGAGGGGGATAAGTCAAGTAAGAGGTTCATTTCGGCACGGTGTTTCGCGCCACTCGGTCCGCCTCTTCGCGTTTTCTGCCTTTCCTGGCCGTCTCGTCCGCCTGCTGTACCCCTCCCACTCCCGTGGTTGTTGCCGTGTCCGTGTTGTTGCCGGGCTTCTTGTTTCGTTTGAGCGCTCGTTGTCGGCTAGCCTCCCATTACGTACCGGAATTTCGTTGCCGAACTGCACCACGTACAGTATCATGCAATGATATCATATCAGCATACATGCAGATAGATGCACAAAGACGGCTACCAAACTGCTGTCTTGTTGAGCCTATTACCCACAGGGGAGATATCGCTGTGTGCTGCTCCGGAAACCGTGGAAATACAGGTAGCTTTCTCTGACGCTATGAGTTCGTTGCTATTCTATCTTGGACTATTTTCTTAGATACATGAAGAGATGGATTCGTTGGGCCATATTCAGAAAATAAGAAAATATATACATGTGTAACAACATAGCTATGTGGCACACCACGAAGGAGAGGGGCAAACGGCCAAAGAGGTTGAGAAGAACACTGGCCTGTGTGCTCTGTGTTCCTACTGCTGTAGTTCACGACCTGGAAAGGCAGCCCATCTAACCGTTCGAGATAATTTTTTTTTAGAAAACGCTGCGGTCTATTTTAAATCAGAGACTACCCTTTCGAGATACAACCACAACAGCAGCAGATCGAAGGGGGTGGGTCGAAGTCGTTTACAGCAGTGAGTGGAAGAAAAACATTTTACAGACAAGAGGGGTTACCTTTACGCAGCAGTCAGTGGAGTTTTATCTTGTTGGACCGAAAAAAAAAAAAAAAAAGGAGTCACGTGCTAGCGGGGTGGCGTACGCCTTGGCAAGTGTGCTGGCTCCAAGCAGCAAGGCAAGGAGCAGCGGCCGCGCGTGTGTTTGTATGGAGGTGTCTTCAGTTTCGAAGGAACTAACAGAGCATGAATGACAAGCTCGCGATCCTCCTGGGCTGTCGCAGGGGCGGGGTGCTGTACTCCGACATTCCAGGGGCGTGCTTCGTCTTTTGCGTCTTCTGGCTCGACACAGCAGCCGTTCTTGTGGATGGGTGAACGAAACCAGAACGGGTAGTCTTTCTGTGAGATTATGTTTACTTTCTAAAGATCACCAATCGATTGATTCCCCACCCGCTAAAGTTGCGCGTCTAATCGTCTGGCGGGCAGTCGATGTGGTCTTGGCAAGTTTGGCGCCACTGCCCGTTATCTGGCTCGCCTTGCATACTCCCCATGTAGCCGCGTGATTGCACACAGCTGAAAAACAACGCTTGCGGGATAATTCAGGTGGAAGCGGAGGGGAAGCTGTACTCGGTTCCTGAGGGCGTGGAGATGCTCACCCCGCCTCCGCAGGGCGAGTTGGACCAGTGGTGGAAGGTACGTTGCGGTACTATTTTTTTTTGCTGGTAATGTCGTTAAGGTGTGCCAAGCCATGTACGTGGTGGGAGTATAGACACGTTTGGGTTACCTCAAGTAGGTACCACAAGGTGTTTGTTACACCATCTCACCAGGGATGGATACTCGAAGCTCGATCACCCCACGACGAGGAGAATGTATTAACCATACGATAGCTCTTGTCGGAGGATGCATACCTAGCTCTCGACATAACGGTTCCAACGCCACCGCCATCGACGCCGCCACGCTTTCCGGTGCGGGATGATCAAGGTTTTGAAAATCGGTCCGGTAGGCGGTTTGTGGTATCTCCCCGTCTCTTACGGTACACGTAGAGGATCAGCGAACGTGCGTCTTGTTCGCCGCCGTAGTAGGCTATGCGTTCAATGCAGGGGATTCAAAATTTCGCGTTGGAAGAAAGCCACGGTTGTTGTTGATTTGAAACGGGGTGCGACTATTTTCTATTTAGTTGCATCGGGTACTTCTGGTGCCGTGCGAGAGCACGGGGTCGCCTGTCGCTTCTTCGAAACAAACGACGTTTCGTTCGGTCGTTTATTCCGCAAATATTGCGGCGCGGCAAGGCGTCATCTTTTTTCTTGTGTGGAAGAGCTGTCTCACCCATGACAAGATCCATCGAACGCCTTCGAAATAGATAGGGTCAAGGGGTCTTGAAGTACCGTACTACAAGTATACGACACAAGATAACAACCCCCCTGGACCGATTTTCAAGCTTGGTTCCGCCACGACGAAGAGGATGCATAAACGAAACGCCAACGTTTTCGGAAAACTCTCGACGACGCGGCTTCAACGCCTCCGTTTTCGGCGCTGTGATTCGTTGGCTGTGGAGAAATCGAGCTTTAAAAATCGGTCCAGGGGGTGTGTTGTCTTGTGTCGTGTACGGTAGCTTCGCTTTTCTCGAAAATGCGATGAGAACAACTCGAACACTAGCATCTGTCTCGTTTGATTACCCGCCCCCGGGAGACAAACCACCCGAGCCGCAAGCACACAACAACTGGTCTAAGCACAACATCTGTCTGTTTTCTTGGTTGCTTTGGCAGGAGTTCTTTCGGAAGTTCAGGGAGTTCTGTTCCGGCGGAGCAAACAAAGCGAAGGTCGTTGGTTCGGATTCAGCACGACCATCAGGGGACGCTGCGGGGGACCAGGGCAACAGCAGCCAAAGGTACAAGCTGTACACATGCGACATTGTTTGTGTGTATATTATCCAAGTAAAATATCCTGGCCTGAAAAGCTATAGTTAGTGGGAAGAGACGTGTACACAGAGGAAGAGAGTGCTGCTCTCTTACTCGCATTAGGAATCGAAGGCAAAGCACCGCAGGAAGGATGGGTAGGGGGGAACCCTTCTGTGTGACCTCGGGCTGGAGTAAACGGCACGAATGCCGTGAGCGCTGATTCGAAGTGAAGACAAACAAGAAATAATGGAAAAGAAATGGCACACCGCAACGTTGTTCATGGTAATGTAATGCACTGTATGCATGTATCCAGCAAAGGTGCTAAGTCTTGGTCTTGTGTATTTCAAGTAGAGGTACACAGCGACGTCTTTTTTGTGTTTTTAAGTATGTATCCGAAAGCACAAGAGCCCATCCGCCCGTTAGTACGGTCCATCAGAGCTCGAATCGAGAGCGTACTCAGCACTCCCGTATACTTCAGGGTTGGCACTGGGTCCGCAGCAGTAGTTGCGAGTTATCGTTAGCGGTGGTCAAACGACACTGGGTGGTGCACTTGTTGATTTGTCTCAAGTCTAACAAGAAAGTGAAAGATCTCTCTACCCCCCCCCCCCCCCCGCCTTCCGCAGCGACAGCGATAACGGTGGCGACGACGACGGCACCGTGCAGGGGGAAGCGGCGGTGGCAAACAAGGACGTGCGGTCCGCGGGGGAGCACTCTTGCCAGATCTGCTTCGACCAGGACCATTCCACCGTGATGCTGCCCTGCGGACACGGCGGCCTGTGCTGGGACTGCGGCCTGCAGATCTACGCCCTCACGGAGGAGTGCCCCATGTGCCGGACCAAGATTGAGCTGGTGAGCTGGCTGCCCGTGCTTTTTGGTGGTTGCTGTTGTTATATAGTACTGGTACGGGTGGTGTGGTAGAGGTGGTGTTGGTTTGGTGTTTGCTGGTGCTGTTGGTGTTCCTGGTGCTGGTGCTCGTCGTGTTGTCTTGACACTCGAAACCGTTCCGACCTCTGTAGCCCATCCAGCGCCTCCTCTTCCCGGGAACCCGGGAAGCCCATCCCGAGCGGTGAATAAACCCATTTCGAGAACCGCCAACGGTGTGCACGTGGTATGGTATGTAGGCTACCACCCAGAAGGAGATGCACACATGGAACAAACGAAACAAGAGACTCACATGGCCGTGTCTTGTGCGCTTGTGTGTCCAGCTGTGGTGAAAGAGCGTGGTGATTGTGGATTTGCTGGCGTTGTTTTCTAGGGATGTCGTCTTTTTTGCTCGAAGAGAAAGAGGAGGAGCTTCTGGTTGTGGTCCTCCTTTTGTTGCTGTTTCTTGTTCTTCTGTGGGAGACTGCTGTGTGTCCTACCCAGAGCTACCGAATGGTCTATAGAGGTGTGCACGACGACACGCCGTGTTCTCGTCCCGTTTGCTGGTGCCTGTTGTTCGATGTGTTTCCAGATGACGGGGAGACCACAGCACAAGACGGTCGCCAAATGCCATCGTTTGTCATTGCTTTACAGCTACTAAACAACAGGCATCATGATATTTCCAGACTCAACCAACATTTCCAGTATCTGCCTGGTTTCGTCCAGCCCTACCACTACTAGGACAAGATCATGCGCTCACGAATTCCGTCCTCCCTGCGACCCTCCGCTTTCCGCCCGGCTCCCCTGTTCGCTTGTGTTGCCTCGCCCCCTTCTTTCTTCCTGTCGTTGTCGCGTGTTTGTTTGCTTGCCGCGTCATCTGCTGAAAAAAAAAAAAAAACGGGACTGGACGTCACCAAAATGGGAAAATCGACCTTCCAACGAAATCAAAATTGGGAAAAACCCCAAAACAATTAACAGCTGGTACAGTTGGATGGCGAGAAGCGAAGATATGAAGGAGAGGACGAGTACGTCTCGGCCCTTTGCGCGTAAACGTTTTTCGGGGGTCCGCGTGAGTCCGACCGTCGGTGCTACGTCTCGCTGTCTCTCGCTCCTTTCCCTCTACGTGTCTTTCGGTATCTTGTACTTGGCACTTGGTCGGCGGGTGTATGTAGGCGGGCGGGATTTTGACTTGATCATGGTTTGTTTTATCTCTTGAGTCCCCGGATCGTGATTAGAGCAGGATTCCCTTGAGCTGCGGAAGTTCTAGAGCCTTCCTTGTCGCCGACAAGGCCTTTTCGTTGTCGTTGACGGTGTGCGCGTGCTCGGCCTCGCTGGTTTTCTCCATCTCTCGCCTTGAGATCTGTATCGGAAATTTATTAGTGTCGGGCGCGCGCGAGAGGGGCGAACGGATCGAGCCGGAATTGAACGGCAGGGGAGGGCGGAGACGAACAGCCCTTAGAGAGGTACATGACGGCATCGCCTGTTTTTCTTGTGTCGTCGAGCTGTTAGACCGTGTTTCCGGGGCCCCGCCGTGGTGCTGGCGGCGGGGCTCTCGCGATGAGCAAGGGTGGATGGCGAGGCCCCCTGTCTGTCCGCATGTATGTATTGATGGTTGATTTGGTGTGTGTGCATAGGTGGTAGAGAGTGTCGTGCGATGATGAGTTTGGACCACTACAACAGCCGTTCTCGCCGTTTTCCGGACAAGCAAAACGGTGTTTCTAGAGAGAATTGCGTGGCTTTGCCGACCCGCGGGGTGGAACCTGTCGAGGATGTCCAACACCACGACGATTTGGTATCGAAGCTCCCCAAGTCAGTAGGTGGATAGTTCACGCACACACACACACGTCTGCGGTTGTTGGTGTTCGCCTTGTTTTTGGCTTGGGCGTGTGTTTTTTGTTTGTTGCTCGCTCGAACGTCGTTCGTTTGTCAAAAGCCGGGAACGCGCGGCGGTGGTGGCGTTGAGGAGGATGAGGCCACGGGACGCTGGGCAGACGTGTCTGTCGATCTGCCTGTTGTAGTTTTTCGTGTTCTTGCTGGGCTGGCGCGCCTGTCTCAACAGAGGGCTTGTTGTGATGAAGATGTGTGTTTTGTGTGCGCGTGTGGCTCCCTCGCTTTGTGGTCGCTCATCAATCGACTCCGACTCAGTCCGTTGTCGTTGCCCCTCTCACGGAAATAGTTGCTGTTTTCGTGTTATCTGAGTTTTCGTGGGGCATGGCCAACAGGTCTTTCCCGTGTCCTTTCTCTTTGTTTTCGTAGCACCTGGCCGAAGTGGTTTCTTCTGTTTTCGTACAACTCGGCCTGATTTTTCGGGTGGCCTGAGATCCTTGCAAGCAAGGTATTTTTCGGAGTGAATCGTGAGGGGGAGGTGTGTTGCGCGCTCGTTCGTGCCGCTACAACTCACGTGCCCCCCGGAATGTGATCACTCCGTTGAGCGTGTAGAACGCTTGTCTGTCTATTGCTCCCGGATCTCTAGCTGTTCGTTATCGTGCCAATGGTGTTGCTGTTCAGTAAAGTAAGGCGGAAGAATACGCTGACTGGGGATAGGTGCGAACAAGGAAGGTGGCGGCGCCCGCGGCAGCGCTGCCGCGCCGTGTGCGGCACACGCATACGTACGTACGTTTGTTCGGTTGGAGCGACACCGCAACAGGCGACGCGAAAAAGTGTACACACCATGTCATAGAAACGCATGTACGGTATGCATGTTGTCGTCGAGGCGAACACCTCTTGGGGGTTCTGTGCTTTGACACCGAGCGGGGTAGGTACGCGTAGGAGACTAGGCCGCCCTGGAAGTGGTAAAGGGTTTTATGGACCGGATGCGGCTGCAAAATATATTTTTTCCGTGGAAGGGACACGCGAGGGGGGGCGCATGTATTGCCGCTGGGAGAGATGAACGTTGCAAACCTCGGCAGACGTTTTGACGCCTGAATTTGATGGTGAGGGACTGCTATTGTATCCATTTTCCGATGGACGGGCGAAGGCAAAATATTGCCCAATGCCCGCGGGACAGAGCGTTACAGGGAAGTGCGAGAGCACACGATACCGTCACTACTGGTACGTGCGGCGGTTTGTGATCATGATGACCTGGCTGAAAAACGCGGTAGCCTCAATTGACGGCCGATGCTTGGAAACACTCAACTCACTCGCCCGCCGGGGTGCCCGAGACGCAGCTCGCTGATCCTTTTCGTGGACGATGGGATGAAGTATCATATGATGCCCGTTGAGATGCTGCGGTGGCTTTTGAATGACGGGCCAGGAAGTGGTTGCGCAGCGATAGGAGTTGAAGAGGATTGGAAAAGGGGGCGTATTGGCCAGCTCTTCTCCAACACTCCAAAACACCACCCTCGATGAACCAAACCCACTGCCGTACACAGACGGCACATTGCTTCCAGCTGAGTGTGCTCTCTCGCTCCCAGATATATTGACGCAGACAACAGATACACTCCATCCAAACGTAACACACCCAGAGTTTTGGAGATTTCCTCCGACTTCTTGCTGGCAATACGTGGTGTTGAGCACACACTGAAAAGCAGAACTTCTTGCTGGCAATACGTGGTGTTGAGCACACACTGAAAAGAAGAAATCCTACCTGCAGCAGCACATATACCTACAATACAATCAGTCGTCGCGCTACAGGCTCGAGGAGGGCTACTACGTGTCTAATTGTTCCGATACAGCACGCGCGAATGCCAATCTTTCACACGTCTCAGCGTAATGAATGAAATGCGACTAAATAGCGCGTAGCGCGCGAGCCCTCCCTACAAAGAAAGCCTTGCCCTTCCACATCCCAGCGTCCTGTCAACGCTAGGGAGTCCCCCACTCAGTCTCACCCTTCTCCACCTCAAGACCCAAAGAACAAGCCCACGAGCCGTGCTTGCGCCACCACCGGACCAAGCCAACGCTGCAATGGATTCACTCACAAACTCGGCAGAGGGGCTTGGGGGCGAGACTACACGCACGCGTCACTCTATGAGAATCCCCCCTTCGCTCTGTTTCCAAATGCACCACACAACGAAGCTACAAGTCTTCGCTCTTACTTCCCGATCGAACACACGCTTACTTCCCGATCGATCGGTGGGCGTCCTTACAAACACCCCGTGAAGAAAGAAACGAAGCACGTTCCTCTTCGCGTACGAGAATATCAGTACAACACGGACATCGGCTAGCCTAGCTCCCTTCGCTCCGTCACCGTTATCTCTTCGCAAGAGACAGAAAACAAAAAATTTTAAGAAAAATAAAAAAAAATAACAGCGAGAGAGCGAAAAATAAACACAAAAATGCCAAAGCTTGAAGAACAAAATACTAGGCAGTTCGTTGGATGGTGGCAACTTCCACTCTCCGCACCAATAAGCACCCTCCCTACCTACCAATACCTTCCATGTGGGCAAGTAATCAACCAGCTTCTGGGGGCGAACGTAGCGTGAGGCGGGCGCGTCCAATCAGCCAGCGACACACCAACAATAACCTGTCCCGCGTCTACCGTTCAACTCTGCACCCCACACCCTCTCTCTTGTTCTCGTACAACTGCTGCTGCTGAGCTTCGTTCATCGCCGTGTGAGACACAGTGTACTACGTAGACTTGTATGCATAGCGAAGGAAGGGCCCCCAACTCGGGAAATATTCACTCGTTTGTTCGCTGGAAAGCTTCTTCAGAAACCGTCCAACAGAAGGAGGGGGAAAAGAAAGTCCAAAACACTATTCGTTGGGAAAGAAAAGAAGACGAGCTCCATCTACCAGACCGCACGCTCAAGATCGCTCGAAAAGGCCGTACGGTACACATGCATGATTCGAAAGGTACATTACACTATAGGTCCAACCAACCATAGATTCCATGTCATAATGTTCGTGATTTTCACCGTTTCCCTCCCCGTGCTGCCCTCCTCGCAAGTCAGGCGCGGAGAAACAAAACAACCCGGCTGGGAACACAAACAGCAGGCACTCACACACCGCAGCCGGAAACAAATGTAATAACGCATACGCGACGGGATGTGGTGTTGTGCAGCTGAACTCCTACAACAGTGGGTCAAGACCCGTAAACCCCTGTGGCTCTCTGTCCCTCCTCGACCACAAGCACTCTTCCCCCCTCGAGGCCATCCAACTCACAAAGAATCACTCAGACCGGAGCCTTGCGTTAACCCCCACCCCTCCTCTCTCCCTTCCCCACTTGCAAAAACTACAGCACTAAAAGAGTAGAAGATCAATTCGGAACCCATTGTACCCCTCTCCGTTTTGTCCCAAGGAACAACAACAAACCAACCCAACCAAACCACGTTCTTTAGTTTTGCGCCGCCTCTTGAGCCAGGCGCGCAGAAAAGGCAGAATCGACCGTGGTCTCCCCCCCCCCGCGCTTGTTCGGTTCTTGTGGGGAAAACCTACACCCAGACCGGCCGTCACTGTCCTCTTGTTCCCGCTGCTACTCAGCAGTGACGGAAAAAATCCAACAGGACCCGCCGCCCCCCCCCTTCCACCGTCCCATCTCTCCCAGGGGAATTCCATCAAACGAGCGAGAGCCACGGGACAAAGTCCCTGATTTCTTCAACGACCCACCTACCCAACTCGGCAGGGCGAGAGAAAGAAGAAAAGAAAAAACCGACGACTATGAAGGTCGTGACACCATCAAATCAACACACGCACGGATCCCAAAATAAATCGTGTCCTGTCTTGTGTTGTGTATCGTTAGCTTGAATATCGTGTGTGGCAGGAAGTTTCCGGGTGTTTCGATCCGCCGTTTGCCGTTTTCGGCTTCATACCGCGTCCACTCCTGACTGCGTCCGCTCTCGCAATCGTTCCAGTCCTGCTCCGATTGGTTGGTTTCCAACAACATTAGCGAGAGGGAAAAAATGCGGGAGAGAGCGCGGAAGAGAGGGGGGGAGAGAGAGACAGAGACAGAGACAGACAGAGACAGACAGAGACAGACAGACAGTCAGAGAGGGAGAGAGAGAGAGAGAGCAGACGCGGGAGAGGGAGAAGACGAGAGCGGGAGAAAAGACATGAGCGAGAGCTGTATGGTAAAATCGCGATTGATTCGGGAAAGAGCAGAGGGGGTCAACCCGTCAGGTGTGAAAAATCATGGGTGGACTAACGCGTTCCCCACAGCACTATTATAAATCATACCAGCACTTCAGTGCAGCCACGCAAATACACTGTTGTAAGGCGATGTCAACGTTCACCAATGAGGGTTATCCGCGAAACTTCTATTATAGTGCGATTTAGTCGATTTTTCCTGCAAGAGAGTGGTTGTCCGCAGCTTGGTTTTCGTACGTACCGGTAACCGACGTTGCTGTCGCTCAAGCAGCATTTGGATTTTCATTTTCTGAGGCCAATTTCCATTTTTTTTTTTCACTCTCCTTAAACCCATTTTTCTACCCGTAGCCATTGTGTTACTTTCTCACAACAACCATCTCTCTACTGAAGTAGTTTGTTTTACGTCCTCACCAACGTAGAGAACCGCCGCCGCATCGTCGTTAGCGGCCTCGAACACCGCGTAGCTGTCCTTCCCCCCGACGCACATCAGCACCACCCGCTTGCCCGGCTGCATGGACACGTTCTGCGGCGTGTTGTGTTGTTCGGGAGAGCACGACGGACAGACATGGGAAGAATGTGTTGTCAAGCACACTCAAAAGCCGTCGAGACTGTAGTGCGCAAAAGGTCAGTCAGGGAAGTCGCCAAGAATGACAACGGCGGCGACAGCGCAACGCACGACTTCAAAAGGGTATGCACACGGCACGTCCGTATGGCACACATCGCACCACTTCAAAAGGTTCTGCACACAGCAAGCCCATACAATCGTACATCGCACAACTCCAAAAGGTTGTATGCATGTGCGTACAGCAGAGCCCTAATACAAGTGCGTCCCCAAAAGCAACCACTACCATCGCCATCAGCAGCAGCACGAACACCCTCATCACCTCTACGTCGCTCATCGGAAGTACGTGCTGCGCCGCCCCAAGGATCTTGTGGCTGTCCCAAGTAAGGCTGTCTCCTTCTGCATTGTATCGCAGCACTCGCAAGCCCGAGCTGCCCTTGCCCGCTCGATGGTGCTTCCGGACGCGCAAGCCCGGGCCAGTCATCACCTGAAAGTCGAAAGTTGTTGAGTTCAGATTAAAAGCGAATTTGGTATCAGAGCCGAGCCGCACGAGCCTCCCACCGCTTGCGTCCATCGCCCCTTCCCCTTCTACCAAAAATCTCAAATCAACCAGTCAGGCGGGAAATTCAGTGTAAGGGTAGCACCCTCCATGTGTTACGGCCATTAACACGGCTGCAGCCATTTGCGGTAGAATACTGTATATACCCTCAACGCGAATACTGCTGCGTCGACAGCACCCACCAACCCTTGGGATAAGATCTCAATCCATCCCCGGACAAGGCCGACGAGGGAGAGAGCTGCGACGGCAGTCAACCTTGAGCCAAAAGGGGGACCCGTTGTATGGCCAGTGGGAGTCACGACTACCCCCCTTACAAAATTCGCACCTCGCCCGTAGTATGGCAAGTAGGAGTCACGTATCCCCCCCCTCCACCCCCCGACAAACTTCGCACCTCCCGGCTCCCAAAGGAAACTGGAAGTATTAAACACTCTTCTCAAACATCTAGTCTGCACCTCGAGAAACTTGGCGAGAGAGATGTGATGACAGCCGTCAGGCAGCTCAAGGGGCTCATCGTAGCCGGCGGGCGTCAAGGCCACCCCGGCGCCGCCCCCACCCATGTGGTCGAGGGCGTCGCCTCCGCTACCGCCGTCGGTTCTGACCGGAGGCATGTCTTGAGGCTGTTGTTGTCATCGTCGTTGTTGGGGCAGGAAGCGGGCGGGACCAGGTTAAACCACACCGACAGAAAGAGGCAGCACGGACGAACGGCACAAGAGAGCGTAGTTGCCAAGGGGCGGGGCGGGGCAGGGCGGGCAGGGCGGGCAGGGGGGAGAGGGGAGGGGAGGGGAGGGGGGGTTGAGAAAACGCCTCGTCTTGAAAAAAACTGCACGAGAACGCGAGAGGCCGAATCAGCCCGCACGGACATAACTCGAAACACACGCAAAAACCATCCTAGCATACCCGTTCCGGCTGAGGCCCTCACGGAAAAATCAAAACACACACACCAGCAGCAGCATTCAGCAGCACCAAGAAGCCACCACCTACCCGTTCTGGCGGAGCGATCGCTCCCATCGAGTCCGCCTGGTGGTGCTCTTGGAAATCTCGAGACGGCTGCGGGTGCAACTTCGCCAGGCGCGCGTCCCCGCCGCCGCTGCTCGCCGAGGACGACGTGTCCTCCGGCTCCTCCGCCTCCACCGACGGGTCTGGTTGCCACGCCGGTCTCGGTGCGGGGGGTACGTTCGCCCTTGGCTCCCAGATCGCTCGCGTCTGCTGCTGGTGATGGTGTGGCGCCGTGACCCTTCCTCCTCCTCCGCTGCCGCCGCTGCCGCCGCCGGGAACGCGGTGAAAAAAAGGGTCCATGGCGGCGGCACCCACGCCGCCGCTAACGCGCCCGCCGCCGCCGCCGCCGCCGCTGCCGCTGCCGCCGCTCATGCTCCTGTGGCTCACGCTCCCGGTCGCCACTGAGTCGTCCGCGGCGGGGGGCCGGTTCATGTAACCGGTGCTATCGCCCCCGCCCGACGCGCTCCCAGGGTTGTACGTCCTGTAAGCGCCGGCGTAGCCGCTGCCGCTGCCGCTGTCTCGATAATAGTCTCCTCCGCCCATCCGGGGGTACGGTGCCCCACCCCCTCCCCCCCCCCCCCGGCCTGGCCCCCCGAGGCTCGCCGCGCTCCCTTCCGGGGTCAGGTTGAGGCGGTTGAAGGTGTTGGCGCCTCTGGTGGCGTCGTGGGCCATGGCGGCCTTGATGGCCGCGTCGATGCGGGCGGCCGTGGTGCTCTCAGACGAGTCGCAGGAGCTGCCAGCCCCGCCGGCCCCCCCCGAAATGGTGGTTCGCGCGTTGAGGCGGTCGGCCTTGCTGGCCGAGAACATGGACGACCGGAACTGCTCGTGCAGCGAGCGTGATTCCTGACGGGGACAACAACGACCCGGGGGGGGCGGGGCGGGGGGAGGGGAGGGGGTTGGGATTAGGGTGATGCGACAGCCGTTATATAGGTGGAAACCCGGGACGGGGGGTGGGATTGGGCCGTGATACAGGTGGAAACGCATTCTGGAAAGAAGGGAGACTACGCTTGGCTCAGCGCCGCTTCCATCCCCTGCTGCGCGTTGTGCATGCAGGCAGTACTAACACAAAACACAACCTCCGTATCATGTGGTGACTGGCTGACGGTGTTTCGTACCCGCTGCTGTTCTTGATCATTTCTGCTATTTAGTACCGTGGTGCAGGCAGAGCCCGGTCTGCGTACTCTTTGAAAGCACTACCGTAAGAGGCAGAGAGATGGTATGTCCCCCCTAGACCGACTTTCAAACCTCGATCTCTCCACAGCCAACATTGTCTGTACCGTACCGTATACCGTACCGTGGTATTCCGTAAAAGGCAGAGAGATGACATCCCACCCAGACCGACTTTCAAACCTCGATTTCTCCACAGCCAAGGGGGGTGCGGAAAGAGCCCGATACGTGTACGGAGAGCCCTCAACGAGATGTTTCGAAAGCCAAATTTTTTGGTGTTGGCACAATCTGGGGTGTGGAGAAATCAGCCTTGAAAATCGGTGTACGGTGGGGGTGCCATCTCTCCGCCTCTTACGGTATTCGATGAGTCTCGCGGGCCAGTCGAAAGAGATAGACAAGAGAGGTCGAGAGAGAGAGGGACCGATATGGACAACCAGGGAATAGCTGCAGCAGCAGGTGCTTCGTCCAACGCAGTTCTTTCTGACCGCAAGACTCGCGCTGTATGTTCTGACGGCACCTTTCCTCCACGTACGGGGGTGTTGGTCTACAGCTAGCGGAGGGGCGCGCGGGAAACACGCGTTATCGCTTCCCAAAATTCTCTCGCCATGCACACACACACACACACACACACACACACACACACACACACGTATCGTATCAGCACCAGCACCACCCGGGGGCGGCGGGAGAGCGGGGGTGCTAAGTGCCAATTCTCCGACACAGCGAAGAAGGTTCATCATCCAAAACACCCGTGTTCTCTGTAAAGACTTAATTTAACCCATCCCTTCCGGCTGCGGCTACTTACATCTAGAACGGGTAGCCTTTTCTCTTGTTTGCGTGTAGTTTTCCTAAACAAACAATACCAGGTACTGACGGTGGGGGGTGTCGTTGATTCGGAATACGGAGGGCGAAACCGAATTTACTCTGTCGCAAGGAAGAATCATCGCGGTTTGCGCGAAGCCGAAATACTGTCACACTTGGCTGCAGGAATCCAACCCAAGGCCTTCAACAACAGCACCCACGCATAGGTTGACGACCCCTGCATCGACATATGCATATGCATACACGTTGTACTGTACATGAAAGTCTACAACCTGAGAAGAAAAAAAAAACGTGAAGAAGAGGCGACGTTCCGAGGCGGCCAAAAGCTTCTGCGAAACACGGAGTACTTGCGTTGCATCACAAGGAAATACTCCGCTTCTTTGGGCCATTATACGCACATGCGCATATGTACAACGTGAAGGAAGCAGGTTTTGACGGTGATGCTTGTACAACACGACCACCACGCGGGGCTTGTTTTTTGTCACAGATTATTGTCACAGACGGGAATACCCCGCTTTCTGCGAGCACGTTTGTTTGGCGGCGGGGCAAGCATCCGTGATGCGCCGAGATACATACCACGCGTGTGTGCTTGAGCTATTTTCATCGACCGTGCTATCCATCTGACAGCTGAAATACACCTTGTGTTTAATTGGGTCGGTCGGTCGGGCGGGCGGTCAATCGGGCGGCCTTAGGCCGCCTTCGTCGATCGCGCCGCCGTCGCTCCGTCGATCGTCGCCGTCGATCGCCCTTGTGTTTAATAGAAGTATTAAATAGCAGGATCAAAAGCGCCAACCAGCACGTCTTCCAAAGCATACTTGTTATCGTATGGTTCATTGGTCACTCGGTTTATCTCCCCAACCGAAGTCACAAGTTAGTTTCCTTGCTGCCACACCTCTCTCCCTCTCTCTGCCGACAGCAGGCGTTCGACCACACACAGCAGTGTTTCAAGCAAAAGGCGAAAAGCTTGAAATGCGGTGCCGGTGTGTGGCCCGCCCCGATTCGCACGGCACACGTTGTGAACACGAGTATTGAACGCATAACGTATGAAGGTTCTTCCGAGTTGAAGGTTATTATGCCTCTCGGCGCCGTTGGTTGTTGCGGTTCGAAAATGAAAGGGTGAGTGGAAGTTGCACCTGGTTTTCAAGCCTCAAACGCTGAATAGAAGGACCTATTTTCAGTGCTGAAAAGACTTCTTTCAGCACATCCCTTTGGCTGCTGTTGTGGTATTCCCTTTGACTGCTGTTGTGGTATTAGTCTATACTCCGTATCTCGAAAGGGTGTTGTAGTCTTTCTGTGAGGGTATGTATGTTCTCAACGAAACACACACAAGTACGTTGCAGGCAGGCCGCTGTGTCGAACGGGTCGGCCGCCAGTGTGCACACGGTTGGAGAAGTTCAGACGCACAAATCATTTGAAAAATGGGGGCGTGGTGGGCGGGTGAGTGGGAAGAGCACGTCCAGGCCAAAGCAGCGGCAGCGCGTGAGCGCAACAACATGCTGCAGGTACAGCAGAAGTATGTAGTGCATGTGGGTACACACGCATGGAACCAAAAAAACAACCAGCGAGCGCGCTAGCCGAAGGGATGAGAGCAGCATCTGCAAGGTGCCACAACAACGACCACTGAGCAGGTCAAAGAAGATCCGTCAACAGGTTTCTACGATACTTATCCTAAGCACAGATGGGGGCTCAAAAGACTACATACATGCATGGGCAGCATATTTGTGTGTTCAGTCTGTGTGTTTTTGTGTATACACCCGTCCGATTCGCCACGAACAAGGCTTTTTATTGAGGAGCGTCCGCGCGGCGCAAGTGGCATGCATCACACGTGCGTGCAGGGAAAAGAGCAAAAAAAGCTGGCGTGCGTTTGGGTTCTTGTCTACAACACGGCCAGCAGCGGCCGATTCGCTTAGACTACACGCCAACAACGCCACACCCATTCCTTGTCTGGCAAAAATAGATCGCAGCAGCACCAGCAGCACCAGCAGCACCAGCATACTTTGATTCGGCGGACCGCCGCCGAAGCAGATCTCAAAGCCGAAGCAGACACATCGCGCACAGCGGCTGCGGCTGCAACAAGGGGTGGCTTAAAATACAATGCGACTCTAGGTATGCGGGTGTGCTGCTGCTGCTGCTGTTGCCGCAGCAGATGGAATTGAATTCCGTAGGAAAAAGGGGGCTGCTGAGTAGCGTCGGAACGATTGACTCCAAAAAAGCGGTGCTGCTGCTGACAAAGAGAGCTGCCGGATACAAGAGGAGATGAGGACACACTCGGAATAACAACTAGGGCCTCCGGCTACACCCAGCAGCAGGCAGCGATCCAACACGCTCCCAACAACGAACACAGAAAAGGCGGCACGTTTGTCTCTGCCCCTCCCTCCTCTCACCTCCAGGTCGTCGTGCTGCGACGCTCGCCGTGTGTAGGCCTTCTGCCGCAGCTCGGACGACATCTTTTACCCCTTAAAAGGACCAAGCAGCAGCAGGTGTGTCACCCAGTAACCAAATATCGCTCCTACGTTCGTTCCGTCCTCTAGTAGAAAGACGGTGGTTTTGGTCCGCCCGTCACCCAATCAGAGCCCCCCCCCCAGCTTGCTGTCGCTGCTCTTCTTTTAAATCTTATAATGTCAGCAAGAGGACCAGCGTGCTCTCTCACGCCACAACAAGCTGTATGTTGCTGCCTCCTGCCTCGCACCTCATTCTTCTTCGCCAAATAATTTGCCGGGTGCTCCGTGGATGTGGAAAGGGCCTAGGTACCACCCCTTTGTTCACGGGAACCGTTCCGGATACTCTTCATGGGAAATTTCCTAGGGCTGATGATGAGACGAAATTTTTCATCCTGTACTTGTAGGCGCTTTTTGTGGTAGGTGCATAGTCTACTGCTCTACAGGAAGCGCGCACCCCTGCTGTCTGCTTTTGACCCGCAAAACCTGCCGCCAAACACACACACACTCCAAAGAGTCATCTGCAAGATAGCAGTTTGTTGGCACTTTGGCACCCCGCCATCGTGCGAGGAAGGCTGCAAAGTCCGGGCCATTCCCAACACTTGGGAAAAGCCATTATTATCGAACATTGCACTTTTTGCGAAGGCGCACGGGTTTGTGCGGAGATTGACTGTGAAAGAACCGTGTAGTCTTTGAATTCCTGCGAAAAGGAACGGATGCAGTAATCACAGACTTACCGTGCACAGCTGTTCAGGGTCCAATAGAGCGTGAAACGAGAGACGTGTGGTGTGTGGTGTTCGTCAATAATACAAAATTACCTCAGCCTCAAAATATTTGTTCTGACACACGCGGGGCTGAATCTTGCATCGCCCTGGTGCCCTGTTCCCGCATTTCCCCGCAAGCAAAAAAAAAACATCCCTATGTTGTGGGTTTGCAGCCTTGCTTCCTCGTTTATTGCAGCAGCTGGTTTGTGTCCAAATACCCATTGATACCGAGGTTCAGCAGTAAAAAAGAAAGAAATCTGTTTGCCTGATTGGAAATACTTCATTAACACTTCCAGCAGCTGTCCGTGTCCCGCGATAAGGCGCTTCCGTGGGTAAACAAACGGCATCATCGGGATCTCCACGAGTATATGTAAGTAGGCGTTAACTTCTGTGCACCGCACGATGTGCGTGTGATGAAACTCTCTCGTTGTCTGAACGGTCGTGCCTGCTACAGAAGCCAGTTGTAGAGGGGGTCTGAGAGGAGGGGAAAAGGAAACGACAAATATATCGGGCATATCATAATCAGTAACCAATGGTTGTCCTCGGGCGAAAGAACCAAAACCAGAACAGAACCCACTTTGCTCATCGTGCCCCCCAACCACGCCGGCTATACTGCTGCGCTGATCATTTGGCACACCCGCGGGTCTGCAGCATCATCGAACAAAACCTTGTCCGTGTTAGCATTCTAGTCTATCATTAGTTCTACCAGGAGCTTGACTCTCCTACATACCCTCAATGAGGGGGAGGAATTCAGGCGGTTTTCCGATATTGGAGACGCTTCATCCTTCACTGCCATTGCCCGATAGTCGTTGAACGTTGAACGAAGTAGATGCCGTCCCTGTGGGTGTCCGCTGAGTCAATAGTCATCCGGAGAGTTGTCAATATACAGCTGCTTACTTTCTAAGGAGCGCCCAGGAGGCCACAAAATCGTAGAGAGCCAACAACAAAAAACAAAACAAAAAAGAGGTCTGCACGCATTCACTGGTGACAGACACCAACGTTTACCCCGCTCTCTTCTTCAACCATTCCTTGGCAAGACACAGCAGAGTTTCACCCTCAATTCTGACCCGAATTCCGGTCCCGTGTCATTCATTCCATTCTGACAAACCGCGCGATGTCGGGGATACCTCCTTGATCGTACCTCTGCCACCACCACGAACAAGCCGCAAACACGCGCGGGCAAGAGACGACCGACACCAATCAACGAGGGCAGACGGGCAGGCCCAAAGAAAACCAAGAGCAGCAGCACAACAAACCACACAAAAAAACGCAAAACGAGATGCACACAACAGTAGAAAACCAGCACAGCACACACAGCCAAGTAGACACGGGGGAGGAACATCGAGTAGAGAGCGGGATGAACGGCACGCGAGAGAGAAAGGGGTGGGCAGAGAACGCAGCACAGTAGGGAGGAACACACACGGAACAGGCGGCGAGACGGTGTTAGGGGGCGAGGACATCACCGCACGAGACAAACCTGGGGGCGCAGATATCGGGAATTGATGCGAGAGCCAAGGCGGGAGGGAACGGCTGACCGACCAACAGCCAACAGAGCGTGGACGTCAAAGTGATATGGTGGGGGTGCCGCACTTGCGAGCACGGGGGGTGGGTGGGTGTACTCGTAGCCGTGCATGCCGTAGTCGTTAGACCATTGACCTCGGGGGAGGGGGGGGGCGCTTTAATTTATGTCCGGCTTTATTCATGGATGTTACAACATGTCTTGTCGAGGCCATGGGACAGAAAAGACGATATGATCACAGCATACGACACCAAGCTAGGACGCGTTAGCTTAGACGTAGATTGCCAAGTCGAGATTCGCCCAAGGCCGTCCTGGTCATGGTGCCTCCCCCGACCGGCTCGGATACTCACCTACCTCGCGCAAAAACAAAATCAGCAAAACGGTCTACCCGAGACACAACCCACCTACTTCCTGATTGTTCCTTACTCGATGAAGTAACGTGGAGAAGGATCCAGCCGACGAAAAACATTCGCACACAACCAAAACCGAAATGAACAAAAATACTCCGGTAAACGGGAAATCAAGGCGAACGCATTTCTCGATACGAAACCCCACACCCCTTTCGACTGTGGTATTTTCTCGAACGGGTAGTCATTCTGTGAGATTACGTACACGTTCTAGAACCCCCCCCGGCGCGCAACGCACCTCGGCGAGCTCCTCGCGGACCCCGTCCCAGTCCTTGTGTCCGAAGGCCACCGCGTCCATGAGATGAGCGGCCCGGTCAAGCGCCACCTTGGAAGACGCACAGCGCGAAAACAAAAAACAAAAACGGAATGCTTGCATGACCGCACGCATACGCCAATCAGTACTGGGAGTTGAACGTGATCGTGAACAGCACTGGACAAATGAAGCAGCAACAGCGATAACAACAACGACAACAACAACAACACAGACACGCCTGCATCGGAGATCACCTGCATCGGAGATTTCCCTTCGTTGATCTTGTCTGGCTGCTCGTCCGCCGCCATCCCCTCGTACATCGTCAGGACGCTCGCCATGTCCTCATACCTTGGATTCGATTGCACCACATCGCAATCAATTGGGGGGATGGGGGGGAGACACTGTTTTACATCAAATCCCAAGGGATTCTAGGTGTGTTGATTTGCCGTCGGTCATTCTACCACTCGTCCCGCGTCTCTTTTCGAGATGACGGTACGTCAAACCGAGAAGGGCCCCTGCCATGGTTATTCTGTACTGCCTTGTACGCCTCGTGTCCAAATATCCAAAGTGGAAGATGTCGGCTGTCCTTCCTAGTCAACGATGACAGCCGTAGGGGATTCAGAATATAACAAGATATCCGCCACAAATACTTCGAACAACAAACAGGATCAACAAGACAGAAAGAACAGATCAGAGCGAAAGTGAATCGACACCACGCGGTGTCGGAGATCCTACGCCCACAAAGAGCTATCGCACTATTTATGAACGGCGGTGTGCCACAACACCTCAATCACAATCACCTGACTCGACTCACTTGGTTCGCTCAGTCCACTCCCCTGTATGACTCAATCACCTGACTCAACACAGTTGGTTCGCTCAGTCCACTCCCCTATACAATATGTAGACTCACGCACTTGACTCAGCCCGCTTGGTTCACTCACCCCGCGATCTTGACCACCTCCTCCAAGTCCTTGCTGTTGGGGGAAATGGTCCAGCAGGGGCACCGCAGAGACACCTTCGCCGCGTCCTTGGCCTCCATTTCTCTGAAAGGAGAAAAAAAGCAGACACACACGCAAGCACACAAGCAAACGCATTAATCCCAAACGCGGAAAGAAAACAAAAAACAACGGTAGGTTCATCTAGACGAGAGAGGGGAAACGAGCGGGGCAGAGGATTGTTTTCTTGAACGACACACGCACACACGAAACAAACATTAAAAATAAAACACGCGCAAACAACACGAGAGGAACCAAACTGGCAGAATGCATGGGTGGTGGGATGGTGGGTGGGTGGGGGGAGAGAAGGTCAATTTCTCAGCACACGCTCCTCGACTTGTGCCGCGGCATCTCCCACCACCTCCATTCTCTTTCTTCTCCTACACCACTTCCGAAAAATACGAAAAGCAACCTAGAACCACGACAGCGGTTCGGCCACAATCACAAACGGAGAGATCTTCGACATCATGTTTTTGCCCGAACCCAAAAGCAACAGCAGCAACCACATGACCATCATCAACAACAGCAGCAGCAGCAGCAACAACAACAGCAACAACACTACTACCAACAAACAGCACCAGCAACAGCAGCAGCCACAGCAGCGGCAGCACAAAACGACGACGAAGACGCCGCCGCTTGTACGAAGGGAAATGTATTGTGTGGAATCTCGGCGTTGATAGAACGCTTAAAATGCACAAGCGCGCTGTCAAGCCCACGTCCCTCCAGCTCGCAATGTGGATGAGCACCACCATGGCAAGGGCTTCAACGAGGCAATCAACAGGATCGTGTGGCTACCCCACCTTGAGACTCTGGGAAACAGCCCCAACTACAAACAAGCTTCGCCGCACACACACATCACGCACCTTCTGTCCATCTTGGCAAGCACCCTGGCGTAGTGACCGTACGGCCGCCCCCAGCCCACGAAGATCTCGTTGGCCTTCTCCGCGGAAGCCAAGGCCGCCGTGGAGTCTCCCTTCTCTAGGTGGGACGCCGTGAGCCACTCGTACACGTCGGCGAAGGCCCCGACCCGGAGAGCGAGGTACCTTCAGTTGTGGTGGTTGTTGTTGTTGGTGCTAGTAGTGATAGTTGTTGTTGTTGTTGTTTTTGGTGTTTGTTGTTGTTGTACTTGTTGCGGCGGCGGTGATGGTGGTGTAGTGGTTGTTGTCGTCGTTGCTGCTAACGTCGTTGCTGCTGTTGTCATTGGCACTGGTATTGTTTCCGCATGTTGTTGGTGTTGTGTCGATATTGTGGTTAAGTGGTTGCAGGGCGTGTGTACACAAACTGCGTTCCTGGTGGAGCGATGTGACACCCAAACCAACACCGCGCGCTCTCAGCCCCTTCCTTCCCCGATCCCAAACGCCGAACCACACAAAACGAAACATTCACACCACCAGCCAGGTCAATGACTGCGGTCGACCAAGGCTCCCGAGAGTACCCGCACTCACTTCTCCACTCCTACGCCAAGGTTTTCCACAGCACCCTTCTCGTACAGGGGATCCGCTTCTGGCAGCCCCTCATTGCCCAACCGGATGAGCTCCTGCCAAGAAAAAGCAAAAATTCAAACAGAGAAAAAAGAAAAAAGCGCGCGAAATAGTCGACAAACGCTCGAAAATGCGCGCGCGCGAAGGCTGCGGTGGGAAAAACAACCATTGCAGATGTGGATACCATATGCATTGATCTCAAGTTGCGACGTCAGCGCAAGTGCCCTGGACGTCAGGTTCACAAATTTTCGGGAGTGAACGTCCATGCGCACCGCCGCCAGCCCGGTGGCATGCACTGCCTCTTCCCACTCCACACAGCGCGTAAAACAAGCCACGACAAATTAAATAAAAACGGCGACTTCTTGGGCAGAACGCGTCCAGTCACCGCTCGCTCGCTCTCACCTCGCTGTCGGCCGACCCCGCGAAGTCCTCCTCGGCTACCACCCTCCTAATGAAGTGCTCGGCGTTGTCCGCCAACAGCTCCAGCCCAGTCTCCCCGTTTCTCACGACCGGCATCTCTAGCGTCTGCGCCGAAGCCACAGCATGTGGCCACACGGGGAGGTGTGAATGTTGGCGTGGCGCATGTCAAGGGCGCGAGTGGGCACCGTGAGCGATCGGCAGGAGGGGTGGTAGCAAAAGAAGAAGTTGGAAACAACAAGACCAAGGCAGGGTACAACAACAACATGTGTCTGTTGCTGTGTTGTCGTATTTTTCACATTGTAGAAGCCGTTCTGATCTTTGCTCAGTGCCTTCTTGAAGCGTCCGCAAAATTAGTCGCGCTGAACGTGGAGCCTTCTTCCTTTGTCGCAAGACAAGAAAAGCATGCGTCAGAGCAAAGCGTACAGGCAGGCACTCATGGACAGACGTAAGTCAACACGCACACGCCTCCATGGGGCTACTGACAAGGTTCAACATCCCACTCCCCGCGGGTGAGCAGCGGAAGCCGCTGCCTCCGCTACGCTTGGCATCCGTCCATCCACAAAAAAGAAGAACGAAAAACTAAGAACGGAAAAAGAAGAACGAAAGGAAACAAGAAGGAGGAGTCGCTTCACTTCGTGTTCGCCGGTGGAAGCGCCTGAGCTAATCTGATGCCACAACTTTGTTTTTCTGTGTTGCTGTCAGCTCGTGCGCATGAACCACGCTGCAGGCCGAAACAATCAACTTTCGCGTCGTGAGTTATCCGACGGAAAATCATTGTCCCGCTGCGGGCAAAACTTGGAGGGGGTACTGGAGGACACATCGCTGACATACGGATTTTATTGATTATTGGTCCCGGCCTCGTCACCGGAGACGTATCTTCGAAGGCGTGAACCCCACCAAGAATCAGAAATCGGGGCCGTGTTTTCCCGAATGTGTGGGGGAAGTGGGCAGCGTATCTTGTGTAGGTTTTGCGAACTGCAAAGGCCTCGAACTAGATATCGCGCTGCGATTGGATAGGATTCGAAATCCACATGCTCACATTTTGGAGTTCAATTATCAATGGCATGCCCCATATGCGCTACTCCATCGCCAAGCAGGTATTTAGTTCAACAACAGAAAGGAGAGAAATCCACGTGGTGCTGCAGCTGCCGACACGGCCGAGCAGCCACACCCCATCGATGCGCTTTACTCAAATCACAATCCCAGGGACCATGGTCTGAAGTTTGCGATTCCACCGGCTCCCCTCCCTCAGGCCGAGTCTTCAGCTGTGAATTTTGTTTTTGGGGGGGGATCCTTTTCTTAGCCCAAACTATTATTTGGGCGTCTTTCGCAGAGGAAAATGGCCAATGCCATACGCCCAAATTCCCAATTGCCGAATATTTCCTAGGATTCCAGCTGGCGAGATAGAAAATGGGCCGATTTTGTAAACTGGATCGGCTGATATTTTCGAGTTTGGAAATGGGGGGGGTACTGGAGGACACACCCCGATCGTGCCAGAACGAGGAACTACACCGTCTGCTGGCCAAACAGAGGCCAGTATCTTGAGGTCATGCACAAAACTCTCTGCAGGTATCTAAAATTCAGGGCGTTCTGCGTCGTGTTGGCCGCACACGAGCCGACCCACGCCAACCCTGCCACATTGCTCCGCTGGCGTTCTTGCCTTTGGGCCGAAAAGGGCCGTTTTTGTGCCTGCTGCATGTGTGACCAGTCGATGACACACGCCAGAGAGAGGTTTTACGCCGTCGACATCCGCAAACTGCAGCCAATGGTGTGTGATCATACACATACCCTCTGCTCGCGTCACAGAAACAGAGCGTATTGTCCAGTTTTGATTGCACACGGCCTGTAAACGTGAACCGAAAGTGTGTTGCGGTGTTGCCTTTTTTGGACGTTGCCTTTTTTTTTTGGCTGCTCCGAGTGTGATCAGTCCACAACGCATGCCAGAGAGAGACATTTGGCCGGCGACATCCACAAACTGCAGCCACTGGCGAGCCATTACCCACATGCCCTCTGCGGGCGACCCCAAAACAGGGCGCTTGGTGTCTTGTTGGTCGCACACGAGCCAAAACCGTGAACTGAAGCATGTTGTGACCCACAAAAGACTTGGATCGGCCCTTTTTTCTCCTGAGAAAAAAATGTACCTCGAGGAACCGTAAGAAGGCCGCTTGCAGCTGGATAATTTTTCCCGTGCAGACCACCCCCCCCCCGACCGAGAGCAAAAAACAACTCCGAAATAATCAGAGCTTAATATTCGGCCTCATCCAAAAACCCGCACATTGAAAACTTCCCCGGATGATAGGGACATTTTTTTGCCATGCTACTTTCCGCAGCTGAAGCACACGGCGTGTTGCTGTGAACGACCATCGCGCGATTCCATGTGCGAAGCCCACCATCACGCAGCGTAGACGTACTCGATCTAGACTATTTACCATGGTACTTCTCTACGCCCGTGCCGCTACTCAAGGAATCAACAGAAGTGCGAGATAGTTCGCCATATTTTCTTACCTCCGGCGATGTAGGCCATCGCAGCAGTCCCGTCACAACCCCGTCATCCCCCTGGGAAAAAACAAAACACCGAGCCAAACGACGCAGGCCAACCGCGCCGGCCCGGCAGGCAGCGCACATCAGAACGGGTACAATAGTGTTGAGAGGTTTACTCGCGTAGCAATCCCCCAAAAAAAACTTGGTGATGAATCACTTCTTATTACTACTCTCTTGCACAGCAGTTCCGTGCTTTCTTTGTTACATGTATAGACTGAACAAAAGGGGGTGGGGGGCTCCTTGCATGGAGGGGTGTCATGGCAACGACATCTTGATGGTACTTCTATCTTGATGGTACTTCTATCTGACAAATAGGGAGTTTCAGCTCCCGCAACAACCTGAGTATAATTCCTAGAACTGCCGTTCAAATCCTCGTACTCATTTCCCATAACATTAGCCCACCCTCGAGGCTCGTACATGAAGATACGAAGCCAACTAGATATGGTACAGAATTCCGAAATTAATCGAAAAGATGCGAAACCCCACAACCCAACAAAAATTCACCATCCCACACCGGATGGACAAAGCCCACAGGTGCCACGCTGTGCCGCTTGTGACCTTCCCTTGCACTCCGCCAGTCATCGGGGGCCAAGCCGTCGCTCACGAGCAGTGCCGTCAAGCCCGCACGGCACGTCCCGTAGCCTTCGCTTCCACTGCTGCGCCCACAGCACTCACCATGCCAACAGCACGGCACGGCAGTGGAAACAAGGACTACGGCACCTAACGTGCGGGCTTGGCGGAGATTATCGTGATCGACGGCTTGACCACGATGGCTCCTGGAGTTGCAAGGGAAGGTCACGAGCGGTAGCTTGGCCCCGCCTTCTCTTGGTACTGAAGGGAGGGATGACGGGGACACAAAAAATCGGTATATTCCGTGGTTCTTCATGTGATTTCAAGGCGGCAATCTAGCAGAACGCACAGTAACAGAAACGTACGAGGCGTAGCACACTACCAGAGGTGGGTGTGACATTGGGAGAGGATGTGTGCTCAACGGCAGCGGGGAGGGCAAAAGCGCTAACAAGGTCTACCCAATTCTTCAAAACACCCAGCATCATCATGGATTCGAGAAACCAATCTCGGTGTTTGTTTTCTGCTCTCACCTCAAAAAGGTCTATACGACACATTTGTTCGAAAGACCCCCGGCATAATCGCGTATTCCAACAACCAACGTTCTGTTATGATGCTCCCACCTTAACAAGGGCTACACAATCGTTCCAAAGATCCGGCAAGATCACGAATTCGACTCGCCAAACCTCCGTGTTATACTGAGAAAATATACTTCTACGTACACAACCACAGAGAGACTACCCGTGCTCTCTGGAGTTAACCGCAGCGTAGCCGAAGGGGACGTGTTGATGTTTTTTATTCTGTTCTCACCTTGACGAGGGGGACGAGGAAAGGGTTCAGCCCCGCGCGGTCCGCGGGGTCTACCGGGGTGAGACCCTTGTGCTGCAGGAACCGCAGGAGGGTCGGCAAACGCCTCGGGGGGTTCGGGAACTTCGCCTGAGTCGGAATCGAATCCAGAAAGTTGTTTTGAGGGGAGGGAGGGGCGAGAGGGGTGAAAAAATGGAAAATATCAAGGGTGTTTGGTGGATCGGGGCTGGATACATGTAAACACGCTTCTTCTCGTCCATCGGACCGCAAAAAACGCCAAGCAATACTTCGTGACACCGTTCTCTGACAAAACGTCCGTCGACCGCGCTAACCGGCCGACCCATGAAGAGACGTCAGTGTTCGCGCGTGCGTGTGTGTGTCCTTTTGGTAACCATCTACCCACCCACGCTAGCCGGCTGATCGACCAAAAACTACCTCAGTTGCCAGTCCAGGAAAACAACGAGGACAAATTCACTTATTGTCAGCTGCTCAATGTAGCACCCGCACCTGCGTTTAGGACCTCTATTTAGTTTGAAGCCGACGCACAGAGAGCGCGCGCGCACTAAAAGAAGTTATGTTTTTGCCAAGGCTGGGGTTCTTGTAGTTCCTCTTGTAGGCTACAAATGCCCGCCTAAACATGTTTGTGTTTCGATTAACGGTGGGCATGAAGTTCTTAACGTGGTCCGGAAAAAGTATGGACGACTGCCGGTCAGGCCTCAGAAGCGGGAGAAGTTGTCTATTGCCTACTGCTCTGCCACAAGTGTTGGTACGTGTTTCAGTCATGTGGTAGGACGAAGCGGATTCGCTACTGGCACGACAGGACCTACTGTATAACGTGCATACGCCGTCTTTCGTTTGTCATCACACATGACACGCATGTTGCCAACGAACAGAAGTCCTCCGCGCGTTCAAGACTGGTGCAACTTTCATGTCAGTTTTCATGCACGCAGCAGTCAGTCTGTCTGCACCGAGAGACATACTTTTCCAAAAAAAACACAAGTGTTTTGTTACACAAGGGCCGGGGAGGTGGAGAACAATGATGCTGCTACGGCGCTGGGGCAAGATCTCCCATGTGTGCCTTGCTTGACTCTGATGTTGCGTACGTGATGCTCTCTTCCGCCGCCTTTGCCGTGCACTCTGTGTACAGCAATTTTCGCAGCACTCATCATCATGAGAAAATGTACTTAGATAGCATCTGCCCTTCGTTGCGTCAGCACTCCCTCGTGAGTGTGTCCTGCATCCGTCATCCGTCATACCTTGTCCTTGATGAAGTTGGTGTACCGGGCCGCGTCTACTCCAGCATCAACCGACATCGACATGGTGCGCTTGTTGGCAGCAGCGTACGTCGGAGACGACGACCTCGTCACCATCATCCTCAAGAAGCCGCCGCCGCTCCTGGCAGTCAGGGTCATGCTCTCCACCGTCGCCGCTCCGACCACCACGCCCAGCAAACTCGTCCTTAGGCCCCTGCTACACATCTTCTCCCTTGAGCTGTCTTGCTCCAGGGGAGCGGCTGCTGGTTTGTCAGCTTGCGTGGGCGGTGTGCTTTTGCTGTGTGGCGGGACTGTACGGGAGGTGGGGGCTCCGTGGGATCGAAACATTTTCACCGAACATGCAGAGGACACATTTAGCCAGCAGCACGACAGCACACCTAGTGCACGCACCTCTGCTGAAAGTGAAGGGGTTGCTGCAGTCCACGTGGAGCTGAGAGAAGAGAGTTACAGCACAGCGCTGCCTTTTTCCGAACGAACGGAAGCTGGAAGCGAGAAGGATATAGACAACGGGAACCAAAACACAGCCCAAGGGTGTCGGAGTCAGTTGTTTGCTGTGCAAGAACGGCGGGAATCATGAACGAGGACGGGCTCGAGGGCAGCCTCCGCGAAGCAGCCGCTCGGTGTGGCAACGCGAGGAAGAAGAAGGTGCACGTGGGCGCAGCGATCATGCCGGATTATCTGAACCAGCACTACGATCCCTACAGCGCCGTGCTCAATAGAGGTAATTTTTGGAATGGTGTACTTGTAGAATATCACGAGTTCATTAACCTTGCGGTCTTGTTGGCTGATTGAAGTTTGCCGGTTTAGCGTCTGCGGGCCTTCTCCTTTAGCTCTCCCGAACCTTCCAAGCGCCTTTACCTACTGGCTTGTTGCGCGTGATGCAACCAGGAAACGGGGGGATGAATCATCCAAGACGAGCGCGTTATTTGTTTTTGTTCCGACAATCATGGGGAAGGAGTTTCGTGGCGACCAAGGCGGCATGTTTCTCCGCGCTGGGTGAAGATTGCTCACGCGCCTCTTCTTCTTCTCTCTCTCTTTCTCCCTTACACACACACACACACACAACCGACAACCAGTTTCAGACGCGAAAAAAAGAAAGACACAACGAATAATAGTGGGAGGAGAGGCGGGGCGAGACCGCTGGCTCCTACGTGATCGATTTCTTCATTCTGCTGGAAGCGGTAGCATGATGGCGCTTGGTATGTAGCGGGTGATCGCCGTGTCGATCTCCTTATCACGATGTTCGTGCTGGCCATGCTGAGGCGCGTCGTCATGGACCGCCGTAAAACTCGACCGTGTCTTCCGTGCATGGTGCCCCCCTGGCGGACTACCTTCGCGAGGATTCCATTATCAATCTACTATCTATGAATAAAGAAGAGGGTTTCGCGCGTCCATATCTCTAACCCTACAGGTAACCCCCCAACCCCACCCCGCACACCCTACAAGAAACCAAGCTTACCGTCGCGAAGGCTAGTGCTGTTGGCTGTTGGCCCCTATAGGGGTATCTGTTCGTTTCCGGGTTGGGGCGGGTGGGGGGGGGGGGGATATCTCTACCTAGCCGGGTGGTGATATCGTCGTTGTCGCGTCGTCGTCGGTCGAGTTCTTCGGCGGCGTGCTGGCAATGGCGCTAGGACGATAAGAGGGCTAAGAGGGCAAGCCTGACGAAGCCACCGGAGCGGGAGCGGGAGCGGAAATCAGTAGCAAATGTTAGCAACAGCACGGGCGCGGCTGGCAGAAGACATGCTTCGAGACGAAGGCCACCATCCCCTGTAGTCTGCTTGAGGAAGCTGAAAAAGCGCCGTTGAGATGGTGGGGTACAGAGCACGCAGCTCGCCGACAGACGATGGTCCTCTTTTCGGTACATACGTGCAACAGCCCCACGTAGTGGTGCTGCTGCCTCCTGTCGTGTCGTTTCTACAGCAACATCGGCCGCCATTTCACCTAGCCTTCCTGAATCTGGAATCTACTTCCGAATCTGCCGGAGCGGCAAACCGCGACAGCAAATCCGAGAATATGACATTTCCGGTGATAGCAAGGCCTTTTGCCGCCGCCCCCCCCCGATCCGATCCCTGTAGTGAACTGAAAAGGCGGGAAGATATATCGATAGAGAACAACCTTAAGCAAAGTAGGAAGGAACGATTGGCCATCGGTGATCGGTCCTGTGGGAACAATGCTCCGTCCTCTCGACGGTGTGCGTGGTCAATGGTCTAACCGCTAAGGCATGCTAAACACAAGAGTACGCTCCCCCGATCCCTTCCCGTTCCTCTCCGCCTGTCCTTCTTCGTACACCTCAACCTGCGTCTGTGACTCCGTCTCTTCCCGAAAAATGCTCTGCTGGCAGAGTTCAACAGCGTCGTCATCGAGCACCACATGAAGTGGAAGCCTTTGCTCGTCGGCGGTGATGAGGTACAGCATGTCATGTCGCACGTCGTTCCGGTCTTGATGACGTCACACGCTCGATGCCATCAATATAGCCATGGTAGATGGGGTGGATGGCAGTGGTCTGTCCGTACCTCCGCAGCAACCCAGAAAACAATTTTGCACGTCACTGTTTTCTTGTAATGTCTACATTGTGTGCTTCTTCCACGTTTTTTTTCGGAATGCACGAAGAATAGCGTGGACGGCAAGGGTCAATCCGCCAGTACCCAAGAGTGAATTTTGCGTGCACCTTTCGCTTCGAAATATCTGAATTGTGCCACGTCTTGCAGGGAGTGTACGACTTCCGTCCTTGCGACAAGATCGTGGACTGGGCGATCGACAAGGGCATGGAGGTCAAGGGGCACACCCTCTGCTGGCACGTCACGACCCCCGACTTCGCCGAGGACATGTCCGCCTCTCGCCTCCGAGAGGCCCTCTACCGGTACGCCTACAAGGGACTGCTGATGTTACACATCGCTTCCACTCATTCGTATTGTCGCCGTTCGGGTTTGGTTTTGTTGCCTAGAGAAATGTTTCCGACACCGCCGGGGGCGGTGTGGTCCCACGTACGTTGTGTTTTTTGTCTTGTGCCGTCGAAAAAATGCACCCATCCGTCGATGTGCGGTACCTACGCCCGCACGCGCAACGACGAAAATCCTCTGCGGCGGGGAGGTTGTGGTCTAGACTCCTGGACCCTACGACCGCCAGTCCGAAAGCTTCGAAACTATCAGTTCTCATTTGAAAGCAACACTCAAAGCGACAAACATGGTTCTCAATGACAAAACACACTTTTGAAAGCGAAAAGCATGGTTCTCAATGAACAAAACAAATTTTGGAAAAATATGGTAGCTTTCCATGATAAAAGCAGACTTTCGATTACCGAAAACACCATCGGCAGGCACATCCGCACGACGATGGGGCACTTCTACGGGAGGGTGAGCTCCTGGGACGTGGTGAACGAGGCCCTGTGCCAGGACTGCAGCGGGAGGATGGAGGACAACGTCTTCCTCAGGAAGCTGGGGCCGGGCTACGTCGACGACTGCTTCAGGGTGGCGCACCAGGTTGAGTTACTGTAGTCAGTCCGCGCTATTTAGGATGACGACGTCACAAGTTAAGATGTGGGTTGTGTTTCTCGCGCTAGGATGATGACGTCACGAGTTTAAAAGTGGTTGTTCTCGCGCTGGGATGATGACAACACGAGTAAAAATGTGTAGTTGTTCTCGCGCTAGGATGACGTCACGAAACAAGTGGGAATGGTCTCGCGCAATCTAGTTAGGATGACGTCACGAAAAACGTTGTGGCTGTCCTCGCGCTAAGGATGATGACGTCATTACGAATAAAATTGCGGTTGTTCTCGCGCTACAAAGGATGACGTCGCGCGAAACATTAACATTGTGGATGTTCTCGCGCTACAAGTATGACGTCACCACAAACGTTGGGGTTTGTTCTCGCTCGAGGATGATGCCATCACGAAAAATCGCGTGCCTGTTCTCGTTCATTGGAAGAGGAATCTGCCGGAAGCTTCTCGCCGTGTGAAAATGCTCGACTTAGTGCAAGGTGTGGGGGGCGACAATTCCTCCGCAACAAGTACGTGGCCCACAGCATTGTCGGAAAAGAGCCGACGCAGGGAGAGTTTAGGTCACCGCACGTGTTTTTGGCGAAACACTCCTTTGGCCTCTCGCTAAGCCCAAGCTGGTGTTATTTCTACGCACAGATCGACCCGAACGCAAAGCTGATCTACAACGACAACAAGGGGGAGGGGGCGGGGCTGCCTGGCGGGCGGTCCCGCAAGGCCGACGCCATGTACGACATGCTGAAAGGTGCGGTAAGGATCTATCAATAGGCAGATTGGAGGAAGTGGGAAACGTCGGTGGTGGTGTTCGAGTTTGGAAATGGGGCACGCGGCGTCACTGGTTACAGGTTGTACCGCGAGTGAGAGACTAGTGTAGCCTGGGATTGTCGGCTTGGCGGAGGACCGCCGGTGCCTGACGTGCGTGGATATCTACGAAGCAGACAGATACTACGAGCTGAAAGATACAACGTCTGTGAGAGAAAACGAGAATTTTCGTCCTGGCCGACCGGTTGATTGTTAAGTCTGACGGGCATGCACGTCAAGAGTTGGTGCTCCGTTGTAGTTGGTTGGCGTGTACTCTTGTAGACGATGGTGCCTAGAACACCCACTTCAAACGTCTAAAACATATATTACAGTGGTGCTGTTGTTGTTGCTGCTGCGGATGCATATGCCTTAGTCACACAGGAACAGTTTTGAGTTTGTAGCATCCGTGCCGATCGAACAGATTCCGCCGTTTCGTGAACAGCATTCGTGAACAAAATAAAACAAACATTTCTTACAGGCATGAAGGAAAGGGGCGTTCCGGTCCATGGCGCGGGATTGCAGGGGCACTTCACGGCCGCGGGTACAGGAATGAGGAGAACCCCAACCCCTCACTCCGTCCAGCGACAGGTGGGGATCGGTGGCCGGGCTGTCCTCGGTGGATGTCTTGGGGCTTGGTCTTAAAAAGTGTTCGTGCATGCACGCGTGTCATCTCGTTGGTTGCTGAGCGCACGGCCGTGCGTTTTTTTTTTGCAATTGCTTCTTCAATCCAACGCACCACTTGACCACCAACACCAATAGGATACCCGATTTTCTCTCATTTTTCATTTTTTTTTTTCGCTTCCCTTGCTCAAGTGTTGCGAATGCGTCAAGAAACAATTTACTCAAGAGTCTCCGTTGTGTGTGTGTGTGTGTGTGTGTTTTTTTTTTTGTCGTGAATTGCATTGTGTTGCGATGCCACCAGCAGCGTCGCAAGGCCGGCACAACAAGCGGCGAACATTTTGTTTTTTTGTCCAAAGGAGCACCATGGCATCTATTCCCCGTGACCCCCCAACCGAAGAGTCACCCCCGCCCTTGCGTCCCCGACAGGTTCGGCGGCTGGGAGAGCTCGGGCTTAGCGTTAACATCAGCGAGATGGACGTGCGCGTCGCCGGGGTGAGACTTGAGTAATTTCTTTCGGTGACGGATGTTGACAAACGTTTTTCGATCTCGGCGTTGAATATTGGCTCAATCCCATAGTCCGTTCCCGGGACAAAATGACACACCGTTTGTAGCCCACACGCAAGGCCGAAATCACCACCCAGCATCGTGCGTCACTATGTCGCGAAAGAACATCGGCGTTCTGTGCGTTTGCGAGAGTATTTGTAGGTACCCTGGCACCCGTCGTGAGCAGCAAGAACAGCCTGGGGAGAAAGCGCACATTCGCGACAGATGGCAAGCATCGGCAGCACACGCCGCCCCATTTTCGCAGGACTTCTCCCACGCTCTCTCCCCTCCCTTGTGACCCTGTTTAAAGCTTATGTTGTGTTGTTAAAGTTGATCTTGTTCTTCGAGAAAATGTCGCGGTTTGGTGTGTTTGAAACGGTCACAACAGCTTTGCCCTTCGTTCGTTGATGAACATGTACTGCAGTTTATGTTTTTTCGTTCCGTCCTCTTTCATTGTATCTTCAACGTGTGTTCGTCTGTACTGTCACATCCGTAAATCATCGTGAACTGTTTCATGCCCAATTTCGTAGGCTTTGGTTGATGATTAAAACAAGTTCGCCTTCGGTTGGTTGTGTTATTTCACTCCGAGCTTCTATGCGAAGCAGGTCATTTCTCCTGATTTGTGTCGGCGATATTCTGCACATTGTGAGCTTTCGTGATGTTTTCGCAGGGAGTGAAATGCTGAGTACTTTAGGGCTTGTTTCACTTCCAGTTCACTATTATAACAACTGCTCAAGACCGGTCTTTATGGGAATCATCTTGACCTTGGGCCAAGAGAGTTCAGTTGCACGATTTATGGGGCACAAATCCTCGTAACGATCTTGGCCAAGATTTGTCCAGGGCCCAAAAGTTGCCCTTTCGAACAAATCTTGGCCCAAGATAATTCCCATCGAATTTGCTGGCCATATCTTGGCGCGGCGACATTTATCTTGTGGGTGCGGCGAGATTACCACAGGTCAGCCCACCTTATCGTCCGTAACCCTATAAAATCTGCACGTGGCACATTCCCAAGGGCCTCTAACGTACCCTGGCTTTACGGTGTCGACGCCACGGGCGCCGACAACGGAGAAAAACGACCAAGGCCCGCAAAAAAAACACATTTTTGCCCTGGCTTGGGCCGCGTGCGTCGTCGACCAAGAGCCCACAACTTCCAACTTGCGAACGGACAGCACAGGTTCACATCTCTCACTCCGCAGTGGACGCATCGAGGCCAAACCTTCGATGCTGCCACCTTCACCAACCGTTCTCCCTCGCACGCAAGTGAGGTGGTTGTGGGGTCTTTCTACCCAGAGATGAAAGCATCGCTGGTGACACGAACTGTTGTGTGGGGGGACCGTTCGGAGCGTACTCTATTTTCAAGTAGATACAAGAGCCGGCGGAACGCGTTTCCATAACAGCTCAGTCGTGTGCGATGCTTCTGTCTCTTGATCGAACCACCCCAAACCCAAGCCCTTTGCACCCCAAGCAGGTCCGTGAGTGCAGATGACGGCACCGAAGGTTTAACCTCGGTAAGCCTACTACGTAGTGAAATACGTGCACGGTTGTCAGTGCCTCTCGGATTGATCAACATTCTATGTCGTTGGACAGCAACGGACCAGTTTTGCTTCTCCGCTTGCATGGTACCGAGGCAACGTCCCCTCTTGCTGCAACCCCATGTGGGCATCCACCGCTAAAATCCACCCGTAGTGTTGAGCCTATGCAGTTATGGGAGGGACAGCGCCTTCTAGAACTGCGTCGTGCTCAGATTTCATGATACCGTGGTATTTTCTGGAACAATTGGCAGTTGTGCCATTCATCAACATCAAGGTGGCAAGACGAATAACACGCCGCCTTTTTTTCAACATTCACAACATTTCACTTTCCCCCCCCCATACATCGCGATACTACATGTCTTGGCGAACATATACTCCGAACACATCTTGGCAAGATAATTCCCAAAGATTGTGTCACCAAAAAGACCGGTCTAACCCTCATTTCAGTTCAGGCCGCCAAAGATTATCGCTGTGGCCGTCGCCGTCCTCGCTCAGTAGCAGTCCGCATTTGTGTTTCACTCGTATCCGTCCTAGTTTCACTCAAGCTTGGACTCAGCAATATTTCGTGTTACATGGATTGACGTCCATTCGCCGGAGCTTTGCTTCGCACAGATAAGCACACTTTCGTCGCTTTTCATTTAGCAACAGTGATAGTGCGGATTTGTGTTTCGCTCGCTTCCGTGGCTGGATTCACTCGAAGCTTGGAATCCTCTTTTTCTCGTGTTGTGGTGTGAATGGCATTGTCCGTTGTGTGTTCATTCGTGGGAGCTCTCTTTCGTACCTCCACTAGGTTGAGCGTATGTCGGTGGCTTTTCACTCAGCAGCAGCAGCAGCAGCAGCAGAAGCACATATCTGTGGTTCGCTTGCTCCCGTGCTAGATCCACTCAATCAAGCGAATCCGCGACATCTCGTGTTCTGGTGAATGCCATTCATTCGTTGCACCTCTCCTCGACACCGATGGAGCATATTTTAGTCGCTTCCCGCAAAGTCGGGGCGCGTCTGCGTGATTGACACGTTTTCTCTCTCTGGTTAGTTCATAGTCCCCCCCCCCGCCCTGCTCTTGGTCGATATTTTTCGTGGTTGAAGTGTGAAAATTCACTTAGCTGCGTTGTTGTGGCCACGATGAAACCCTTCTGGTCATTGCTTACACCTTTGTACCTCACGCGTGGCTTCATTATTTACTTGCTTGGTTTTTTTTTGGAAGCAAGAACTCTGTCAAGGTTCATCTGCTGAACGTTTGGTTTTTGTTCGGTCGATGGGTGCGCTCGTGTCCAGCTGTCTTGCTTTGCGTCGCAGTCCGCTTGTTTGTTTCTTGTTCGCCTGTTTCGGGCATCGTACCGTATCATGTGCCATGCTGTTGCTGCTTTTTCGCTCGGTCTTTTTCTCCTTGTCATTTGTTCTCTGTGCGTTTTCTCTGCTGGTTTCTGGCCGGATTCGTCTTGTTTCTTCTTGTCGTGTCACGTCTTGCTTGCGTTTCCTGCTCTGCAGGTGATGTTTGTTTTGTTTTAGGCTTGCTTAACGTTTGGTGCTTTTCGTGCTTCACCGTTTCATTTGTGTGATAGTTTGAGGCTTTTTTTACCGTTTGGTGCTTTTCCTGCTTCGGCGTTCTAGTTATTCGTGTCATGCTTGCTTAACGTTTGGTGCTCTCGGTGCTTTGGCGTTCTCTTTCTGTTTTCGTGCGCGCACCCCGCCCTGTTTTTTCACTAGCTCCCCGACGGCGTAGATGGCGAAACGGCTCAGGCAGCCATCTACGGCGACATTCTGGAGGCTTGCCTCACCGAGGAGGCCTTCGACGGTCTCACGCTCTGGGGGTTCACCGATCTGCACAGCTGGTGAGTGCTGGCGTGGCTCTACCCCTTTTGCCTGCTGCACGAAGGGCAGTAGCGTCACGCACAAGGGCTTGTTAATCGAAACGCCGTGTGTACACAATACAACACTTCCGTGCGTGGCATGTGTCTGGCTTCTTAAGATTGCCAGGGGACTGCACACTCATTCACTGAGCAGTGTGAACGAATATCCAACAGGGACGGGTGGCCGTGATGTGGTGCCTAGGGACGGAGATTCGGTAGATTCATGGTGCCCTTTGTCCCTGGTGTTTCCGTAGCCATTCGTTAATCGGTGGCAACACAGCGCTCCTGCCACATCGATGAACCAACCCTTGACATTTCCCCCTCGCACCATCCTTCAATGTGGCCGGTCACGGCAACTAGGAACCAATGATGTTCAGTGATCATTGCATTGCGAAAATAGGGGGCAGGGAGTGCGTGCGATTCGCGTCAGGTTACACGCCTGGCCCATGTTCTGTTGTTTTGACTTCTTTGCCGTTTTGTTTTCTTGTCCTTTTATGTGGCTTCGGCGTTTGAATCCATGCGGAACGGTAGCAAGGGTTTCGCGGGCTGTACACCATCGGTAGCGAAGCACCTGCCTGTGGAGTTGTCGATGTTTTGTTCGCCTGAGGCTCCGGTTGACCGAGGAACTTTGCAAGCCTCAGCTTTGTGTAGGTGGTGTAGTCTCTGAAGCATCGTCGTACCCTACTATCGGTGGTTGTTGGCAATTTCCGAACACACGTGCACGCGGCATCAACAAACATCAACGCAACTCTCTACGCCCCCAACAAAAACACGCCTCTCCTTGTCTATTGGTGGCAGGGTGCACAACTTCTACGAGCCGGACAGCCCCCTCCCCTGGGACCAAGAGTTCCAACCGAAGAGGCCGGTGGTCGGGGCAATGCGCGAGGCACTCCTGTGAGCCCCGTACAACCTAACTCGCATGGAATATGTAACCCTGTCTGGAGAGAATTACCTCCCTGTCTCCAAGCGAACAGCTCGTCTCTTCTCTCGCACCCCAAGAGGTTATAGCGCGGCATGACAACCTGTTGATTACCCATTTCCCAAGCCAGGCAGATGCATTCTTGTGTGTACAGCCATACGCAGGCGAGTTCTGAAGGTCAAAAACAAGGCTAAGTCGTGTCCAATGCAAACCGGCATCGACCATATTTATTCACACGCTTTTGTGGGAGAGCCCATTGCCCATTGCTGGCCACGTGCAACTTGCTGCGTCACGGGCGGCAAGGAGCCCGTGTTGTCGTACTGGCCGTCTCTTCGCAAGTCTTGATGTTGCTTTCTGATAGCCTCCCGGCGAGCCCCTCGAAACCACGTCCGAGGAGCTAGGTTTTCGGTTTGCTGTTGTACGTGTATCTCGCTCTTTCTCATCCACAAAAAAAAACCATCAGGGACGCTCCTATCGAGACGCCCCTCTTTCCGCGCTCCCTGGGCCACAGATTGCACGGGATTTGTCGGTATATACCTCTACCCCCCAACACCCCCCCTTGCTTCCATCCAGTGCCCAGATGCAACTGGTATGGTCGCCGAAACTAAACCAAGGGCACGTGGCCAAAGCTCGTTTTCCTACAGGGTGGTAGGAGCAGCAGGAAAAGGCCACAACGACGCTAGAATCAACGCCAGCACTACTACTGGCGCAGCTGTGCGAATGAATGTGCAGAGGCCGAAAACCGTCAATCGGCATCGACTACAATACTGAAAAATCGTGTGGTTGTAGATACCGAGCTTTAGCGCACCCTTGTGGAAGCAGCCACCGTCGCCGCCGCCGTCGCCGCCGGCACCGGCGACGACGCCACCGTGACGGTAGAGTGTCTCAGCTATGCAGGGGCTGGATTCCTAGACTCGTTTCACCTTTGTGGGCCCACCGCCATCAACACTAAAACCAAATCAACTGAGCTAACATCAAGAGGAGGGAATACACAAAATATCTGCATGTGTTGGTATCTTCAATTCCAGAACAAACCCAGCCGCAAGTACAAGTAATATCTTCATGTGTTGATATCTTCAATTCCAGAACAAAAACCCAGCCGCAAGTACGAGTATAAGAAGTATCTCCGTGTGTTTAGATCTTCAATTCAACAAAAAACCGAGCCGAAAAAACGAGCGCCGCGCTGCGGTCTGGAGTGGTGTAATGGGGGTACATATTCCACGATATGGTTCGCCAGAGCCCATGTATCACCTGTTTTTCAGGACCTCTCCCGGATTCGTCGTCATTCTCGCAGGAGGGACTACCCGAAAATGTAACGACGAAAAATCCACCGGGAAATGAAAATTACAAGCTATTTCACCTCGCGGGCGGACAGATAAAAAAAAAAAATGTTTTTCCTGCACATGCATATCTACATATCTACAACATCGAGAAGCTGTGAACTGGAGCCACGCTACAGAGTAGTCCTTGACAGCAGCAGCACTAGCAGCCGCTGCGATATCAACAGCAGCACCCCTGGCAATTGCCTTTTTCTCACCAGATTACTTTCCCGTTCAAATCACCACACTCAACAGCTGTTCGTGTGCGACTCCCTGTCCACCCCCACCCAC
>FN649743.1:657007-671148 GCA_000310025.1 Ectocarpus siliculosus | reverse complement strand
TGGACCTCGGTACCGACAGCGTCGCCCTCAGCGTCGCCGCCGCGGGACAGCGAACCTGCGCGATCCTCGAAGGCGGGAGCCTCAAGTGCTGGGGGGAGAACTCGGGGGGCCAGCTGGGCCTGGAGGACAGCGACCCTAGGGGCGTCTCGGCCGGGCAGATGGGGGACAGCCTCCCGGCGGTTAACCTCGGGACCAACCGCACGGCGGTGGCGCTGGCGCGGACCGTCGTCTCCACCGCGGCGGCTGCCACCGGTGAGAGGAAGAGTTTTTTTTTTTTTGGACACAACAAATTATTCGATCTCTTCTTTCACAGCAGATAAAAAAGTCTGTCTTGATTTTGACGCAACAAAATATTCGATCTCTTCTTTCACAGCAGATAAAAAAGTCTGTCTTGATTTTGACGCAACAAAATGTTCGATCTCTTCCTTCACAGCAGATAAAAAAAGTCTGTGTTGATTTTGACGCAACAAAGTATTCGATCTCTTCTTTCACAGCAGATAAATAAAGAGCCTGAGGTGTAGGGTCAGCGGAAATACTGCTGTCTGCACTTGTGTTTCTACGATTCCGCGCCGTCTTTTGATAGCGGTCGCAAAGCGCCGGCTGGCGTTGTGTTGGTTGGTGCCATCGGTTAAGTTGCCTTTCATTTTGTTTTGTTTTTTGCCGCTGCGGCAGCCCCTCCCCCGCCCCCCTCGCACCTGTGATGCACCCTCCTGTCTGATCATGTTTTCGGGATGGCGTCTTGTAACTCGTCTGAGGGTCCACGCCCCGTCGGAATTTTGTCGGCGTCGGTGTTGACAGCTGTTCCCACAAAAACAATGAAAAGGAAGTCATCAGCCCCACAGCTCTTGTAGAACACCAATTGTTTTTGAACCCTCGTCTCCCGTCGCCGTCGCCATTTGCTGCTCCTACCCCGGCGCATGGATCCCCACATTAAACGGAGTCACCGAACCCAATGCTTCGTGCAATAAGCATATGTACCCATGAGTCTGTTTTCAATTTGCTTCGACCCCCCCCCCCCCTCCCCCGTTTCCCTGTCGCCGTCGCCATCAGCTGCTCCTACCCAGGCACCGACGACCGCCCCTACCACCCTGCCCCCCGTGGTTGCGGCTACGTCCCAGCCGGTTTCGACTCCGTCGCCTACCCTCGCTGCGGCGTTGCCGACGCCGTCGCCCGTGGCGCCACCCACCCCTGCCCCTGTCGTCCCTGTCACGACGCCTCCCACTCCGAGCCCCACCGCCGCCATCGCGGTCGAGGCCGAGGAGGACACGGACAGGGGGGGTGTCGCCGGGGCCATCGACGGTACGTGTCGATCGGGTCTAGAGGCTGTTGGGGTTGGGTTGGAATCGACTTGCTGTTGAAACACTGCTGTACGCTGTGTGGAGCATGGAGAGCCGACGAGGTGTTATCCAGAGAAAAAAAAAGAAAAAGCAGAACCATCGTCGTTCTAGCCAGTAGCCCAGGCTAGAAGCTAGAGCGGAGTGGTCGTTGGAGGCCCCGCTCCCTTTATTGAGTCGCCGTTTATGCTCGGAGTTCGAAGTCGTGCGGCGGGATGTTGAGAAGGTGTTGCGTCCTCTCGACTCGTGTTGAACTGCGTGTGCTGCGTCTGGTCTGGTCTGCCGCGTTAGGTTCGTCTGGAGAAAGAGGCAATAACTCAGTCGATTTGCCGTAGAACGACTTCTCCTTGCTCGTTTTTTGTTTTCGTTTTTTTGTTTTTTACTCCCCTTCGCGAGCGTGTGCCTTGTCCTTTCGTTCATTCCGGCCGTCTGATTCTTTCTTCCGCATGTTTTTTTTTTTTACGTGGCGGACGCGACGTGCGTGTATTCCTTGCGCATCCCGCCCGGCCGCCGCAGGCATGGACAAGACCGTGGTAGTGGCCGTCGCTGCCCCCGTGGGGGTGATGCTCCTGCTCGGCTGCCTCGTGTGCGCCGCGAAGCGGAAGAAGAGGCGATGCGCCGAGACCGCGTCCGCTTCCAGAAAGGGCGAAGGTGAGAACGAACGAGCAGGAAATGTGGCATGTTCATTGCATCACAACAACGCGCCGAAATGTGGCATGTTCATTGCATCACAACAACGCGCCTCTTGCTGTGTCGTCTTGCTCCGCGAGGACGATATCCGTATGCTAACTAAACATTATTCCCACGGGGCTGTCTGTTCTGTCTGTCTGTGTCGTCTCGCTCTTTTTGTTCCCTGCGTCCTTCCGACAGCGTCAAGTAGCGAGGCATCACTCGGCAGCAACTCCGACGAGGGGGGCGTGTAACTCCATGATGCGGTGGGAGGGGAGGGGGGGGGGGGGAAACGCACTCCGCCGGACCTCACGGCGTTCCGATAAGGGGCTGGCGTTCTGCGGAGCCCCCCCCCTCACTTCCCGCGAGGATAGGATTCCGACCACCGGTTGCTGGGCGACGCGGAGCGAGATGTCGACCTCGTTGTCGTTTCCTCCCGAACGCGATACCTGCTTGGCTTTGGCATTGGTCATTCTCTCATGAGCGCCTTTCGACGGCTGCTGTTGGTGCCGGCGGTCGTTCATGCGACCCTCTCTTTCGTGTCATGTGTGTGCTTATTTTTAACTACTACAGTAGCACTTTGGTCTGGCACCGGCTGACCGTATTGGGCATGCCGCCGGTGACGGAGGGTAGAGTTCAAGGTCCACCCCCCCCCTCGGAAGCGGGCCGGGCCGAAATTCTACAGCAACAAGCGTGTGCGCGTCGTGTGGGTGCGCGTGTGTTGGCTATGTCTTGCCTTCGGCGCGGAGTCGTGTTGGCGGGGGCGCGGGCTGTGGCTGATCTGGCTCTCTCTCTCTCTCTGTCTCGTGTGACGGTGGATTGACTGACGGTCCGTGGTTATTAGGGTATGTTAGCCCTCGCTTACTCGCTAGCTTGCTTGCGTGCTTGTCGGGGGAATCTGGGAGTGGCTGCTGAAAGGGTATGTGGCGTCAAGGGCGTAAGCAACGTGGTGCCATAATTTCGCACGGGGACGGCCTGCTGCTCCTTACTGATCGGTAAGAGGAGGCAGGCAGCGAACAGGCAAAGGGCGCGCGCGCGCGGGGGGGGGGGGGGCTGAAGGGAGGCATCATTTCCAGCCCGGGATTGATTTTTTTTTTTCTAGGGGCCTTTCGGTTCCCCCCCCCCAATTTGGTCTTTTTTTTTTTTGTGCCCCCCATCCATGCTGGGGTGCCCTTTGGTTGACCCAAAAGGGAAAAAAAAAACAAAACGTAACAACTGGGTTGGGCTTGTTTTCTTCGGGAACGGACCCCTCCCGTTTTTTTTTTTTTTATTTTTTACGTGTGGGCTCTGCGTTGCTTGGCGGATTTTTGTGGCCGGCAGGACATGCGTACATTTGTTTGGAGGAGTCGCGGATACGGGGAGAGCTTCCTGCGGTGTGCAGGCTTTGGTTGTTTGCTTCCACCGACTCCCACACTCTTGTGTCTTGTTTGCAGCATTGGTTTCTGCGCATTCGCTGCAGCAATCGCGACCTGTATTGTCTCAGTAAAGAAGTACGTGTTTTTGCTCGTTTTGAAAGCGGTCTTATCTGTTTCCCTTCCCCCCTCCATGGGTTGTGATCGATTGCGTGCATGCGTCTGGTGTTCTTGTCGATGAGGTTTGTTGCGTGTTGCGCTCACGGTTCGATTCCCGTTCGGAACGCACACACACGCAGTGTGAAGGATGTCTTGCGGTGATCTTCGTTTCGTCTGTCGTCAGGCTGGCTAGTTTTCTGTTGTTAGAAAGGCACATGTATAATAACACGAATAGTAGTATCAAATTTTGGTGGAGGCAACGATACCTTTGATGATTCGTTAGATTTTGCGCACCTACGTAGCCATGCAGAAAAGTGGAGCATGTGGTTCGATATTCCATTCCAGCGTCGGCCGCACCTGTGTTCGGTCTCGTCGATTGCAAGCTGTCTGTCGGTAATGATTGTGTTATTATGCCGTTGCCCGCGGTTTTTTGAAGGAGTTATGTCCACAGCACACCGGTTGCTGCGTGGATGATGGCGTGTTGGCCAGGCGTTTTGGTTTTGGGCGAGAAGCAAGCGAAGGTCTAAGCAGAAATCACCCTTCGGATGTTGTTGCTACCGGAGGGGATGTGGCATCTTTCGCGTCCTTTCCTCTCTCCCGACGCACTCCTCCTGTTTTTCGTGTTTGGAGAAGTGTCATGGTTGAGTGCACGATTCGCTGTTGTTTTGGTTGTTGCCCCTTGATTCGTTCTGTTGAGCTGTTTAATTACTTGTTGATTGGTCCAACTTATGTCGAGCCTCCCGCCCCTCGCGTTTAGGTCGTTTGTTGTCTTGTTTTGTCGATTTGTCCAACTTGTGTCGAGCCGCACCTCCCTCTGCGGTAGGCTGTGTTAAATGTTTATGTTTGTTACTTTCAGTCCATCTTGGGGATGGCTTGTTGTGCAGAAAGATTCCAGAGAATCGACTAAAGGCGGTACAACATGGCATGTTTTATTACGTAACTCGAGTCAGCTGTGAAGCCACCACGGTTGCTGCTGCTGCTGTTTTCCTTGTTTTGCGATGCCTATAGTATCTTTGTGGCTAATTGCGTGTGGGGGGTGTAGCACGGCGCCAGTGACAGGGAGTATTCTATTCGTGCGTAATAACTACCGGTATGCGCTACATTTATTTAGTATTTGTGAGGTTATTTTTGGCCTGTCGTTCAACGGTGGTATTGGTAGGTGTGGAAAAAACCAAGGCAGGCAGGCGTTGTTATTCTACAGGTCAGGTGGTGCTGTGAAGAACACAACAGTTTTTTTCCAGAAACAAACCCACCTGGCTGGGCGGTTGTAGTTATTGGACCGCGGAGATTCTTTTCGAGAGGAGAGGAGAGAAGGGGGGAGGGTAAGAAAAAGAGTGCTGTGTTGTTGTTTTCGGTTCTCCATCGTCATCATTGTTAGCGACACTCACCTTTGCGGTGATACTGTGTTTATTTTTTGCGGGGTGGGCGTCACACGGCTCGGGTGCTGCTGCCTCTCTGTTTGTTTAGTCAGGCCGATCTTCGTGGTTTCGACTTCACCAGTGTGGGTGGGAGAATACATGGAGACTGAACTGTGTTTGTTTTGTCTGCTGCAAAGATTCATCCGTTTGGCGGGATCCTTTTTGCGTTGTTGGCATCTTGCAATCAATGCGGAAAACGTCGTCCAGTTTCCGTTCTTTCGCGCGGTCGACAGCCACACAATCAACGAGGAGATTTATTTGTCATTTGTTGTGTTTTTGTTACAACAATAACGATAAAAAAGATCAACGGGTTTTGTGGAGGCCAGTACTACCCCACGGATGGTGTCCGCGCCCGTTGGACCAGATCGATGTTAAAACTTGGTACGGACCCAGTCGGAACAGAGAAGTATGCAAATTTGCTTACTACTGAGTGAGGACGGTTACATGACGTTTCTTAGTGGGGTTCCGAGCTACCTAGAGAGAGAGATAAAGGTGCCCGCAGTTTTCTGATTGGCCAATTTGTTTGCCCGGGAGCGCTAGAAAAAATCAGGGCTGTCTTCCTTAATTTCTCCGCGGTAATTTTACTACTGCGGTAAAACCACGGTAACTACCTTTTCCCGTGATCCCGTGAAAAATAAGAATTACCGAACGCCCAAACCGTTAACGAACAAATTGAATTTTCCCATTACCGTACAAAAAATTACCGCTCAACAATCGCAATTCCCGTGCTTTCCAGTTACCGCGAGTGCATTACCGCATGAACAACAGGACCCCATCTACCGCACAGAACCACTACAAGTGCGTTAGTGTTGTTTGGTTGATGTCGAGTACCTCGGTTGATGAAGCAATCGCATTGTTGCATGTCCCGTCTGGTTTTCACCCTGTTTTTCATGCTGGTTTGGTTGACGGACGTGATGCTCGGTGAATGTGTCGCGCACGTTCGTTGGGCGGTGACCACACGCTTAAGGATCACTTCAAAGCAAACGAAGCACGGCCCAAAGTGCCATGATGTGGTTAACTGTACAACTTACTACTTTATGCCGTGTGGTGACCAGTTCCCGCAAAAAGATGCACATTTCTGGGCATTACTGTACCGCGGTGTGGCTGGTTACCGTACAAGAATGTTACCGCACTGACCAGTTGCCGTACAAAATTTACCTTGGTGGCCAGTTACCGCCCAATAAGAACTGTGTTGTTCCGTGGTTTCTGGTTAACGCGGGAAATGATACCGACATGAAAAACCGTTAACGAAGACAGCAGCCCTGGAAAAAATGCCGCTTGAAAGAGCGGGAGAGCTGCCGTAGGTCGCATTAAATACACACCACCCCGTCGACAGCTTTCCAACGCTTCGATTCCTCTGTAACAGAAACAGTGTTGATGCCGGACATGGCTTCTTCGAACCGTCTCGTCGAAAGAGCTTTGACCGAAAACGTATAACGTGTATTCTAGCTTCATTTGATTGGCTCCCTCTTCGTGGAATGTGAGCTTTCGAAAATCGGTCCAGGAGGGCTGATGTGTCTTCCGGCAACCTCGGGACGGCAGAGAGCACATGCAACACGGCGAGGCAATCACAGTAACAACAGCCGTTGCGTTGCCGAGGTTCGGATATTGGTAGCGCACACGATAGTTGGCAAACAGTGTTGAGCAAAGTGGTGCAAATTCCCAGGAACGTTTCATCTGTCGATAAGCTCCGGCTTCTCCCTTCGTCAGCGATTGAAAAAGAGAAAACAGGGACGGCCAACAAAAGATGCTGCAGAAGTACACAAATAAGAGTCGGAGAGCGGTTGATGGGCATCTCTGCCTGTTTCGTGTGCGTCATGATTTTTATGCCCCCTTTCCATGCCTCACTTGACGCATCTCTCTCAGGCAACCAACGCGTATCGTGGGCGGCTGACATGAGTGGTTGATGGCATCAAGTCAACAACTGTTTTTTTCCACGAATGGATAAATTGTTTAATCGAAAAAGCCACCAGCTGCTTCCAAGATTAAAAGAATTGACCATAAACTACACGTTCCGAGCGGCATTAATCCCACCGCACCTGTTATGATTCCGCAAGGGACGGCCGCTCATTTCCTCCCCTTCCACGTCCTCCGCGTGCCACCCATCTACTCCCAAGTGCTATCACTGCTATGCTGCTGCTGCCTATCCCCTATACCTATCACCTTGCTTTTCGAGCGGTGCTTGGGCCTTGAAAACTTGCCCACCTGCGAGCCAAAGCTCTTGACGTCCCCTCGACGTATGCGTATGTATTCACCACACCGCACTGGATGCCTCGATATACTACATTAAATCAAACCCATGAAACAAAAAACCAACAGCAACAACGAGAAAAACGACGACAACAACAACGGCCGTACACCACGTGCTTGTGGGCCTCAGCCCCACGCTTGTCTTCCTGACTGGTGCGCGGAAGCTCCTGGTGTGGCTCGCGGGCGACATCTGCTTGTTTTTGCGCGCAACATCAATCCATCATCCCGCCCCACGCGTCAGCTTATTGCACACCGAAAAGCTGCCCGCTTCACGACTAACTCTCAGCTGTTCCTCCCCAACGAGCTCGCTCCAGGTTGTCGATCTGTCGCCATGTCTCTCTGCTTCTCATGTCGTCGTTTCGACGCTGGCCGTTGTCCGTTTTTCTCATCATAGCTACTTCCAACACTAAGGTAACACTCCGCCGTCTCGCAGCTGCTGCTGCTTTAGACTTAGGCGTATGCCTCCGCCTGGTCTTGCGGGTCGAAGCCTGCGTCCGGGTCCGTCGGTTGGTGCTCCTGTCGACAGGGCAGCAAGGTACGGTGAGAGAAACGAAACAGCCAAACGCTCGTGTCACACGGGTTGCACTGGCAAAAAACACTTGGCGACACCCAAAAAGAGAGCGAGAGCACTAAACGTCACACGGACAAAACTGGCGAAACGCCAACAACACGGGTCAGGTGAAGAGACTATCTATTTCTGTCGGGTGGATCGCGCGGCCAGGGCATGCATGTCCAGTTGTACCACTTGTCTTCCCACGACTAAAGTAGGGTTTACTCGCACGCACAAAACCATCGCCAAACGAATCAAGGTGGCATCATTGAATGCAGCCTCTCGACAACTCCAATACCGAAAACCCCCCTAACCAACAGTCACGTAAGGGGGAGAATAAGAGAGCCACCTTGACAAAGATACACAAAAAGTTGCGACACACCGTAGTCCTACCATGGGGGGGAACGAAAAAGAGAACCACCTCCACCTTATGAGACACCAAAGTCATACAAGGGGGGGCGGGAAACAAGAGAGCCGCCATTACCTTCATTGCATCAGCGGCGCGGTCGGCGAAGCCCCTGACGGCGTCGTTGGTGCCGTAGGCGTACTTGAGGGAGGCCGCGAAGGCGATCCAGCCCGCGAAGTAACCGTTTCCTGAGATCGTAAAGGGCCCCTTGAACGTCCCGATGCCTGCGACACGTGTACGAAAATGAAGCTTGATTATTTCACTATTTCGGGCACGGCAAATCTTATCATCATCGGCGGTGCCTGTCCTAAATGTGCGCCTGTTCGGTGTTATATCTGAGTCATCTGTTGGTGAAGTTGTGCGACCGTCCGCCAGTTTACATGCATACACGGCGATAGAAATCGGGGCAAGGGTACATCTATTTCCATGTGCATTTAGAATTTTGGCGTGACGCGCTCGGAAACATTTGAACAAAATATATCTTTTTGCTGCTTGTTGCGCATCATCTCGAACCCCGTTTCTTCGTGCCCATGGTTCCATCCATCGCAAACCTTCCAACACTTTCCAGGGCCTGAATGAACCCTCTCCGCGGATACACGCACTACAGGTTCACGCATGAGCGGAGATCCCGCGGTCAATTCTACTTCCTCGGCACTTCCGAGAGACCAAGCTTAATCCTTCCGGGGTACCATACGCTTCAGGCGCTACGGCTTCATAGCCTCAACATTAATGGGGGTGATTATCAACGCCGGCTTCAGTTTCTGGTAGGCAAAATTCAGTAAGTTGGGTGCACAAAAAAAAAGAAAGAGGGAATGACGCAAGTCTGCTGTCTCTTGTTTGAACCATTCACACGGTTGCATCCGTGCCAAGCGAGGCGGCGTATGTCCAATGTTTCACTAGCCAGGCCAGGCGGGGGGTGTTGCCGACTCACCGGCCCCGAGAGTCCACCAGAGGAAGAAAAAGAGAGCGATGAACTTCTGGAACTTGTGGACCATGTCTCCCTTACCCCGTGCCTACGCAACCAGCAGCAGCGTCGGCATATCGCAAGAACCGAAGACATTGGGGGGAGGGGGGGGGGTCAAGAAGGAAACCGTCAGGTTCAAGAAGGGAAAAAACGACATCACGTCCTCAATAAGTGGTAAAAAACCTGTAAATAAAAAGAAAGGAAGCCAAGCACGGTATCGAACAACGGTCGGCAAGCCCAACGGCAGTCTAGCCCCCGTCGGCCCTCGTACTCCTCAAGCGGGCAGCATGCAGGTACCGTTTGGCGGATATTTTTCATCGAGAGGAGGCATCTACAGAGGCGCAACTGAGCAGACGATAGAATCGACACGCGCTCGCATTACTACAGCAGTAGTACATGAGTGCTGTTGGAAAACAATTGCGAGCAAAATCGTACTGTAACAAAGACGGCGGAAAAGAAAGCACAACACAAATACCATCGGCTTAACGTTCGTTCTCTCATCACGTGGGAAAGCGACAACTAAAAATGAAATCACCAGTACACACCAGCGAACGACGTCATCGGCAACGCGACCAGCCGATGGCAACAGCCTGTGTGAAAACAGCGAGACAACCTCAACAAACCTCCGGGAGACGTGAACAAGTTCTTACGGTCACCTTCACACAAGTAGACAACCAAAAACAACGACAACACCGGAGGGCTTGCTGTTAGACACCTGCAAGAATGCCAGGATTCCGCTGATGAAGGAGGAGATGAGGCCGCAGAAGATAGCCCAGGCCTTGGTCCCGTTGCCATCGCCGCCCTCGGCATCGAACGCTGAGATCGTGTAGAGCTGAGAGTCGTTGCGTCGCGTCAATGAAAGACAGAAAAACAGACAATCGTTAGGCACGACAAAGACACTGGTAGACTGACAGGCAGACAGACAGATAGAACAAGAATGCAAGACAAACAAGCAGAACCTACGCAATAACAGAACAAAGTTGGTATACCGATCCGCGAGACCAACGACTCGACCACGGCACGACGCCGGCGCATCGGTAATCGTCTCCAAGACGAGGTAGACGACGGCGTAACGAGTGCCATATGCGTGTGTGCCCTCACCGACAACAACTTTCGACGATAGGTAAAGTTGGTAAGGGTCCGGTCCGAGGGACACGCGTGTTGCTGTCGCTATTGTACGGATCTCACTTTCAACACCACCGATGTGACGTCTTTACCTTTACGCTTCAAATGGCTGTGCCATTGAACAAGCCGTCATCCAAACCAGAACTCGACGATACGCAATCAGCAGCCCCAATGCACTAAGTTCGATATCGGCGTTTAGTCACACATGCATATCATCCAGATGATTTTTACTTCGGAAAGCAATTCCAGTCAGCTACGCGCGTAAGCAGGAAGACGAGCCGTGTGAAACGTACTCTTTCTCATGTTGTCGGCGGTTGAAGAGTTCAAGAGCATATCCCCCCCTTCCCTCCCGCCCGCCGCACAAGCGTACCCCGTCCTCTCCACGGATATAGAACGCGAACGGGCATCGATCGAGCCGAGTGCTGGACCAATCATCAGCCGCCCTTTTCCAGCGCGACATGAAACGTCTACGTACACTATCTGTCACTCCGGAGATCCCCGCCCCCCCGACGAGAAGTGGCGTGGAGAAAAAGGCGGCCAATTTGACATTCAGACACGCGAAGGCCCATCCCGCCCCCCCCCCCTTCAGAGACATACCGTGCGCAGCCGTCTGCATGCAACGAAAAAGTGTCACCCTCGTGTAAGGCGAAACAACACGCGGCACGTAGTGGTGTCTTTGAGAGGGTGGGTCCTGGGGCCGTGCGCGTTCGCCCGACCACCCACATTTCACGCCCATGTATTTCTGTTCCTGGCTGTTGGCGATGACAATGATCGCCTCGCCGAAACATGTGTCCTGCCGCCCAAAACTCAACAAAAAATCAGAAAAAAAACTCTCAGTTGAGTGAAAACAATATTAGTAAACATACACTTGTATTATAAGACATCTTGAACTCACCACGCTGGAAACGAAGAGCACAGGTAGTGGGGAAAACTCAACCATTGTTGCAGCTGTTCAAAATTCTATGAATGTCCCCGCACGCGTCCGTTCTTCCACGCTCCGCAAACTCTCCCTTCTCGCAAAATCAAAGAGTTCTCCAAGTCTGTGTTCCTGCTCCCAAAAACAGCAGTACCATCGGGTGTATGACAGCAGCAAGGGGACAGAAGACAGATAGCACAGCGGGCAAGAGCGAGTCAAGAGGGGGACGGCGGTGGGGCGGAAAGACTTTTGAGTGCAATCGTCAAACCCAACGCGCGGGATCACAAAATCTGATATTTGTAGCAACTGCCAACTGCTGCTGCAATATAAGGCTGATGAGGATCGCCTTACGGGCTTGGGGGTGGGCGGGGCACATGCAGAGCTCGTGTCGCGTAGTGGAAGGACACGATGCACAAACAATCGCGCGTTGCAGCGGGCGTTGTCGCGGTGTGCGGATACGCGGCGAAAGAGAGAACCTTGTGGAATATTAATATTTGGGAACTCCAACCACCTTTGCACCTTTGCAAAAAGGAGAGCTGCCGTGGCCCCATACAGCAGAACATACCACACAACAACAACGAATACACACACGCATATGGAGCTTTTGAGATGCACACCGATAAAGATACACACCAAAGGCGGCATGCAAACAAGGGAGAAAACGGCCTCTAATTTTCCATGTGGAGGACAAACAGACCCTAGTCTTGCTTGCGCGTCGCATCCCGCGACAGCGACGACGGTCGCCGAGCTTGGCGCGGGAGTCGACCAACGCCTACGATGAACTCTGGGCAAAATACAGGCTCTGCTACATGTACAAGAAAGAGAAGTCGAACGCTACAAGGAGAGACCCCTGTATAAGCTAGAACAAGACCTCGCCGACAAACGGAACACACCAACAGCAACACCAAAAAGCGTGCATCCATCACAAAAAATTATGTCGTCTCCTGTCATGAGGACGAGACATTGAAAGACGCACGTGCGGCGGCGAGTTCCAGCCGCACAATTGCCAACTTGCTATTCGCCGCCGTCGCATCCGCGGAACGACGCGCGGGGGGGCTTTCAAAAAAAAAGAGGAAAAAAAGCGTTATATTTTGGGGAGACGGAACACGGCGAGTAGGGACAGCGGAAGAGAGAGAGAGAAAGAGCAGACACACGTGCAGGTGCTGCGACCTGCGACACTGCGCCGCTGCTGCCCAACGGAGACTGGGCCTTCGCGCATGCTCTCCCGCAGCATTGACCCACGGCAAACCCTTGCTTGGCACGCGGGAAAGGCAGATGTGTCTGCTCACTTCTTCTTTCTCTGATGCTCAAAACGTTGGGTCATGTCTGCCCCTTGGTAGGCCCGTGTGCCGCGTGCACGCTTAGTCCTTTCCCAAAAATTCCCAAACCAAGCACTGGGCAATGCAAGGCATGCAACAGCCGAGGAGAGGGGATACACTCACCGGCACTGATGTTGCTGGTCTGGGTATGCTGTATTGGCTCTCCTTCCAGTAGCTCTATCGCTCGTCGGTCATGGGTGTGTTGCTGTTCGACCAGAAGGAAGGAAAAATGGAGAATAGAGGGGAGGGGGGGACGAAAATCCCCTGTCCCCTGCCGAAAAAATGCACACTTTTCCTTGTGTGCTGATTCAAGAGGGAACAGGGGGCAGAGCAACAGCACCCTCCTTGTGTGGCACACTGCACGCACGTGACAGCTACTGAAGCAGAGAGCGCTGCCAGGAAGGGAACGATGCTTTGCCGATTGGTAACGGCAGCCTCACGGCGGGCACCGGCTCACCCCCTGCAGCAGCAGCAGCAGCAGGCATTGCTCGCTACCGCCTCGCTGGTTGTTCGTGGACGGCCTTCATCAGGTGCCGCAGCAACAACGGCAACAACAGCAGCTCCAGCTGCTGCTGCTACTGGCAGAGCTGCGCCGGTGCCGTCGAGGGCAAGACCCCTCTCGTCCGCTACTGCAGCAGCAGCAGAGGAAACTCCACCGAGTACTACTGCTGCGGCAGCGACTCGGAAGCTTGTGTTCGGTATCCCCAAGGAGGACGATGTGGTGAGGACGCCGCCAATGGAGGAGGAGGACTCGGGACCCATCATCCGGGAGATGAGGGTTCAGGTCAGGCCGCGCGGCGAGTACGGCAGCAGGGGGGCCAGGAGGATTCGCAGAGGTGAGCGGGGAACGCCCCTGCTTGCTGCTGGGCTGCTGCTTCTTCCTGTTTGCTTGCCGTGAGAGGCACCGCTGGCTGTCTTTGCCCTACTCTCTGGTACCCCTCGTGTAGCAAACTCCAAGTACCTCCCCGTTGCAGATAGCTCACCATTGACGACATGGCTACTTATCGGTATTGTGGTGTTGAGTGTGGCCATGTGTCGTCCGCAGGAGTGGTGGCGTGGGTGCTGCTGCAGCCAGTCGTTGTTGCCGTGGTTTTACCGCCGTGGGCTCTAGGCTCACGCGTTGCCCCGGTGAGTGCGCCAATAATTACAAGAGACGGGATTTGTTTGATGGCGAATGGATTTTCAAATGCTCACAGCTGAGCGCAGCAGAGATCATCCTTGTCTTATGTATGTACATCCATTGATCCACAGGCGTGTGTGTTTGTGCACACCCATTGGCCAGCAGTGTACTTGTTCTGCTCAATGCTCAGGTACCGCATCGTTACAGTAGTTGCTCAGCATTTTTTAGCCTTTTTGTGTTTCATGCACATCTATACCCTTGAAGACTCTGTCACGATGTCACGATGCACTCTCTCGTCCACTTCCACCTGGTTCTCGACCTCCGCCACCCTGCCCGCCTCACTACTCCAAATCCACACGCTCCGCCCGGTCCCCTGCATCTTGCTCTCTCGTTATATCTCCAAAATGTGGCTGTCGAAGACATAAGTCTTCCTCGAACCGTTCAAGCCGCTGCTCTCACGGTACAGCAGTACAAGGCAGCATTGTAGTCGTCGGGAGCTGCAGTTGCCCGTTGTGCCCGACCGGAGTTAAAGGAGCTTCGACTAACCCCCCCCCCCCCC
>FN649743.1:603758-656907 GCA_000310025.1 Ectocarpus siliculosus | reverse complement strand
CCCCCCCCCCCCCCCCCCCCCCTTTTTGGGCGGGCCCCCCCCCCCCCCCCCCCCCCCAAATATGGAATGTTTTGATTGCTTGCACCCGGGCGGGACGGAATCAATTCGGTGAATCCGCAGCCGGAAAGGTGCCGGGGGTGGTGTACTCGAACAGCGACAACAGGGGCCACAGCAGCAGGCCTGGCGGCGGCGTCGGGCGGCCGGCCGATGACCCTATCCTGGTGAAGGTGGACAAGATCGTGCTCGACCGGGAGGTTCGACGGCTGAACGCTTCCTTCGACAACACGGTACGCGAAAACGAGTTTACGCTTGGTGCGTCCGTCCCACATGCACGTTGAACTACTGGTGCCCGGCACGCTGGCTGACACCGCTGTAGGCAGGCGAAAGCCTCTAGAGGCGCCGCCCCACGTTGTTCAAGCACGACCTATCTTACCGCAAGCGAGGCATTATCCAACAACGCCGCCCTGTTTTGCCCTGTTCCAGGCCCCCCCGTCTGTTCTCTTGTCCTGCATTGCACCCAAGCAGTAGCGTCGTTTTTTTTTTGTCGTGGCATTTCGCCGAGCCGTGTCGTCTCACTCAACAGAAGAAAGCACTATCCCTCGAATGAGACGAGAGTGCCATCGTGAAATGACTCTCGAAAGGAGGAACGGCCCAACAACTATTGACCCCCCCCCCCCTATTCGTGTTCTCGCGGGCAGTGAAGGCAAGTCTAGGAATCAAATGTGCCCCTGTGGCAGCAAGTGATTGCCCCAGCGCGCCCACCCCAAACTTGTCTAAAGTGACCCGTCCCACCCTCCCCTCCGTCTTGCTCCTGGTTTCCTGAAGGTGTACGATTTGGTGATCGAGGGGGAGACATCGTCCGGGGACGATGCCGCCGATGATGGGATAGAAGTTACAGTAACAGACCCGGGAGCGGGGGGGGATCGGGGCAAGGAGGAAGAGGAGGGGGTATCGGCAGGAGAGGGGGGGGTAGAGGGGGGCGCACAGCAGCAGCAGCAACAGCCCGAGCGCCGTGAGCTCGTGCTTGCGAACCAAAGTCGCCTACACCCCGGTGAGTTGAGGGTAGGGTTGGTTTGTGTCGCGCGCTTGTCTCGTGGGAGCTGCGACTATGGTTTTTGGTGGAGCGAGGGACGACGGTTGTTGAAACCACCGGTGTGATTTGGCGCGAATTGCTTCTTCGCGAAAACTCCGCACCACTCACGCCCGTAATTCTTCTCTCTACTACACTCGGAGGTAAGGGTTTAACGGCAGGCTGTTGTCTTTGGTTCAATCTCCCGCCTGCTGCTGTGCGCCCGCTGCAGTCACGGCAGTGAATGCCTTTTTCTTCTTTTTTTTGTCGTTTTTCCGTCCAGGCAAGGGTGGTTTTCGGTTTACTTGCCGGTTTTCGATGATTGTGCGGCAAGACGCGTTCGATCAGTCTGTTGTAAGCATCGAAGTAGCATTGGTGTGGTTGTTGGGGTGCATACTCTCATGTAGGTGACGTAGAATAGCTCGTTATTTCATGTCTCCCCTAGGCCTGCATCCTGCAGAGTAACTACCGTGATTCCTCGTGTAGGACACGAAGCTCGGCGGTTTCTCACGAGCAAAATCACTCCGAACACCACCAGTAAAGAGCAACAATATTTGAATGACAAGCTCGATGCCGTTCTTATTGAAGTTGTTCCGCAGAGATTTAAATTCCGAGATTTATATTCTACAGGTCACATTTTTTTATCGTCGGACCTCCGCACAATACCCCTCTCTCAGTACTCTTCCAAACCGTCTAGAAACGGAATTCCGTGAGGCACAGGCTTCTCCAGGCTAGAACCCATTATTTGCTCTATTCGGGTATTCAGTGGGTCATGGGAGGCTATATCCCAGACCAAATGCGAATGTTTTCATGGGAAGGCCCCGAACATGTGCCGATACGATTGGTGTCCTTTGCGCGTGCAGCAACATGCGGCGAGAGGTACACCCGCGAAATGCTTGAGAACTGCGCGCGCCATTCCCTACGAATGAGAACTGACCACCTTGACGGTCTGTTGCATCAAGAGCCGTGTGTCCCGATGCGAACCCAACCGGCCACGATCGTTTTTTATCTCTCGACTGCAGTGGCGATCCTCCGTGTTATTCTCGACCAGGCGGGTAGGTACGGGAACGGGAGGAGCTATGGTCATTGCCGGAGGCGTGAACAGCCCCAATTATTCTGGCGTGTGCCGTTGTGAAGTGGGATGTAGCGGCGGATGTTTTGATGGTCGAACACATTCGCCACCTTACTAACCTGGCTCTCATACTCCATCGCCCCCCTATTTTTTGACGCGTTTTTTTTTTTTGTCTTGTTTGTCGTCAAGTGTTCCGCACCCTCCTGAGCGTGAACTGGATAAGATACAAGGCCGGTCGAAAGTACCCGATCCCCATTAAGTTCATCAACAGCGACCTCAACGAGAACTTCCGGAAGGGGGCGTACATCCGCAGGCGAGTGGCAGCGGCAGCAGCAGCAGTAGCAGCAGCAGCAATGCAACAGCAGAAATTCGCGCCGTTGATTCGCATGGCGTCGACATGCCAGCAGATGCGTGGTCCCCCCTGAATGCAGCAGTGCCGTGCCGGCTTTCTTCCTTGGTCTTGGGAAGACTTTCGCCCCGCGATCCCCTACCTCGTGCAGCCCGCCCCTGCCCCCAATCCCATGAGGAGTAGGATGCACAGTGCTCGGGACTAATGCTCAGTTTTTGGAAATTTGACTGGTCTGAGATATTTCACACAGGCGATGCTGAAAAATGAGTTCTCGTCCCCCCCCCGTTCCCCCACCATCACGCCCCTGTATTTGGACCTTGCGCTTCGCAGGTTGAAGACCCACCAGCACATACTCCTCCCAGAGGACCCAGAAATGGTTCCCAAATGGCTCTACTTGGATCTCGAGTTCGTTCGGTCGGGAAGCAAGGTAAGCCAGCTGCCCTGCTCTGCTAGGTTTCTCGATTGCGAGTCGGGTTCTCGCTGCAGAAAGTATTGGGGGGGGGGCTTGGTATTTTCTCCGTGCCGGAACCCGTTCCATCTGATTGGCTCCTCGCTAGCTCGGGCGCGTTTCTTGATGGGTTTCGGACTTCTTTTCGCTTGAAATCTTTTCATTCGCGAAGGAAAGTGCCACCCCGCCCCTTCTTGCATTTTTGTCTTTGCGTCCTCAGTCCGCAGTCTGGTGTGTGTTGCTCGCGATCGGCGTGGGTTGGAATGGGCCTCAAATCCGCCCCCACCGCGGAAAAGTTGTAGTTTTTTTTCTCCTGGTTGTACCCATTGCGGACGCGGTTTTGGTGCAACCTCTCTCCCTTCCCCCCTCTTCCTCTCTCTCTGTTGACGTCGTCTCTTCGAACAGTTCGAGACGCGAAGCGAAATGACCTCAACCTGCAACCTGAACGTTTTTTTTCCCACCACTATTTGCTCCCTCCTCCCGCTCTCTGTGTTTTCCGAACAGCTTCGAGTGAGCGACCTGATGATGCCTGAGGGGATCCTGCTCCACCGAGCCAACGAGCCTGGGGTGAGTGAGTTTCTGTCATGGGGCCTCCACTCGCGGCCTTGGACCAGGGGCACAATGCATCTATATGGCCGACCCGTGCCATTTTTCTAGGATTGGTTTGTACCATTTAGCACGGTTTTAGGTGTTGGCGTCGTGTGACGGGGGACCTCTGCTTTGCCTACCTTTACACGGTGGGAAAGAACGGATGGATAGGGTGCAGAAAACGGTTCAAATGTGGAAGAACGGATGGAAAGGGTGCAGAAAACGATTCAAACGTGGAAAACGATAACAATCCATGGGACTAGCAATTTAGGTTATGGGTCGACGGACATGTTTTTCGTCGGCGTTGCTCACGACTGCTGCGCTTGTCTCATTCGAATTCCGTTGCATCCCGCGTTGCCAGATGTGGAACGAGGTGGTGTGCACTATCAAGGGCCGCAAGGTTTTCGCCTCCGGAGACAGCGCCGGCGACGATGAGGACGAGGTTTTTGTGGATGACGAGGCGTGATTCTTACTCCGGGGGTCATGTAGAAGTAGCTCCCCCCGTCCTGCTCGATGCGCACAACTGACACACATGGGCGTTGGACAAGAAAATTGCCATTTTTTTGCGTGTTGTCCCCCACCCACCCACCCCTCCCTAAATTGTCGTTGTTGTTTGTCACGACGGAGAGTGTGAAGTTGACGGAGTGTGCGTGAGCTGATGTGCAGTTAGGGAACTCGCCTCTGCACGCTGTACTTTTGGCTTGAGAGAAGAGGTTGAGGTTTTGGGACGATCGGCAGCCGGTGCTAGATAGCTAGAAGTTCTTGGCCATTCCCGAGTGTCGACAGCTAGTGTCGATGCGTCACATGATGAAATCGTTGCAGAATACGCCTAAGGCTGTTCGTGAGGCAGAAAGAGGACGGGAACGGGACGGGGGGGCGGGGGGCGGGTGATCGTCCCCTGTTTAAGCGACTATACTTCCCAAACGGCATGCTGTGAAACAACGCTATCCCTTCCGTGTGCGCGAGAATGTCTCCTAGTATTGTGTAGATGCTGTTGTGCTGGAGTGGTGGAAACGATAGTCTGGTGCCGAGCCGACCTTTATTCGAAGGGGGACACGTACGTCCGGTTGTTGCTCCGTTGTGTCGACCTTGTTGGCGAATTGTAACGCATTTAATGCACAAATACATGTGCGCGTGTACGTGCTTACTGCGCGTCAGGGCGGCGAGTGGCAGCGCTCTCGCCTGTCTCGTTCGTGGTCCGTGATTCGTGCTCGGATGATGGTGGAGGTTTATCCGTACCACGGGTCGTGTAGTAGAAGGGTTTTTTTGCTTGCGTGAGGTGCTCAAAAATTTTGTCGTAACTGACAAAATGATTTTCGAAACAGGGAAAAGGAAGGGTGCGTGCGTGCGTGTTTCTCTTTGATTTGAATTCCCATTCTAACCTGCTGAAGAATGAAAACTCGGCAGTCTGATCTCGGGAGGATCAGCACGTAAGAAAACGCTTGTTAACAGCGTGCCACGCGATAGGGGGGGCGCGGAGTAGATTGGATGACAGGATGCAGTTTTCCGTATTCGCTGGACACCACGAGTCGGTAACATTCGTGCCGCACTTCATGCTCCTACCGTAAATGACACAAGATAACACACCTACGTAAGACACCACACCAACCCACAGAAAACGACACCCCGGTGATATTTTTGGGCGTTTCTGACAAACCATCGATTTGTCACCCGGGATACACAAGATGACACACCCCGGTGATAAATTAAGGTTACGTCGCATATATTCACGGGGCCCCTCCTTTTATCACCGAGGTGACAGCATCTGCCCCTGGACATAATACACAACACACACCCTTTTTGTGTGCGGGAAACGCCCCGCATGGAGACCTCCAACATGAACGTGCAGGAGAAAAGCAGACTGCCGCCGCAGGTACATCCGCTTCTTCCACAACTGCTTCGACTGCAGCAGCCCAGGTGCAACAGATCACCTCGTTCTTTCACCCGAGCAAACTTCTTCTACGCAAGCGGCTCCTGCCACGGCTCCACCTCCTGCTGCAATTGATCTTACAACAGCAGCAGCTGGCACAGCAACAGGCGCCAACATGACAGCCACCGCCTCGCCTCACCAGCAGCCAGTTGCTGGCTCGCTCTCAGCTGTACGTATGAGTACCGCAGACGAGTCAACACGCACCCCCAAAGCCTCTCATCTTGTGTTGGTGGACACCCCCTCATTGTCACACACCCAAACACATTCTGTGGGTGTTCGGACGTGCTATCACACGCCCCGGTTTGTCACATCCCCTTAGGGGCCCCTGCGAGCTGCAGTTTATCACCCGGGGTACATAAGATAACACCCCCCCCACAGGATACCACACCCGGTGAAAATATTTTTAAACCCAAAAATGTTATCACCGGGGTGTGTTATCTTGTGCTATTTTCGGTATGCTCTTCTCGCTTGCACTGCAGGGGGTTGCTCGCTATGTGACTTCCGTTTGGTTGTTTTCCCACTGTTTCATTGCTCTCAAGGAGTGTATCCCTGCGAGTTGTTGCGGTCGACGGACGAACGGAAGATCTGAAGGATCGAAGTCCGCACTCTCTTGCACACCACTTGCTACGCTCTTCTTGAACTCTTGCTGCTGACTTGTGGCAAAGTCGCGCAGAATAGGAGTTCCAAAATACCGTTCACATCTCAACGCATGCATTCACATCTCAACGCATGATGTTGTACTGTTTGAGACTTCACCCGACGTCGTCGTGCTCTCCCAGGAACATTTTCACGAAATCCCGGCGCCACTGGGGACGTTTCGTGGGACGTTGTTCCTTGGTGCTGAACGTCCATCATCACGAACCCGTCCCCCAAAACAAAGTGCCGGGGCACTCCAACGAAGTCCATTCCGCAATTTACGGTGAGTTCCTCCCGCGCATGCACCTGAGAATATCTGCTGGCGCTTTTTTATTGCTCATCTCTCTGTAACGGCAGGCGAACCATAACCACCGCCCTGATCGCCGCGGAACCAGGGTCCTCTGTGGAGGCCGTCGGCAAAGCCAACAGGTCCGCCGGGATGTCCCCAACTTCAAAAGACGCCTCGCACGTCCTTAGGAACTCCGCCTCTCGCTCTGGCCACCTGCGAAAAACGTGTTCATGAAAGCGGTTTACACTCTGTTCATTGATTCCTCGTGGTGCCGATGTGACAACAGCAGCATGCCGTAGGTTACACAGGATACCACCCCCCTCTGGATTGATTTTCAAAGCTCGACTTCTCCTCAGAGCAGAAAGAGTGGCGGCGGTGCCGAAAAAAGTGGCGTTGCAACCGTCTCGTTGAGATATGTTCGAAAGCGTATCGTTTGAGTTAGGTATCCTCTTCGTCGTCGAGTAGTGGAGCTGTGCAAACCGATCCAGGGGGTGCCGTACCGTATGCAACCCTCGGTACCCGAACGAGTGCATACAAACGATTCATGAAAAATCCACGTCCGTAAACCGATCCCTGGCAGATGACCGTGGTATCCCAAGCATGTGCGGGCTGGAAATCGTGTCGAGCCGTCCGGTTGTCCGGGAATGCTTCGTGGGTTATCTGCCAGCTTAAGTGTCTCTAAATTTCGCGAGTTGGTGCAAGGTCGGCCAGGCCAAGTGGGGTTCACAGAGAAACGTGAAATTCAACCGCTTGTACACATTCGGCCATGGCATTGTGGGCGTGGGCATCGTCAAAACCACCACAGCCAGGAAAACGAACGGTTGGTTGGTGTTCGTCTGTTCGGCTCTACTCGCTCTTAGCCTCCAAGCCAAAAGCATGAACCCCGTCCAGCTCGATCATCCTAACCCTGGTTCGGGTGAACCAACACGTTTCTCGCACGTGTTTTTTGTGTTATTTTCACCTCTCCTTGTAGATCAAGATGACCTTCGTCCCGGGCTTGGAGAGCCCCACAAGAGTGCGCCGCAAAGGCTCTCTCGTGTCCTCCTGCAGCAGGTCCAGCGCGGGCCAGTACAGCACCTCGCTGAGCACGATCACGTCGAACGCCGAAGACTCGTCATCGCTTGCGCCGCCACCGCCGCTGCTGCTGCTACATCTTCTGCGTTCACCGCTATGGTTGTTGAACGGCAATGCCCTCGCGTTCGCGATGTCTTCCTCTTCACCCCACCGCAGGGCTACCACGCGAACTCTAGCCTCTCTCGCGGCTGCTGCCGGCACTTCCGTCGCCGCTGGTGGGTCGCTTCCACGACTTGTTCCCGCTACAACGCCGCCGCAGTTTCCACCGCCGCTACCACCACCGCAACCACCACCACCACCACCACCAACGTCACTGCCTAGGACACCTCGGCGACAGCTGGCGGTCGTTCGAGCGTTGGCGACCACCGTCGACTGTATCAGGGCTAGATGGCACGGGAGGTCCGTGCAAGTGACCGACGCAGCCTCAGACCGTGCAAGGCCCACGGACAGGGCTCCCGTGCCTCCGCCGAGCTCGATCACGCGCTGGCGCCCCACGCACAAGAGACAACAGACAAAAAAATACACGCACCCAATAGCACACGGTCAAGGCACTTCTTGCTGTTTTTCGGGTTGAGAGATATTTAACAGTTGTGAGTCGCTTGAGGGAGAAGGCAACGAAGTAGTCTGCATCCGTGGGACAGCAGTGCTTTGGGACAAGGGGATTTGTGGCAGAATGACTTACATCAAGGAAACCTCCACAGATTCCACGCCAACGCAATCCGACGTTTACCAGCCACACGGCGGCAGCTCACACGGTGTATTGCCACATTTTTGTGGAGATTGAGAAGACACGAAACGGGTGCATCACTGCTGTCATGGAAGAGAGGTGTGAGCATGGTAGTCGACGGTAACCTGTGCCAGTTGTATCGAGCAGATTCATTGATGAAGAATGATGAATCAGGGAAGACCCACGGGGGGGACGCCGATTGGGGGAGGGGCACCGACGTTTTGTAGGACCAAATAACTCAGCGTGGCGCGGACACCCCGCGCGTTGAGGATGGGTGAGTAGAACTGAAAAGTTGCACCGCATGTACATCAATGTAGACAGCCATTTTTTTCACTTTGCACTCCGCGCGTCTCGTGTTCGCTGGCGACTCCGCACGCGATAACGACTACTTTAGCAGTGTCGGCCCACTCGCACACCACATTTACTCTGGAGCTCGAGGTATTTCTGAGCTACCGAATACCGTAGGAGACAGCGAGGTGCCGGCGGCCCGGCGGCTGCCCCCAGTTTCTTTCGCCGTTTCTTTATTTCAGAAAATAGCTGGATAATCTTGCTGCCGTACGATCGGACCGCGGCACCACTGCTGTGTATCCTACAAGCTGGGCCAGCCAAGACGCCTACAAAAGGGTTGAAAACGATTTACACCACGATTTTTACGAGTTAGAATCTGAAATTTTGACACGTGGTCGGTGTTAGTATAACGAAGACCTTGACTGACCGTACTTTTTTTTTTTCACGAGGTAGCCCTATTAAAGGGAAAATGGCGTCTTGATTGGTCGCGATAGGGGGACTAAAAAAAAAAAAAAAGTACGGCCAGTCAAGGTCTTCGTTATACTACCACCGACCACGTGTCACAATTTCAGATTCCAACTCGTAAAAATCGTGGTGTAAATAGAAAATTGCTTACTGGCCTCTACACCTGGGCGCAGGGACGAAAATATATATAGGAATATACAGGAAAATGTTGTATTGTAGAGGATATTTTACGAGGCCATAACTTTCGATGGAAGATGACCTGAGCCTTGTAACTACCATCATTGTTCTCGCAATGCTCCCAGGTAAGTGCACACCAAATTTCGGCTTAATCTGTAAATTTTTTATGCTGATTTCAGTACCGGAAGCATCCCCCACTACACCGCCAATTGAGCATTTAATACCCAAATCAACTCAGATTCGAAAAATTCTGGCACCGGCGCATCCTCGATTGTCTTCTAAGATTTCAAGCCAAAACTCGTGGAATTGGCAGCGTGAGACGCGAAACAACGAAAGTGAGCTTCTTGGCTGGCCCAGCTTGTATTGGCTCATGCATGCGGCGAGCTCGCTGGCACCGCTATCTACCGTAATCAAGCTTTCCTTCAACGCGAGGCCCAGCAAGCTATTGAACAACAACGCGCCGTTGGGGGGGTGGAAAATCCTGGAAAAATCGGTAACAACAGCTCGAGCATGTTGTCCAAATCGTTGTACATGCCTACAAAGTCTACATACGCAGGGCACGCAAACATCATGTACCTTGTCCCTGACCGTAAACGTGTTGCCCTCGCGGGGGTCTGCGACTAAATCCCACAGCACTTGGGTACAGTCCCACAGCGTCCTGCCGGTGAGCTCCATGTCTTCTTCATCTCCGTCCTCACCAATGGCACGGTCATCACAGCAATAATCTTGTTGTGTCGCCGCCTCTCCTGCTGCCGTTGTTGTGGACGTTTCGAAGGGAAGCGGCAAAGGACCATCGTCGGTGCAGGCGGTGCCAACAGTCACCGGTTCTATCCCCCAGCGAGACGACAGCACCACTGGCATACTCGCGACCCGTGTGGGTATCAACGTCCAGCACCTCCAGAGAACGAGGGATGGATGTGCTGCGCTTGTGTCCGATACCTCGGCGTGGATGTGCTGCGCTTGTGCCCGATCCCTCGGCGTCCAAGAGTCACCAGGGAAAGGCAGAGGATGTGAATAAGACAAATAAGCTATACTTGTAGCACGAGTGCCTTTCTGGCTGCTATACGAAGATGCCAAGCGTGTATATTTGGCTGGCAGAGAGCGAGACATGATGGGGAAACGAGCACCAGTGCCATTGAGCCATGCCCGCAGTCCCGAACCGGTGGAAGTTGCACCGCGCCAAAACCCACGGACGCACGATGGCTGACGCGCGTCACTTGCACCATATGACACCATGACCAGATGACCAGACAGAGAGGGCCCACGCCAGCGAATCTTCTTTGGACATCAGAATGCGGCGACCCTAGGCGCACCCCAAGGTATGTAGCACAAATGGCAGGCACCCTGCCAGGGCTAGCATCCAAGCAATGCGTTATTTTTCTCCGTGTCCCGGGGGACTTTTCCGCCCCACAAGGTACATACAGAGATTGTGTCCAATGTGTGTGTAGCACAGAGGCAAACAGCTGGAGAGATCGTCAAGTACTTCGTGCGTGTGTGTTTTCGTCTCATCTATCAGTGAATGGGGAACGGGCGAACTCATATAGTTGGAAGAGCCAGTTAGCTTTGTTGGAGAAAATTATGGTAAGTACGTTTTGCGCAACTCGTACATACAGCAGTACGGGCTCGCAGATAAGACGTCAAACTCGCGTCGAGCCTCAACCCCTCATTTTGAGTCCAAGGACCGGCCGAAGTCGTCCGTTTTCTTAAAAAAGGCGTTTCTTTTTCCTTTGGAACGTCGCATCCTCCCAATCCTCTTATTTATCACGTAGATTTTCTTATTTGGCTAAAGAATACTTTTGCTAAGAATACAACACACAACAAATGGTGAAACAAGCACTCATCTCCCCCCTATCAAACAAATGCACTGTTCAGCTAGGTATGCATAGGGGGGTGAGAACACGGAAGGAGCAGCAGTGGGACGCTTCTTATTGGGTAGGCTCCTCCAGCTACCGCTTGTTTCCTATGTCTTGGGGGTACGCACCATGTTTCTTTTATTGGGACGTTTCTTATGTTGTGGCCGAGATTGAGCTGTGATTCTTAGCCCTTTTTTCTGTATTTTTCGTAAAAATTTGAGCCTATTTTTCTCAACTGCGGGCCCGTACTGTATGCCGAATCGAGGTTCAGCAACACCCATACGATGGAAGTCGCTGCAGGGAGGGGACGTCGTTAGCCTGGAGGAGACCATGTACACCGCACGGAAGGTGTAAGAATAAACCAACATACACACGAAACTAAGCCAGACGACCGAGTTCCGGTACCTCGGTGGCCTCGTAAACGAACATGGCGACCTCACCCGGGAGATCAACTACAGGAGCAGAGGAGCGTGGGCGTGCCTCTGGCGATATGGCCGGGAGCTCTTCGACAGACCGAAAGCGCCATTCCGACTCAAGATCCGCCTGCTTTTGGCGGAGGCGGTGGAGGCACTGCTGTACGGCTGCATGACATGGTCACCACTCAGCGGCCACTACCAGACGCTGCGGTCGATACACCACCGACTGCTCCTTCGAGTTATCGGGTACAAGCGCAAGAAAGACAACCTACCGGCAGCTTTCCTACGCCCAGACGCTGAAGAGGGTCGGATGCCAGAGCGCTGAAGCCACGATCCGACAACGACGCCTACTGTTCGCGGAGCATTGGCAAGGCAGCCGGACGGGCGACTCCCGAAACCACTGATGCTCGGCGAACTGGCGGGGGGGGGGAAGCGACGTAGGGGACAGGAACAGAACTGGCCGAAGTGTGTGCTCGACGACCTGAAGGCATTCGGGGCCGACCACGGATCTACGAAAACCGATCCATGTTGTCTCGGAATCCCGGTACCGAAAGACACGGCACCGAAGTTAAAGTGGACGGAAGCCGCGAAGGTGGAGGGGGGAGTATCCTGGCATGCGGCGGTGCTGCAGGGAGCTGAGAGGTTCATGACCTCCTGGCACAAGAAGGAAGAAGAGGCCAGCCGACAACGAACGCTCAAACGAGACCACAAGCCAACAACCAATGGGGCGGGAGGGCGGCAGGAGACGGACAAGACGGCGAGGGAAGAAAGCAAACGAGAAGAGACGGGCCGAGTGGCGCGATACGTGCCGGATTGAATTTCTTTTAGCCAATCCCCCCCCCCCCCAACGCTGCACCCGCCCCCCCGATGGTTTGCCATCGGGGTTGGGTTTTCGTCGCTTGGCAACGACGTTGAAAAACAAGCCTCCCCCCCCGGTGTTTGCCTTCGGGGTTGGGTTTTCGTCGCTTGGCATCGATGTTGTAAAACAAGCCGATCACTTCGTGAGCTCGGCAACCAGGTTACCGCATTTTTTTGCCTATTTTTTTTTTTGCGGTAACCATGAATGGTGGTCAAGTAGATTATGTTGTGCGGGGTCGAGAACCCTCACTCGGCGCAAGGGGGATAATCGCACCACGTTGTGTTAAAATTGGTCAGCACTCTCGAGGCAGTTACGAAGTGCTTACAACCGTCTTTGGAAGTGAAAGCACCAGAAAATAAATTAAGTCATACGCAGCTGTCATCCGTACGCAAGGAAGTAAGCACAAGATGCCGAACACCCTAAGCAGGATGCAGCGCGCCCTTCATGCGACTCGCCGAATTCCTCACGGCGCTTCGCGCTTGGCGATGTGAGAGCCTGGTCCGGTTAGAACCCGGCGTGTTCCGTCCCGGCTTTGTAGGCATGCGAGGTCAATGGTCTAACGACTACGGCATGCACGACTATGAGTACCCCCCCCCCAACGCTGCACCGTTGCACCAACCCCCCACTAGTGATGACGTACCATTACAATGTATCGCTGGTTGGTGGCCATGTTTGCGTGTTTGCTTGTTCGTTAGTGGTCTCTCCGCCGTGTGCCTTTTTCTCTCTCGTTTTTCTTGTTATTTTCGCCCTGGTCCCTTTTTGTCCTCACTCTTTTTCGTTTGCATTTCCCTTTCCTTCGTGTTTCCTTTTATATATATTTTTTCTCTCTTTTTTCTCTATTGTCCCTCTTTTTTCTCTCTTTTTCTGTGTCACATGGCCTTGTCTCTGCTTGCGCTGTGAAGTACCAAGATTGAACCAAGGGGGTGCACCTCTTTCTTACTGGTCCGTCACGCTGACTCGTTGTCTCAGTTGTTACCTCGCATAGCGCGCAGAGGGAGCGGAGGACTCCAGAATATCTGTCGTTGATTTCTTTTGACTTGCGGACCCCTCGGGGCTAGTTTATTTGAGTGTACCTTTTTAGGGTAAGTTAGCCTGTGACCACGGGAATCGGCCGCGTCAAGTTTTGGATCAGTACGGACATATGAAGGTACTGGGTAGAGAGAGATCGGAACGGCTTTTAATGTGAAGACAACAACAATAACAAGCACTTATTACGTACATCACAATTTTGCTCGGATCTCACCGCAGAGCACCGCCTCTCTCCGTAAACTTGCTGCTGCTCCTAACCGCGCCACGTGCTGCTATCCACGACTGCTGTCCCTGACCTTCCGACGGGATGCTTGCTGATTTCGCCAGTTGATGATCGATCCATCTGTTTGCTGCATGGCTACAGCACATCTAGGCGCAAAGGAGGCTGGTATTCATCGCATGGTCCTCCACATACAGCACACGTTCGCGGAGAAAAACAAGCCTTTGGCGACCACCCACGCCCACTCGGGAAGACGTGGCAACTCGGGTCCCAGTCGGCCGTGGCCCGCTGCATCAGCTCCACGAGGAACCGGTGGTATACCAGTGCCGCCATTCCAGCTCGGCGGGCAAGCCAAGGTTCTTGGCCATCATCCTCAGGTTCCACCGGAGGTTGAACTCCAGCCACGCCGAGTGCTTGCTCGAGTTTCAACCTCCGGTGGAACTTGAGGATGATGGCCAAGCACCGTGGCTTACCCACGTCGCTGTCAGGGCACTACAACTGGTACCTTGTCGAGCTGATGCAGCGGGCGACGGCAGACGGTGGACCCGGCCCGAGTTGCTGGGCCTTCCAGGAGTGGCCGGGCCACCAGCGATTCGGTGGATTTACGCCTCGTCTCCCAGGTGTGAACCCTCTCCTGCTGTCTAAGCACCCACCTCAGCAACCCGCTTGTGAATCGACGTCGTGGTTCAAAACACTTTCGCGGAGAAAAACAAGCCTTTGAGGTGGCCGCCTACGCCCACTCTGGGAAGACGGGGCAACTCGGGTCCCAGTCGGCCGTGGCCCGCTGCATCAGCTCCACGAGGAACCGGTTGTATACCAGTGCCCCCCTTCCAGCTCGGCGGGCAAGCCACGGTTCTTGGCCATCATCCTCAGGTTCCACCGGAGATTGAACTCCAGCCAAGCCGAGAGCTTGCTCGAGTTTCAACCTCCGGTGGAACTTGAGGACGGTGGCCAAGCACCGTGGCTTGCCCACGGCGCTGTCAGGGCACTACATCCAATACCTTGTCGAGCTGATGCAGCCGGCGACGGCGGACTCGGGCCCGAGTTGCCCGGCTTCCAGGAGTGGCCGGACCGCCAGCGGTTCGGTGAATTTGCGCCTCGTCTTCCTGGCGTGAACCCTCGCCTCCTCTCTACGGACCCACCGCTTGTAAATCGACGTCGTGGTCGAAAACGCTTTCGCGGAGAAGACCAAGCCGTTTGTGGCCACCCGCACCTACTGAGGCAACTCGGGTTCCAGTCTGCCGTGTCGCGTTGGATCAACCCGACAAGGTACGGTTTTAGTGCCCTCCTAGCGCCGCCGGCAGGTCGCGCAGCTTGGCGATCATCTTCACGTCCCACTAGAGGGTGAATTTCAGCTGATTGCTGGATTTCAACCTCCGGTGGAACCCACAGATGGTGGCCAACAACAGCGGCCGGCCTGCCCGCGGCGTTAGGAGGGCAATTCAACCAGTACCTTGCCAGGCTGATGCAGCGAGCCACGGCGGACTGGGACCCGAGTTGCTCCATCTTCCTAGAGTGGGCGTGGGCGGCCACCAAAGGCTTCTTTCTCTCCGCGAAAGTGGAATTTGATCATAGTGACCAACTGCGGCTTGCCCGCGGCGTTAGGAGCGCGCTTGAACCAGTACCTTGTCGACCTGATCCAACGAGACACGGCAGACAGGGATCCGAGTTGCCCCGTCTCCAAGTCGCACTTTCGCGGAGAGAAAGAAGCCTTTGGCGGCCGCCCACGCCCACTCTGGGAAGACGGGACAACTCGGGTCCCAGTCCGCTGTGGCCCGCTGCATCCTCTCTACAAGGTACTCCCTCCCAGCGCCGCGGTCAAGCGACGGTTCTTGACCATCATTCTCAAGTTCCATCGGAGGTTGAATTCCAGCAACGCCGAGTCTTTGCTGGAGTTCAAACCTCCGGTGGAATCTGAGGATAGTGGCGAAGAACCGTGGCTTGCCCGGTGCGTTGGGAGGACGCTATATGCAGTACCTTGTCGAGCTGTTGCAGCGAGCCACGGCGGACGGGGACCCGAGTTGCCCCGTCCTCCCGGAGTGGCCGGCCGGCATCCATTCCGCAGGCATCAGTGAGATGGGTGGGCTCACCCGCAGCGTGCGGGGAAGAGAGACAGGAGGGAGGGGGCATGGAGTTTCCCCTATGATGAGGCGTCGCACGCTCATGGGGGGCTGTGAGTGCGGATTCAACGGCCGCATGCAGCTGTCGCAACTCACGCTTTGTTCCCAACGATACCCGGCAACTAGGGCCTTTAGTCTGTCTACTTTGAGGCTTCCTTCTTCAAGCACGGCGCAGGTGTGTTGGTCTCCCGCTGTGATGGACACCGCCGTGCGTCGGGTACCAAGGTCAACGTAGGGTAGCGCTGCACTAGAGTAGTCGAGTCTGCTCCACGCTTGGCTGTGTTCTCGTACCCCAGCCGCCCTTTGCTGTTGAGCTCCCAGCATTTCACACCGCCCGTCGTGGTTGTGGCACATGCAAGGGCACCCCCAGCTGCTAGAGTTTCGCTGGCCGCAGCTCGGTCAACACCCATCACCAATAACAGCAGAAAAACTCACTGTTCAAAGACGCATGTCGACCTCTGCTGCGGCGGCAGCTCCAACGTAATGGTGGCGGAGGTGATATTGGCACCGCTGCTGCCAACAACGTCGTCCTCGCTGTCATGATAGCGCGCTTGGTGGTGTGTTCAGAGGCGAAGCCCAGTGTTTTTGTGCTCCGGAAGATGCACGTCATTTCTGCAGCGGAGATATCCCGAAAAACTCATGCGAAGGATGGTTGCTGAGGGCGTGGTCGGCAGGGAGGGGCAAACGGGCTACACGTGTCACCCAGTGCGATGACAGATGCAATGTGAGCAGATACGTGGGGATGATACATAGAGAGGAACACGGGATGAGTGGAAAGAGGGCGAAGGAGTCTCATCAAACTTGAAAAGAAAGCTGACGAATCTCAATCCCTGAACTACTTTCGTATTTCGCATATCTGTCTGTGATGATCGCGAGAACAGCTCGCCTCAAAGCCATCGACTGGCGTGTCCCTCACACCTGTGTACTGTTGCTCCTTCCTTCCTTCATCCCATCCAAACCATTACGAGAAACGAGCAGAGATGTATCGAACTTCGTATGACGGGCAGCCTTCATCTGGATCACTGGAACACACGCATTCGTATATAGTCAGGCCACAGCAGCGTGTGGTCAGACCTATGTACCGTCGACGTCTGTCTGTCTACTTGCAGCATTCTCTACATGAGAGATTTGGGTCTGACCTTGTGATGAGAGGAAGGTATGTACTCTCCGCCTGGGGAGTTGTAGCGGGCAGGGATGTGTGATGACAGGGATACCTAGGAAAGATCTTTGGTGGGGCTTTCGTTTGTTTTTTTTCAGTTCGGAATGTGGCGAAATTTGTGGTGGTTCAGGGTTCCGAAAAAAGAACGGTGGACGGTTGACGAAGCCAGCGTGAAAAGTTTATCTGCGATCCAAGCCGATTTTTGCTTCACACCACAGAGGACTGCCGACTGCCACACAGGCGGAGATACCAACGCATGTATCACACAGCGGGACCGTTTCACCATACTCATGGTCGGGTACACCACGGCTTGCGTGTTTGCTTCACGCCACTGTAGGTCGAACATCTGAAGCCGAGGCGACCCGCTGTTGGCAGCACGGCGATCTCGGTCAGTGGTCCCCACAGCTGGTCGGAGCCAACGACCATTGTTGATCCATGTTGGTGCAGATCACATGTTGTTGGCTGAGGGGCACAGAGGCGAATGTGAGCGAGGTGGACATTAACCATCGAGGGCACCAGAATTGTTTGGCTGGCACAAAATGTCTTGCAGTCTCATCGACATCGGTCTCTTCCAGCGTGGTCTTGAATGATGAAACAGAGTTTGGCTGGCACAAACGAGGCACATGCTTGGAGTAACTCGATGGTGTACCAGATTGACAACTGCCCTAAGGTTGTAGAGTGCCTTTCGTGGCGTGGCAGGCAAGTTCTCTATGCATGGCTCTGGCTACACATGTATGTACCGTAAGAGTCGGAGAGATGGCACCGGCCGGAGAGATTGCACCGGGGTGCGATAAAAAACCCGAGAAAAAAATTTTCAATTGATTCACGCACCGGGGTCGGTGAGATCGCACCCGGTGCGATCTCTCCGACCCCCAAATCCAAGATTGAACTCCTTTTCAGCTGCCGGAATGAGGTACATGTGCGTACCTTTTACACGTGGGGACGGAGTCAGCGGAGCGCCACTCCTCTACGTACGATTGGATCGTCGCGGTTCACGCGGGATGCGTTGTGTTCATATTTTTAGTGGCGTGAAAGTTGCCAACCGTACACTCAACCAAGCACACAACGTACAAGCCGCACCCTACCCCACCTTACAAAGCCCGAAACTATTGAACTTCTGCGTACGTACTGGTATCCGCAGAAGACCGAAACGAAAGCGGGAAACAATTGATACTCGTGTGTGCAGAAGACGGTGTGCGTGCGCGGTACCTGCACTGGTACCAGTCAATACTATGACAACGGTCGGGGAGATGGCACCGTGCGCGCATTCAACACCTGTGTGCATTTCATCGGGGATCGCACCGGTCGGAGAGATCGCACCGGTGTGTGTATATATTTCATCGGGGATCGCACCGGTCGGAGAGATCGCACCGGGGTGCCTTGTAAATTCCAAACGATATGATTGAATTACATTTCCGCACCGTGGTCGGAGAGATGGCACCGGGGTGCGATAAAAAACCCGAGGAATTAACATTTGACAAAACGATCGCACCCGGTGCCAACTGTCCGACTCTTACGGTATCTATATGAATAACGTCATGTATGTAAGTAACACTCCCTTGAATCTATGTAGGATCAGCCGCTTTCGCAGACTTGGAGGAGGATGAGGTGGCATTCGAGGCCCCTACTCTTCACTGGCGTGAATGTTGGTCAAGAAGACAAGGCTGTAACAGATTCTTCATCGCTTTCTGTACGAGAGAGACAGTGTGACTACAAGACTACAAGATGGATTTATGCCGCCTTGTAATCAGCCGTGTTACCCTTCGAAACAGCCACAATGGATGCATCAATAACTTCCGACCTTGTCCGCGTATATTCCTCGTGAAAATACTTCATTCTATTGCCGACATAGACCTTTGGACTTGATGTGTGTGTCACAGTATGTCTCTGTAATCAAAAGAGGCGCCCCGAGCTTGATGTTCGAACCAGCAACTTCACCACCTTCTGATAGGCTGTAACCACGGCGAGGGGTGAGATTCAAGAGGCACCATAGGCAAGCGGTCCCGCTGTTGTTCCGACATGAGAGCGATGTTGCTCCTTTCACAAATACAGATTAACACCCGTTCCGACCTCTGTTCAGTACCGGAATACGTCATCGTACACGTCAAACTGACGCGAAAACGTTCATTGGTATGCATAACAACGCCGTTTACCCAAACAGGATTCAATACGATACACCATAACAGCGAAAGAAACACAGAACCCAGACATGCATTAGAATCTCAATGTAACTCGATATCTAATGCCAGGCCAAGACTGGGGTAGTCAACAGGGCAGTCGATTCATGAAGCGCTGCAAACGTGTTTGCGTCGTCGTTCACAACCGTTCCAATCGAATACTTCGAAATTCATTGCGTCAGAGTGTCTGGGTTTGGTCCATTGTTCAAGCTTCGTTGCACCTTCCTCTCACATCGTTTGTGCGGTCCTGACTGTTTCTTTCTCGTACCGTGCGGTCCCCATTTTCACAACCGAGAAACTTTTGAATTCTATCATCCTGGGTCGCACGCACGCCTCAAAAATCATGTACAGAAAGGATCAGCAAGTCCTCCCTTAACTTGCTTGCATGTTTTGTTAACGCTTGAGGCTGACATGCGGATAATATGTAATCCATTGGCATCGCAGCTTGCTTCGGGCAATCATGATGGTCCTCTACGACTTTTTTGTTTTGTTTCTTGAGGTAGTGCAAACAAATTCGGACTCAAAAATTCTCTCAAAGAAACAGATTTTGAGTTTAGCCATCGTTCTGAGGATTGTTCCTGATGACAGTCTCGCCAGAACCCATAACAATTATTTCTTTTTCCTAATTCAGAGCTGGGCCTCGAAGCGATATTTCGGCCACTTAATCCAGAATTTGTCATTAGAGCCACAAACTCGAACCATCCCACCGGCTTAAATTTCTGCGTCAACCATGCAGACTACAAGACAAGGGTTTTACGCAAAAAAACGAAACTCAAAACAAAAATAGCAAGAGCTACATACATACCGAGGCATCGAGCGAAACCAACCAAACGTGCGCCTAAAAGGGATCCTTGGGCAACGGCCTGGTGAGAAGGTCTGCAACGCTGATCCTCCGACGGTACATTCACAACCTTGAACTCCTTGTTGGTCGCGTGCTCCCGAAATGTGGTGAAGCACGTCGATGTGATTCGAATTTGGGATCTCTGCTGGGTTGTCACAGGTGGAGGTCGAGCCCCCTTCCCCATAATGTCGGAACCCTTGTGAAGACCTTGTCCAGGTCGGATACCTTGGGGAACACAACCAAGGGCCTCGAAAATATCTCGATTTCTCCTCTTTCGAGACCTTGGTTGGGTTCCCAACGTGTCCGACCTTGACCAACGTCTCCACAAGGGGGAGCGAGCAACGTCTCCACAAGGGGGAGCGAGCATCCTACATATTGGGGAAGGGGGGTCGACCTCCACCTGTGGTTTGCCAAAAGGATCGCCCCTGCATTGCCCTCCAAAACCTTCGTGTATCCCACGTTGCGACTTGGAAAGAAAAGCCTCCGGACATGCAGCTTAAAATTCGTTTCTTTCAACCCCTCAGCCATCACAACGTTTTCTGCCTCCGTCGAGGACCGCGTTATGCTCTTTATTGTCCTAAAAAACAGCAACACACAGGAACCCGTGCACATCACCCAACCCCAAGAAACAGACCTCCTGTCCTTGCCCATATTCGCATAGTCCGAATCCACGAACAACTGCAGACACCCCCCGTCGCCGTTCCCCTTCTGAAATGGAATCCGTAGTTTCTCGTGAACCTAATGTACTTTCAACGCTGCACTTCAATGCACCAGCTATATTTGCGCATGAGAATGCCTTTTTCTACAGCCCACACCGCATTGAGACCGTCGGGACGAGTCTGCTTCTCCAACCACACCATGCATCGACCCAACGATCGAAGCGGCTTCCCAACGTCTGCCTTATCTGCATCGACCTCTACAAGCTTCAATCCGACCACCCATGGCAATCAATCCCACCACCCATTGAAATCTCCTTGTTGCGGGTCACACGAAACTGCGCCACAAACATCCTCGGCAGGCAAACGCTTGTTGGGAAATCGTATCCGTCTCGGCCTCCCAGTCACGATACGATACTCCGAACACGATAATCAGGGAATCATTGACCAATGTCAATCTTCGTCCAACATCGTTCTTTCCCTGTTTGGGGTACTTGGATGTGAAGATCCGATCGGGAGAGTACACGTGTGTGGGGTGTATGCTAGTGGGGGTCCAAGTGCGGGGCCCCTCGAGCGAGAGCCCGCGCATGTGTTCAGTCTATGTTCTGCATGTTTGCAAAGAATACTCTGTGTACATTGTGCTGGAAGGAGCACGGGTGTCTAACAATCAAGGTTGTATTCATCTGCATCGGTCCTGGGTTAACGTAGTCCCCAGATCTACTCATAGTACCGTGGTTGGGCACGGTAGCCCCTCGAACACGATTAATCGTTTTAAAAGACGATTGGTGTCGGATGTTCAACATGCCGCGGAGAGGGCGGCAGCAGCGGAGAGGGCTGCGGAGAACTGTAAAGCTGGGAAGGCAGCTGGGAATATGGCCGGGTGGCCGGCTGGGGGAGTGTATACCGGAGGAAGGTCCGGAGATTAGACATGGGCGGAAGGGTCCACACAACAACTAATGTTCAAGAGGAGGCAAGCGGAGAGAAAGCCGACTGTCTACGACGGCAACTTCGTTGATTTCCGCCAGGTGTTCGAGATTTTCATGGCCAGCAAGGGTTTGGCCCACACACTGCAGAGATCTGACAACCCCGTGGTTTTGATCAATGGCCCTCCTCGTAGCGTGCTGATCGAGAGGTACGGGCCACAGCTTGTGGAGGAGAACGAGCGAGCTCTTGATTACCTGGTGGAGGCAACGCAAGGTGCGAAATTTCACGTTAGAGGCCCCCGCGCCTTCCCCCGGGGGCTACCGTGCTCACCCACGGTAATATGAGTAGATCTAGGGACTATGACAACCCCAGACCGATGCAGATGAACATAACCTTGATTATTAGACACCCGTGCTCCTTCCAGCACAATGTACACAGTAGTCTTTGCAGACATACAGAACATAGACAGAACACATGCGCGGGCTCTCTCTCGAGGGGCCCCGCACTTGGACCCCCAATAGCATACCCCCCGCACACATATACTCTCCAGATCGGATATTGTATCCAAGTACTCCAAACAGTCCCCCTGCTTGATAACATATGCGATCTGCGAGTCCTTTGTGAATATCTTCTAACCAATACAAAAACACAAAATAACCACTTGAGAAACATCCTCTACAAAACTGGCTAAGCATTGAACACAATGCGTCTCCACCAGTTAATCCACGAACCCAATGTGCTCGCCCCTGGATATAATCTCAAACCGTCAACACAACAGAATCATCCTCAGAGGAGTACCCAACAAGTATCTGCGCTACATCAGAAAAGCGTCGGCACGGTGACGGACAGATCTGGAAAAACCGCTTCAAAAGAGTTGACACAACATCCTCGAACAAAACGAAGTTTCAACTTCTTGACCAATCAAAACGAGCATTTGGAACGTACGAAGACCCCAACCATTACTCGTCAAAACATGTCAAACCCTTCCTCCAATGCAACGTCCAAGGACCAAATCCTAACCAGCGCACATGCGAATCGGTGCCTCAGCTGTTGTCCAAGAAACGATAGACAATATAGTAACATGCAAACAGCCCCCCTGCTGCAATATCTCCCCAAATACAAGTCTCTCGAGGGGCCCCGCACTTGGACCCCCAATAGCATACCCCCCGCACACATATACTCTCCAGATCGGATATTTTGTCCAAGTACCCCAGACAGCCCCCCTGCTTGATAACAATTGCGATCTGCGAGTCCTTTGTGACTACCTTCTAACCAATACAAAAACACAAAATAACCACTTGAGAAACATCCTCTACAAAACTGGGTAAGCATTGAACACAATGCGTCTCCACCAGTTTATCCACGAACCCAATGTGCTCGCCCCTGGATATAATCTCAAACCGTCAGCACAACAGAATCATCCTCAGAAGAGTACCCAACAAGTATCTGCGCTACATCAGAAAAGCGTCGGCACGGTGACGGACAGATCTGGAAAAACCGCTTCAAAAGAGTTGACACAACATCCTCGAACAAAACGAAGTTTCAACGTCTTGACCAATCAAAACGAGCATTTGGAACGTACGAAGACCCCAACCATTACTCGTCAAAACATGTCAAATCCTTCCTCCAATGCAACGTCCAAGGACCAAATCCTAAACAGCGCGCACATGCGAATCGGTGCCTCAGCTGTTGTCCAATAAACGATAGAAAATATTGCAACATGCAAACAGCTCGCCTGCTGCAAGACCTCCCGAAACAACAAGTTATGTGCCACCCTTCTCTCACTGACTGTGGCACAAGACAGCAATATCAATACCAATATCAATACGTAACAGCCCCCCAGCTGGAACATTTCCCCGCAACATACGTACAGATCTGCCTGCGCTTTCTCCCTCTCCTTTGCAATCGACAGAGAATCTCAAAACATCAAAGTGCACGAAACAGCCCCCCAGCTGAAACATGCCTTGCTTACACAAGCAAAGCATCAATGCATTCGCTGGTGGTGCGTCTGGAATCATGACAACACATTCACCCCCTCTCCCTGATTCTCGACGCAAAACACAGCAGAACGAAAAAAACGCAAAGAAAACCATAACGAAACAAATCCAACTTGAACAAAACTCCAAAAGCACTCTGCTCTGCAGGTGCTGCGACTAGAAACATGGTACACAAATCCCCCCCCCATGCTTCTGGACAGCAGAACAAACAGCAGATTACGGCAGTTATCATTGAATTTCGCATGCAACACAAAGTTCGGGTCAAAAATAAAAACAAGTCAAAACCCAGAAAAAAACTAACCAAAAACAAACACGAACAGGAATGCCGTACATATCAACGCATCGGAGGCGATTCCTGGATCTCAAGATTCAGTGTGAATCAAATATATATGCTACGCAGTCATACGTACATAGACTAGCGTACGTCAAACACGAGCCATTTCCGCCTCAAGATGAACTGCGACGAAGTAGAATCTCAGAAATCTCCGACGAAGAGGAACATCACAGAAACACGAAACAAGCGTGCTACGTACGCCGGGCCCCGCTACAGTATATGTAGCTGACTCCTACATGAAATCGCGTGCATTCAGTCTCTCGCCGCTGTGCGAACAGAATATCGCAAAACCACACATGCATGGCGAACAGCCCCCCAGATCCGTCGCAACTGCAAACGCCACAACAAAATCCATAGCGAACTGCCCCCCAGACCCGACACTGCGCGCACCAATATACTGCTTATATCATACTCTCGAAGTTGAACAAACTCTGGTGTAAGCCAAACACGCGTCGAATACGTACTCCATATCGAATTCATGATTTTATAGTGCAGAAAAAAACGCGTGGTATTGATTACCCAACAGCCCAGAACAATCCAAAACCATATGACAGGACTTTCAGATCCTCTACCTACTACACACGCTGCTAAGGCTGTGTTTGTATCACATCATTACCGCCCCCTTCTTCCAGCATGATGTTGCACCCCAGCAGGCGTCAAACAATAGTTTGCGCCCGAAACCGAAAACAATATCAAGGATTTTTTCATGAAAAAAGCTGCGGTATTTCTGTTGTAGTCGAAACGACTATTGAGCGGCTTGGTGAGGGATTCAGCGTGTTGGCCCTCGGATCTCAAGTCAACCGCACGAACTCCTTACAGGGAGTGGTAGTGGATTCGGATATGCCCCTCGTGCACCCCCCTACATTATTGCCTCAACCCCGAGTCGCGCACCGTACTTGCACCGTCCGAAACATGCCTGGTCAAGGGTGCCGCCGGTTTCTTTACTTCTACTACGACTGTAATCGCCACGCCGCGAAACCAGCCGCAAGCACTTCTCCTGACAAATATCCCAGCAAGCTCAGTCAGAGCGTCGAATCAAGAAACCTCCGATATTTGGAATGTTGGGGACTTTCCGCTGAACATGGGGAAGAGCAGCACCCTAGCTGCCACCATGGTCAGCAGCCGCGGATACCCCAGTCGCGGCGGCCGCAGCCGAGGCCACCGAGCGATCGAATACCTTCATGGCGGCGTCCGAAATGTTCCTCTTCGCAATTGCGTTCCGGCCGCGGCCCAAGTACCACACGTGGGGGGCATCCGTGCGAATGACGTTGTCGTGATCGTCGAGGCCGAGGTAGGACTCGCCTCCGTTGAGTGCGCAGATGATGTAAACGGGGATGCAGTAGTCTGCCTTCCCTTCCATCTTTCCTCCATTTAGGAAGTCTGCGGCAATGAGTCGTTGGGCGCTGGCCTCAAGCTTCCGAATATTGTCGACGTCGGCGTGCTCAATGAAGAATTCACCGGCAATGCCGCCGGAATCGAAATTCTTCTGCAACATGGTCCAGTTGTGTTCCGGCCGGGAGTCCACGAACATGTAACGCTGAGGGTTGGGATCGTTGCGAATAGTGTGGGTGGGTTGATCACCGACGCCGCGGAAGGGTCGACGGAAACCCGAAAGGGATATCTTCCACAGCTTGGGATCGGCCTTGAACAAATGCCTGACGCGGAAGCCGTCGAACGCGAACGGACTACCTGTCTCGGTCGTGATTTGCCCGTACTCGTGGTGTCCTTTCATGTAGTGCGAGTCCGTTCCATGTTTTTTCCACTCCATGAACCACCTTGGCTCAGACATGGCTGTTTGTCGTCCTGGTTGAAAAAATAAAACCGAGAAACAAATTTGGACTCTAGCTCAGGGAGGATGTATGATATTTACCAGGGCGTTGAGGTTGAAGGTTGAGGTCGGACCAACAAGTTACAAATTTCGGAGGGATGCTCTTCCAAAGTCTTACCGAAACTTGGAGGCGGTTTGAAACACGCTGACAAACGCGACCACAACCAAAGCACAGAGAAGACACCCGCCAGTAATACCTACTATGCCCGTAGAGGTGCCATGACCGAGTCCGAATTTGGTCCGAGTTGGTAGCTCTCGCCCGCATGCTTCATCATGCGAAACATCAACGCTTATACACTGCGACAACTTCGTTTGCGGCCGGCTTTGAGTTGGGAATCTCGAGCCAGAGCCCTTGGTCTTGCTCCGTGGTTGGCCCACCGGTCACAAAAACAACTCATTTGTAGACTACGGAGTGTTTGCCAACTATAAATCAAATGATTGCCTCGTTTGTGGTTGCAATGGTGCGTTGGATAGGTGTTGTCACGCCGGTGGCAGCGACTCCAACTGGTTACCATCGTTTGGCAAAAGAGGTGGAGCAATAAATATCAATGATTTGCCGCCTTGCTGTAGTGGAAAACGACTTGTTGGTGAGCATGTGCACTGTATCCCGTGTGAGAGAGTCTCAACACTGACAATCTTTGTTGCAAGTTGCAAAGGTTGAGAAGCGCGACCGAATGGAGGCGCTCTACTGACTGCCCACCGCCGAGGGCGTTGCTGGTCATGGCAAAGACTACAACAAGGTTTATGAAGCGGAAGGAAACGGAATGGAAGGGATGGAAAATAAACGAAAACTCGGGGTTCAGAACCCGCACTCAACACAATGTGCGGGGACTCTGCCAATTTTGTTTTTTGGGCCAAAATCTAACCCTTGAGCCGACCTTGACGTTTCTTAACTGCCGGCCCTTCCCGATACTACCTTCTTTCGGTCGCTAGCTGTAAATTCGTTCACTGATAAATCTCAAGTCAAGCGTAGAGGAAGGGGCAGGGGAGGAACTGGCCACCTTTCGTGTTTTCTCGTGGAAGAAGTGATATCATTCCGTGTCCTTGTAGTGCACTACTGGAATACCGCTCAGAGGAACCGTGGTGTGTTCATACGCGTACCACCGTCGACCAGGCTGTTGGTACTTGGTTATATCTAAGAGTTATATAATCAACATTGAACCTGTTTGATTTCTGGAACAAGTGCGAGAAAAAAAATCGGAACACTTCCACGACTTTGCCCGCCAAATTTCATACGCAGTGATCCTCGCTTGTCAAGGTGCATCGTACGTGCACGCCTCCATTGATCCTGGGGATGATGCGATACTGTCCAGGGAAACTTCCTCGCGTTAACGACAATAAATCATCGAAACGAGACGGGTGACTGTGTACGAATAAGATTTAGTCACTCTTTATGATTCGGCCTTTCTTTCTCTCGCGGCAGCGAGTCTCTTCTCGCGATTCCTTCTCAGGGCTACGCACGAGGCTCGTCGGAAATGGAATGACGCTCGTGCTCGGAGCTTGGTAGGCCTCCGTGGCGCGTGCGGTTAACGGCTAAAGTTGCGAAAACTTGCTACAGCATATACCCCGGGGGGGCGTTCCGCCCAGACAATCCTTGGCGAACCGATTCTGAAACCCATCAAAACGATATGCGTCAATTATCTCCGTACAACTACGATATGTACCTGGGTGTATTTGTTCGACAACAACTACTCGGTGAGAACCACGTGCAACTACTTGTTTCCAAACAACTACTCGATCAGAACATTTTGCAACTAGTTGTTTCCAACCAACTACTACTCGGTCAGAATGTTGTGCAACAAGTAGATGATTCCAATCAAATACTGACTGATAATCTTGGGTATCTAGTTGGTTCCAATCAGCTACAGGCTCAGAATCTTGGGTGACTATGTAGTTGATTCCAATCAATGCGGATCAATACGGGCTAGGTGGACCCTTTCCCAACTATTGATTGTATTCGTTAGTTGTTGTAGTGAATTGTTTGCCCTACTCTTCCGCATTCATTCATCCATCCATTCATTCGCTGCTTCCATATCGCTGTCCAACAGCACCTACGTTTGTTCGCTCTATTACACTTCGCAGCGGGTCAAGTGAGACGCTGCTACTGTCGACAAGTCGTAGCGCATGCACCCGCAGTGTTGAACATTTTTGTTTGTGGTGTTGTTTGGATTCAGATTCGGTTCTCGCTGCAAATCTGCCATAATCACAGGACATCGTAGAAGTCTGATATTTCGCTGGCAAGTTGTTGTCCCCAGAGCTGGCTCCAATGTAGAATGACCCCGGTCGCGATGTTTTGTACGACATGCGAGCGTTATCAAACTGCCCACAAACACATGAGATACACAGCCCGTCTTCATGCAATGCGCATGAGACCTTGCTTGGTACTGCATTTCGAAAGGTAATTAAAGCACTTTTCTAAAGTAGCAAACTTGAAGAAGAAATATATTCAGGGCGGGCGTCTAATTTATAGATTGATGTGCTGGGCGCACGACAGCGGCCACAACTACCCCTGCTTTCGTTGTGATGGATAGGGACGCGCACGGGACTTTATTGCCGTGTGCAAACGCGAAAGAAAAATTCACTGCTGCCGCGTACTGCTGTGTGCTGTGTCAAGCGTGCTGCTGCCGCTGTAGATACGCCGTGCGAGCTGCAATGCTGCGCTAACCCTAAGCAGCTTGCGGTAGGTCAGCAAGTACGGCCGTCGTGTGCTGCGAGCCTATGCTCTATGCTGTCAAATCAGCTGCGACGTGTTTCGGCGATATCATGGCTGCTACGTGTGATTCAACGTGTGTGTGGGTTTCACAGGAAAAATAAAGCGTGGTTTGGATACGTGCGTGCTACCAAACCTGCCCTACCCGCAATTGGCTTGCGGTAGGGTTACAAGTACGGCCGACGTGTACTGTGCGTCTATGCTCGGTGCTGTCAGTCATGTGCGAGGTGTCGGCCTTTGTCAAGTCGGTTGCGCGTGATTGAACGGGTGCGATTAACAACAAAAAGTATCGAGGGGACTCTATATGGTCCAAAGGGCAGACGCCGACGACAATTTTCTGTCTACAGCATATTAACATGATCCCTGGCACAGAGAGCATTTGTTTTAAAGGCATAAACTATGCCATTCAGCGGCAGCGACATGAGTGCTGTGGGAGAGAGTGTGCCTCCGTTTTGTTGTATCCGGTGCAATCCGGTGCCATGAAATATTTGCGGGCCCGGAGGAGGCAGGGGGGGAACGCGCATTATGCCGCAGCCACGATGCTTCACTTCGAGTCTCACAGGCGGTGGTAGCAACCAGTGATCCCTCGCCACTACAGTAAACGTTGTGCACATGGCGCCCAGTCCGCCCACCTGATTCCCCCTCCGCGATGAAAAAGCGCCTGGCAGGTTCAGCCGTGGATATTCTCTGGAGCCCTGAAACGCGTCTGCTTTTGTGTTCTGGGTGGGAGCTTTTTACCGCGTGCTGCCTACCTACCTACAGGCGACGGCCAACCACAAAAATACCATCCATGGGAGATCGGCAATATGACGAAACGGGCGGGTGCGGTAATGTCATTTTCATCGGAGATTAACCTCGGGTAATCCGACTGGCTAATCCGACTGGCTCTCGGCCCACTGTCGTCGTATATCGAAGAAATCGCATCCCGGTTGTTGATGCACAGCCTGCTAGTGGATGTTATGCTTTTGAAGCGTCGGATACATGCGGACGCAAATGACCCCATGTGTGTGTGGTCTATCTACCAGCTACGGCAGCAAGGGGTGTACGTTTGAGAAGAGAATCTCTCAGAATATGAATATGAGTACTATGGAAATCTGCTTACGGCGCAACACCTTCGGATGAATCTCATCTGAAGATTCGGAACGATGCGCAGCGTACCTATTGTAGAGGACACAGAAAACACTTAAGCTCAAACCTCTCATGAGAACGAGTGGTAGAACGTTGTACGTACACAATGTAGCTACATGTTCTCGGATCAGCATATCTTGCATCGGGAGATGGGGATTCTATCGGTGAATCTTCAATTGAGAATCATCCGAAGGGGTTGTGCCGTAAACAGATTCCTCCATGATATGCATATTTCATATTCTCTTCTCAAACGTACACCCCTTGCTGCCGTAGCTGGTAGATATACCACACATACACGGGGTCATTTGCGTCCGCCGACGCTTCAAAAGCATAACTTCCACTAGTAGACTGTGCATCAGCAACCGGGATTTGGTTTCTTCGATATACGACGACAATGGGCCGAGAGCCAGTCGGATTAGCCGAGGTTCATCTCCGATGAACATCACCCCGCACCCGCCCGTTTCGTGATTTTGCCGATCTCCTATGGATGATATTTTTGTGGTCGGCCGTCGCCTGTAGGTAGGTAGCAGTCACGGCGGTGGCACACGCTAGCTTTCTCCCACCCAGAAAGCACAAAATCATAGTCTAGACCGATTTGGTGTGTTGTTGATGTGAGTGTCGCATCGATACTGCTAGGTTCGCTCGTAGACACTTGACGGGGTTTTGTGCGTGGTGCAAGTGTGGGGTCTATTCGATAAATTACACCATTTGTCGAAAAATATATATGTCGGCGGGTCTTGGCCTCCGAGCAGTGATCTCCGGGGCCGGACCCCTCGCCAGTCGTCTGATAGTGTGGAAAGGGGGCGTGCTGTCAATTCGTCACGCCATGAAGTCACGCATCACGCTCAAAAACACCAAGAGCATCTCCCTGAATCTCCACCATTCCATCACTCCCAAGGAAACTACAAAGAAACTTCCCGTTCCTCCGAACCTCATCGTCACTGCGATCTCCGTAGATGTATACCTAAGATTCACCCGTCATACTATGCTACGAGTATACCAAATAGCCCCCCTGCTCGTATGCATCGTCATGCTTTAAGCAAAAATCAACATCACCAATTTACTTTCCAACTCCTCCAAAACAATCCAGAACAAAAAATCCAAAATCTCAAACACATCCGATGCCCCAATTCAGCAACGCTATCTCCAATACAAGAGAAACTCCTCCAAAATACTCAATAAATATCGCTAACCCAACTATCAAACAATACCACCTCACCCAGGCTCTCTCCCTCTCTTGTCCAATGTCGTCTCTCTCTTCCTCTTTCTCTCTCTCTCTCTCTCTTCTCGACAGAATACGAATCGACCCCAAAACGCTTCCTTCACTGCAAGTTCATCACAAAGTCACGGTGCACCGCAAAAGACTCCTCGGTAATAGCCTTCGTCAACAAATCTGCATCCTGAAACTGCGTCGGCACACGAGTGATTCAAATCTCTTTCCTCTCTATCAGCTCCCTCATAAAGTGATGCCGTACATCGATGTCCTTCGAGTTGGAATTCGTGATCGGGTTGTGCGCAATCTGAATCGCTCCGTGATTATCCTCGAACGCCGGGATGCATGGCATACTGTGTACCCGCATCTGACAGCATAAAACGCCACACCTGCCTCAAGAACAGCGCTTCCTTCAAGACGTCGGCAATTGCCACATACAGGTGGAAAGCGTAACGCCCTGTTGCGTCACTTGAAAACCAAGTCACACATCCACCCCCCGCACCCGCACATCACTAGCCCTCCTGACACCGACCTCCGGTCTGCCGCTTTGCTTGCATGGTCAGCATACACAAACCCCTGCATGCTCATACCGGTCACTACTCCTCTCTCAAATGTAATACCCATCCAACTCGTCCTACGGACGTACCCTAAAATACCTAGTGCTGCCTTCCAGTGCACCATCTTCGGAGGCGCACAATACCGCGCTACTGCTGGTACTGCGTTCGCGATGTCCGGCCCTGTTTGATTGGCCAACCACATCGGGGATCCTGTCAACTCGCGAAAAGGCACATCAGCGCACGCTTCGTTCTCGTCAAAGTCGGTCAGCTTCACGCTAACAGGCAAAGGCGCGCTCTTCCCCCACTCTACACCGTACTCTGCAATCTGCTGCGAAATATTCAACAGTCCTCTCTCTACATATCTTTCGTAAAAGGACGCGGAATACTACCTCAACTCTCCAAGGTTCTTCACGGGTACCATCTCGTTGAGATCTCTGCCAAACTGGTCCCACCTACCCTTCTGCCCTACAGCAAAAATATATGTCATCCACGTGGACCACGACGATCATGATCACACTCTCCCTCCTCCATCAGTCGCAAAGGACACGCATCCGCCAGGCACAACAAAAAACCTAAAAGTAACAAACATCTCGTCAGGTGCGCATGCCATTGTCATGATGCCTGCTTCAACCCATACAGAGTCTTGCATTGCTTCACGATCAGACCAGATAACCTGCCACAACCCTGCGGTAGACGCATGAAATCATCCTCATCAAGCTCAGACTGAACAAATGCTGCTGAGCATCGAAATGGCAAAAGTCAAGGTTCTGCTCACATGCCAATGCTGCTAGCAAACGCACATAGACACTGATACGGTGGGTGCAAACAACTCTCCAAAATCAATCGAAGCCCTCTGAATGCCCCCCCGCCCTAAAAGTCTTGCCTCGAATTTCGTCGGTCATCCGTACTCGTCGGCCTTACAGTTAAAGACCCGCTTGGCGTTACGTTCTGGTTGCTACATGCACTGGCTCCAAGGTACCTGAATCTTGCCACAACTCTGGGTGTTGGGAACGCGTGGCATCCTTAAACGTGTTCGGCACGCGGAGGTCGCTGGCGAGGCAGTGAGGAAGGTCTGGCGTCTTGTCAGGCGGGCGTTCGGCGGGAAGAGCGGCGCCCACGTCCTCGCGAGTGAAGACATCGCCGCGAGAATGTGCAGTGCCCACGCCCCCCAGGCTCCCATCTTCCCCCCGGATCCCACACCCCCCCCCGCTCCCACGGCCTCCAAGACTCGGATCAAGCGGCGGCGGCGGGGGAGGTAGGTTTCGGCGTCCTTGGTCGACGGCATCCCTAGTGGCGAGCGACGAGATGAGCGCATCCTTGTCCACCATCGATAGCAGCCCACGGCTGTGTTGGAGAGCGGTGCCGCCACCGCACGGTGACGGCGTTGGTTGTTGCTCATCCATGAACCGCACTCCGTCGCCGCGCGTGAGGCCGTGAACCCTCGTCTCCGCTCTTCCCAGCTCCTTGATGGTTCGTTTCGAAAGCGGCAGGTGCGGGGGAGCGGGAGCGACGGCGCTGGCGGGCTGCGGCGGTGGCGTCGGCGGGGAGCGGGGCGGCGTAGCTGCGGTCGACGGCGATGCTGACGATGGCGCGGCGGAGATCGGCGACGGAGCCGAGGAGGATCCTGAGATGATCGGCGGAGAAGCCGGGGGCGGGGCTGCGGCGGTCGCTGATGCAGGCAGGGTGTAGGTGTACATCCACGATGACGGTGGCGGTGCGGCAGCGGCCGCAGGTACGTCGGCGGCCGGCAAGGGCGCCGCGGTGACCGAAGAACTCCCCCCGATGGCCGGCACCGGCGCCGGCGCAACTTCCTGGCGGTTGACCCACGCGACGTCGTTGGTAATCGTGACCCTCCCGGTGTCGGCGTGAAGAACAACGGCGATGGTCGTTGAGTGGTGGTTTGGGCCGTACAGGTAGACGCAGCGCGCGGATTGAACGTCCGCCTTGCTGGCGCACTTGTAATTTTACCGAATACGGTCATCGCGCCGAGTGACTCGCCTCGCTCGAAGGCACTTCACGGGGTTTGGGCGTGGTGCAGTGTGCGGTCACAGTGCAGGTAGAATCGCATGTACTCAAAGGCGCTTCATGCGCAGGCAATGTGATGTCCCAACTCTGGAGGAAATTCGTTGTTTGCCACGTTGACACACCGATTTGTCTCTCTTTGCTCGTAGACATTTGGCTCTATGCCACAAGAGGGTTAATTGTTTGACCGCTCAGCAAGTGCATGCTCCCCCTTGACACGTGCCCCACCCAAGCCGTTGTAAAGTACTCCAGCCACCATAGAAGCCGACATCAACCCATTACAGTAGACTAAGTCAGCCCTGCGGCTTCTCTGTAGAAGTTAGTCGTGGGGTTCGTGGGCATTGCCATTGTCGTGGACTATTCGGCCCGCCGCTGCAGTACACATTAGGCAACCCGTGCATACGGGACCTATTACGCAAAGAGTGCAAGGGGACCGGCGCGTGAGGGAACCCCCATTTGCTTTGCAGCAGCGAGATCTCTGCCGTAGGGAACACCCTCATCCCATGCACGAGGGGAACCTCTGCATTGGGGAACCTCACCCCGACCAACGCCGGGGGACCGCTGCATAAGTGAACCTCAACACGACATTGGCAGGGGCACCCCCCGCTAGTGGAGATGGATACGATTTCGTGTACAACAGCCGAAGCATTAGGGAACCTCACCCCAGAGTTTGCAAGGGGAACCGCTCGTTCGTGAGAATACCATTTAGTGTACAACAACCATAAGTTGAGAAGTATCGGACCGCCGCACTGATGTTGTGGACGTTCAGAGATCATCGCTATTCCACAAACAGGCGGATGTGAGCTGCAGACTCAAGCCTTGACTTGCGTGTCTGAGTTTGATCCATTGTTCAAGCTTTGCTGCACCTTCCTCTCACATCGTTCTTTACCAATATCCCATCATGGTCCTGACGATCACTTTCTCCTCACGTGCGTTCCTAATTGTCACAACCGAAGAGCTTCTGAATTCTATCATCCTTGGTCGCACAGAAGGCTTCGCCTGCGACGCACGCCTCAACCATTATGTACAGAAAGGATCAGCATGTCCTCCTTGAACTTTTCTTGCATGCTTAATTAACGCTTGAGGCTGACATGCGGATAACATGTTACGGAACGGTCCACTGTGAATGCCGAAGGACGACTGTGAACCAGACACAGAATAATAACAAACCCTCACGACGTCAGTCGTGTTCTCAGACCAATACTAGAACACCACCAAGCTGTTCGCAGGCCCCATTAAACCCCGATGCATGGGATGTGCCTGAATCTCACGAGCGGGCAAGGAGAGGGCATGATGAGTGGCTCCTTCGGTTGTGGCTCTCCCGAAACCACACATCAACCAAGTGTCGCAACAGGCCTGGCGCCAGGCAATGCACCACGAACACCTGCCTCGCCACTACTCCTGTACCGAACTCCCGGAGGTGCAAGGCGCCCAGGGGATGGAATACCCAATGTTGGTGGGACGTGAAACCAGGTCCATGCGGATTTTGTCAGAGCAGTGCCCACTGCTGAGCCTTCTCCAAAACGCCAGTCGGAGCACAGTGGACACCTATTCTGTCTTTCCGTCATAAGCATAAGGTGATATTTTCTCCCTTTGATTTATGTCGCCTCTGCAGGAGCTGTTCACCATCGACCCACCCACAGACTAGACAGCACCGGCAACAGAAAGGTTGGCCCGTGCTGGTGGCTCCCCATACCCTAGAATAGATGCTTGAACCGTATCAAGGTCCGATCCCTGCAGTCTCGAACTATCAGACGCATGGGGCCAAATTTTTGCTGCCCTACGGGCCTAGACCTCTTCCGGCATGTTCCGGTTTTGCTGCCCAGTGCATCGTCGGTCATCTCTACAGACGCCGTGTTTGTACGAATCCTGTCCAACCTTTCTGTGACGATACGAACCCCCGCCCCGACGAAACCTGTGCTACGAAAAGAGTTCTTCCGTCAATCGTTGCAATATATCCTTCTGTTCTCGCTCCCCCTCCCCGTACCCGCCGCTGCCCCTCCGCTGCGCCACGTTTCCACCCGCCCCGTCTCCACCGGTGGTGGACAGGCTCCTGGAGAGCTCAGCGAGCGCGAGCTTGTGGGTGCCCTCGAAGGAGTGGAGCCAGCGGTTGGAGTAGGACAGGCACAGGCGCGCCAGCCGACGGGCGTTCTGGCTGCTCATGCACGCCTCTCCGGCATGGCGCAGGATCAACTGCTCGACCTGTGCGCATGCATGTAGCGTTTCGGGTTTAGTTTTGCACGGGTAGGACCGGACGAGTTCCCGAGTGAATGAAATCGTGCTATATATAGCATACCTTGGTGCAGAAGAGAGGATGACTTTGGGGAGGTTCTCAGCCGGCCCCTCTTGGTATTAGTCGCTCGCGTGACGTGCGATTGTTTACCCTCACCTACACAAGTGTTCAGAGCTTGCCAGGGAGAAAGCCATTGAACCTTCTTCGATACACAGCTGCACTATCGCATGGTTCCGATTCTGAATGTGGTAGAGGGGGAACCACATGCCTCCTGCAGCTGGACTTGTTTATCGATACCGGTCTTGTCCCGTAAAGCATTGGCGTTACACAGCTATCCCAAGTATCCGACCCTTCAAGCCGTGATACAGGTCAGTAAGGACGTCTGTGACCCCCCGAACCCGTAGGTATGTTCTTTTCGCAGCGTCCAAGTCACATACCAAACAGATTAAAGTCACTGTTCACTCACAGCCATGTTGTGATAGCAGATGGCCACAAGGCACAGCTTCTGCGGAGAGTTCCCCCCGACGTCGAGCTTGCCCTCCTGGACCATCGCCAAGACCTGGCGAGTCGTCGCCGCAGGAAGCGCGGGGGCAGAGACCGGGGGCGGAGGGCGGGGGAAGGGGACAGGGGACAAGGGCACAAAAGGAATGGAAATAGATGAAACGGAAAGCTTCGTCGGTGACCACGAGGCACGGCTACTGACCAGCGGTATCCTGGGTTGGGCTTCTTACTCCATGTGGTACTGAGCACGTTTTAGGCCGCTACTGCTGTCGACAGAGGGTTCTCTACGCTTTTTTTACTGGCGCGGATATCCGTTTTAGCAAACGCAAGTGTTTCGCGAAGAAATGCTGAACCCATCGCTTGTGGGAGTTTGTTTTGTTTGGCCCTGCCTGGAAAAGGCGTCGAGAAAAAAATGCGTCGGAGCCGCGGGGAACGCGCTTCCCCATCTGAGGCGTTTCGTTAGGAGTACCTGTCCGAGACACCTGAGAGCTTCGTCATGGCGGTTGAGCTTGGACAAGACCATGGAGGAGTGGAGATGGCATTTGGCCACGTGTCCCCAGTCCTGCGTTCGGCCGATGGGCGACAGAAGAGTGGGACGGCGAGACGACAGCGGTGGCATTTTGGTACGCGGCACCCTTCGAGAGGGGCGGGGAAGTTTCTCTTTCCGAACTTTCTCGACGCCCATCGGGTATTTGCTGCGGTGTTGGATTGCTCGGCTGTTTTCCCTAGTCCCGAGAGCGTCGCTGTCGATTGTTCACTTCACAGGGTATAAACATGTTCCGTGGGCTCATTGACCGTTCGTTTGCGTGTGAAAACAACCGCAGGCACCTCGGGGGGGAGAGAACAGAGTTCCGACAACTACAGCTGAGCCTGGAAGGCGCCATTAAACGCACCATGTCTTCAACTACGTCTTGCAGCCACTCGACGTACAATAAATCGGAAAACGGCCAACCAAAGCACGGCGCTCAATCTCTGCACCTCCCAAGGGGGGCTAGAGTGCACAAAAAAATCGAGGGGACCAGGTTCTACTGGCAGGCTTCCCTGCATCTTTCATGGAGAACAAACATAACACCAATGAGAGACGATGGAGTGACAGATAGATGCCGCGCAATCGTTTGAGCTGGACGATCCAAAAATGGGTGTAAAATGTTCTGGTACCCCCCCCCCTCCGCGCCGTCATCCCCCGTCACCCTCACCAGCATGCGAGCGTGCGTTTTCATGGCCTTCTGCAGGTAGTCCAAGGCCGCGCTTGACTTTCCCCTCCGGAGGAAGTACAGCCCGTAGGCGTCGTTCACGAACGCCCGGAGCTCCAGGGTGGAGTGCTTGTCGAGCACTTGCCTGCGCGTGTTTTTTCGAGCTTCGAGCGTTCAGTCTCACGGCAGCCCTCGGTGCTGCTGTTGGGGTGTACGTATGTCGGTCAGTGCGCGGGGGTGGAGTACCCCGCTAACAGCCCGGGTCGAGGCCGAGAAGCGCATGACCGCTCCTGGCCCATCCGGTGCTATTGTTTTCGCTCAATGGTGCTTGTTTGCCAAGCCCCGCTGAATGGGAAGAGCAAGAGAATCCTATACCTACAAATATTTTTTTTTTGTCGAAGCGGATACATGACCGATCGGAAACGCGACGACAACGAGCTCACACGCACCTAGAGAGGAGTATCCCAGCCCGCTTGAGTAGCTCCAAGGCCCTCTCGAACCGCTGGTTCTCGGTGCTGCGCACCCCAAACGCAATGCATGTTGCCACCAGCTGCCTCCACAGCTTCTTCACTAGCTGCGACGGGCCTGCGATCATTTCGTGTTGTCGTATGGTCGAAGAGCCCTGTGCATCACAAGGCTCACCCAACATCTGAAGTGCTGTCTGTTTTCTTTTTTTTTCGTTGAGCGGAAATGACCAAGTGCTCTTACTTATCTTCTGATGAGACTTTCTAGAACGGGGTGCGAACGATCTGCTGCAGTAGCAACAATCCGTTTCGCAGCGGCAATCTCACCGTGTATGATAACAATCTCCTCGGATACACAGACACTTTTGTCATGCGAGACAAAAACTTGGGGAATCCCTCCCAGCACGGAGTTGGATTGAGGTGTCGACCACGGGGAACGCCCCCCGGCTCAGGCGCCGAACCAAAAACGCTTCTGGCGTGCCGCATACCTCTCTGGTCGTCTGCACGAAGGTGGGCCGTGAGCAACCCCTCCACCACGGCCACGTACTTCGCGTACCTGTTGCGTTCGAAGCATTCCGGAGGTCACGTAAGGGGTACGAAGGCGCGTCTAGCAAACGGCCAACCCCAACTGGCTAGGGCGCCAATTCAAGCGGCATGGTTGTTCGAGGGGCGCAAACGTGAGTAAGTCAGTTGGGTGTCGGGTGTATAATAAATAGGCGGAAGAGTAGCACCAGGGAGTAGCAGCGGAGACAAATTTCGCCCCACTCACCTACCGTGCATGCGGTGGTGAAGGTCATATGCGGTGACAAGTCGCGTTACAGTATTGGGTGACTTGCCGCCGGTATACCATGAGCTACGTAAAGCATGCTCTAGTAGCGCCAAAGAGAGCGTTGAAAGATGACCAAAACCCTCCGGTTACTTGTGCTTTTCAGCTCAGATATTCTTCCTATACCAGCTGTGAGGTAACTCGGCCGATATGGTCTCCACACACAGACAAACCGAAGGCATTCAAACCATACAACCAAGCGCTGTACACCCCTCAGGGTGCGCTCTCCAAGACACGCCCCTCGAAGCATCATGTCGGTGCCAACCGGAACCCGACTTGGTTTACTCGGTTTACTCTATACACGAAGAGTCACGCAGTTCGGCAGGGGGGGGTGTACTCATAGTCGTGCATGCCGTAGTCGTTAGACCATTGACCTCGCATCCCTACAAAGCCGGGACGGAGCACGCCGGGTTCTCACCGGACCAGGCTCTCACATCACCAAGCGCGAAGCCCCGTGAGGTATTCGGCGAGTCGCATGAAGGGTGAGCTGCATCCTGCTAAGGGTGTTCGGCATCTTGTGCTTACTTCCTTGCATACGAATGACAGCTGCGTATGACTTAATTTATTTTCAGGTGCTTTCACTTCCAGAGACAGTTGCAAGCACTGTGTAACTGCCTCGAGGATTCTTGACCATTTTAACACGACGTGGTGCAATCATCCCCGTTGCGCGGAGTGAGGGTTCTCGACCCCGCACAACATGATCTACTCGACCACCATTCATGGTTACCGCAAAAAAAAAAACAGAGGTAAAAAACGGTAACCTAGTTGCCGAGTTCACGAAGTGACTTGGCTTGTTTTACAACGTCGCTGCCAAGCGACGAGAACCCAATTCCGATTGCAAAACACCGGGGGGCGGCGGCTTGTTTTACAACGTCGTTGCCAAGCGACGAAAACCCAACCCCGATGGCAAAACACCGGGGGGGGCGGCAGTTCGGCAGTTCGGCAGGGGGTGGAACATCACCCTCCAAACCCAAGATCTGCCACAGACTGCTACTGTTCAGTTAGGCTTGACGAAGGTTGAAAAACTCGCCTTCCTTGCTCCTCCAGCCCTTCCAGATCCCTCACCACGCGCGCGCCCCCCGGTAGGGCCGACCATTCGGCCTGAATCGCGCCGCTCCCGGCGAACCAGATGGGTCGCGGCCGCTTGGGCACCATGACAACCGCCTCACCCCCGCCCCTGGTTAGCACCGAGATGGCCTTGCTGCCGCGGAACCCGCCCCGCCCCCCGCCGACGGCCTTCGCCGCCCCCGTAGCGTGACCCCCCCCGCCGCTTGCGCTGCCGTTGGCACCGGGAGCTCCGGCAGCGGCAGCCAGTATCGGTGGGGGGTGACGCCCTAACGAGTAGTCCTTGCTGACGACTACCTCCCTCGGTTTTGCCGCCCGGGTCACGGGGCGTCGAGAACGAGATGGCGAGGTTCGGGCGGGGTGGCCCGTAGCTCTTTCCCTACCCGGGGTGGGAGTGGCGTTGACTGGCGAGGCGGCGGCAGTGCCTGGCTTGGTAGGTGCGCCACCGCACCCTTCCGTGTTGCTCCGCCGGGAGGTCGCTGGGCCGGGGGCGGCTGTTGCCGCACGGTGTGAGAAACATCGTTGTTGGTGCTGCTGCTGCAGCTGCTCGAGGGCGTAGTCCTCTTCTTCTTCGACGGTGAGGTACCCTCGCTGCTTGCGCTGCAGCGCACAACAACAATCGTCCATTGGCATCGTGTAAGCTACATGCACGGGACGATTGAGCCATTGGTGAAGACGACAATGCAACAAAATGTACGCCCGGGAAGCTCGTTTGAAAAAGGGTAGCCGGACGCGTGTGTAGAAAGGGGTGTTGTTGATCGGTGATTTCACCAACATCTGGAAGCGAAAATCTAAACCTGGCAATACCCACGGCGTGCTCACGGTTGCGCCTAGATTTGTGCCTTGATGTAACTGACGGGCACGTTGGAGCACCGAAAACAAAATCAGCTCAAGCGCCGTTACCAAGGATAAAAAAATCTTTCTATCGCCACGAAAGAAAATTTCACGACCAACTCACCACGAGATCCTCTTCCTTCGCGTTTTTTTTGCCGTCCAGGTCGGCCTTGAGCTTGGTCTGGTACAAGCTCAGGATGTTCTTGGCTATCTCGTTTTCCCACTCGGTATCAATCTTTGCGGGATTGCCGTCCTCACCGTCGCCGCCCGTCCGGCCTCCACCTCCGCTGACCCCCTGCCCCCGCCGTTTGCTTTTCTTCCCTTTGCTAAGGATACCACTCCCTGAACTGCTGCAGCTGCCGCCACCGATGCTTTCACGCATGCGACCCCGACTGCCGCCGCTGCCAACCTCGCTATTGACGGGCGAGGGAAGCGATACCTCGGGTTGCTGCGGCCCTTCCGTACAGCTTGCCTCGATCTCAACAGCTGCAATCCCGTGCGATCTGGCGCCAATTTCTGTCGCGAGGGTCCCCGGAGGCGGCGCGTTTCCGCTATCTCTCCTTGCTCGCTGTGAGGTCCCGCCTTGATACCCCCCCACCGATTGGTGCCCCCCGTCGGCAGCTTCAAGACCCTTCTCCTTGGCCCCGGCTTCTTCCCCGGCGGTGCTCTCACCATCGCAACCGTCGCCAGCTGCTCCACCCCCACACCTATCACAATCCTCGAACGCGCCCGCTGCAGTTGGCCACAGCGAAGAAGGCCCGTACAGGATGGAGCCCGCTTCCCCCGTACCGCCACTACCACCATCACCACCATTGGCAGAGCCAGGCGCCTCAACGCGCCCTGCCCCGGGCGGGGGGCCGAGATGGCATGAGCTCTTGCTCGTCTTTTCGTGCGGCCCTCCGTCACCTTCCGTGCTACCGGTATTGTCTGTGGCGGAAAAAAACCCGGTCTGGCCACAGTATGCCTGTGCGAGAGAAGTGAAGGTAGTCCGTGTTTCGTTGAATACCCTTGTCGAAAAGAGATGAGGGTGTCGGCGAGAATTGTGACCCGGTGGTACACAGAGAACCAGCTCATCTGAGGTATTATGAATTCCTTGTGGGACCATCGATACGCGCAGCGCTACAGTTATACTGTCACACACCAGTGGCTGCCTGGAGGTATGGATCTCGGCGGTTTAAATGTTGGCACCTGCGAGACTCTGGCGTCAGCATGGGAAAAAAAGACCATATGCACCAACCTTTGCCCTCGCTACCAGCGTGCGTGATCTCTCGAGCATGGTTGCCGTGTCCCGGCTGATGTTCCTAGGCACTGCGGCGTCACCGCCCTCCTCATGCTTGTCTCCACGACCCCCCTCCGCAACGACCCGTCCTAGCAAAGGCGGCGCGTCGCCGCCATCATTTTCCTCATCTTCACAACCATACTCGTCATCATCGCCCACAATCGGGATCGCGCCCCGGTTACCTCGCACACAATCGGCGTCGGCCGCGTCACCATCAAATCTCCGTCGACTACTACACAACCGGCTTCTTGCCGGCACCGCACCTCCCTCGTGGTTTGGGTGGCCCGGCACGACACGTCGTCTTGCTGCTTGCGAGGCTACCGTTGTCGCTGGGCGCGTTCTGCTTCTTCTAGCGGTAGCTGATCCCTTTCTGTCGCCAACCACGGGGGCGTTCTGGGTCTTTATCGACCGGGAAAACGGCGACGCCAACCACACGGCCGTCGGGTGTCCGGCAGTAAGCGATTCTTCCGCCCGGTGTCCCGCCGTCACCGCGGCAGTGGCAGCCCTGTCGTGCAAGCCACTGCCTCGCCTGCCTGCTGCCATGCCTAGACTCCCCACCCCCGACGAAGGATGAAGGGAGGGGAGCCAGAGACCGTCCAGAGAAACCTCGACCTGTTCCGCCGGTTTCTCCACCCTCTGCCGTATCACCGTCGTTGTCGAGGTCGAACATATCCCGTTGCTGCGATCATCACAAGCACTGGCAGTATCTCCCTGCCGTGAGAAATGAAGCAACCTGGACGTTCCCGTGAGAGCGATTCCGCCGGTGCCGTTGTGGTCGCTTGTCGGTGAGGGCTCGTATGAACCTGGTGGTGAATCGTCCCTGCTTCGTTCGTGCCTTCGAGGTTTTTCACGGGTAGAGCGGGAGTGCTTTCGACGGCGGCGTGTGCTGGCTCTCTTTTTGCTGGTTCTTTTCGAGAAGGCGAATGCCGGAGGGCCCGGAAGCCCGCTCGCTGTCTTCTCTTGCCGGTGGAGGCTCTGCTTCTTCAGGGAAGAAAGTACCAACCAGGCGATCTCTTGCTTATTCTCCTGTGACAGTGCTAGCCCCTGTCAAGCACCACACGTAGAAGAACGCGCCGCAAGCTGAGTCGCTCGTGGGTTGTATTGGATTCTCCCCTTGTGGGTTGTATTGATGCCTCAGGCATCTAAACGGATACTTGAGTTGATTGGTATGCCAACGGACGCATCTCACCGCGGTTCAAAGGGTGAAAATCGACCTCCAGTAACAGGAATAATGAATCCTGTCACACAGTTCGTCCACACGCCCAACGTGCGGAGGTCCTACAGGCACGGACGGTGGACTACGGCAGTACAGCAGTCTAGGATGCAACCTACACAAGCAGTAAGCCTTCGCGCACCTTCCTTTGATCCCGAACCTCTCGGAGCACTTCCTGATGCTGCTGAAGGAGCGAAGCAATCACATTCTCTTGGCCCATCTCCACGGAAGAGGCGCCGCCTCCTTCGGCGCACCTCGCCTGAAAGTCTGCCGGTGAGAGGCCACCGCCGTGGTCGTCTTGGACTGAGCTGGCGATCGCCATAGCGAAGGAGCCTCAGCTTTAGGGTTCGAGCAGTGCCTCGGGCCCACGTGTTTGGCGCATTTGCAAGGCAACGACCTCTGGTGCCTACCCTACGAACTTACGAGGAGATAGAGCGGCTTAGTGTGCCGGTTCGCTGGGTTCTAATCAAGCCGCACGATGCAATTGCGCCGCATTTGGGCCTGGCGAACTTGCGGAACTCCCTCAGAACAAATCCCGCCGCATGCCAGCTTCCTCTCAGCTCTCAGCTCTCAGCTCTCAGCTCTCAGAGCAGCAGTCTCCGATAAACTAATCTTCCGTGTCTTGAGCTCTGAAGAGCAAACTAAGCATCGGTTTGACGCTGCTTGAGGGGCTCTATCTTCAACAGCGTCCGTGTGTGCATCAAGGCTCCATAAGCTACAGGCGGAGTTACCATGTGGACTGGGCATGCGAAGACTGCAGTCGCTCGTTTCTGCTATTACAAACCGCCGTTGTTGGGAAGCATTGAGAGAGCCGTGGGCATCAGAAGAACAAGCACGGTGGGAGAGTTTTTGGAACCCGATGGACAGATGCTGAAGGCACTGGTGTGCCCGTTTTCCAAGGTGGGGTGGCCCCATTTTTTTTTGTCCGCGTTGACGGCGAACAGAGATCGGTTTTTTCATCAACAATACAGAACGCGCCACCACTTAACTTAAGAACCTCTAGTTTCGGCCGAGGCTGGGGTTGCTACGAATGGTTGCTACATAGGTTTTAGTGTAGGAGATCTTACCTGAGCTCACAAATGCTGCTCTTTTGGGTTTTTTTAGGCTCAATTTTTCGGAAGGGTCTGCGGACAAAGAATTGCGATGTTGACTAATTTTGAAAACAAACGCAAGAGCACCAGAAATTGCACAACAGGCATACAAGACCAGTCGGAAGGCATCGCGAAAAACAGAAATAGTTTACTCTTGCACAGGGCGGCAGTAGAGGATGCCCAAAACATACATGTCACGCGTCTACATCCGCACGCCTCCTTTGAAATCAACACAAAAATTCACACGATTCTAAATTCAAGTCAAGCGACCCAAAACGGAAGGCGCTCGAACAAGGTCAGTTTCGAGAGTTAGGTGGCGCATTATACGGTCATGAGTAGAAGTCACCATGTAAAGGCATCGTGCGTGCTGGCACGTTCAGGTTTTCAACTGGAGCTGAAATATCGAAGGTCACAGGAGCCTCTAATCTCCTGAACCGTGGGTTTACTGCCACCAGCTACGGCTGACAACCCTCCGTGCAGGGGTCTATGGTCCGTGGCGGTGAACACAGCTATGACAAATGTTGGATGCCGCTTGGATCCGGCGCAGATTTCGGACTGTTTTCAGAGGTTGCTGCGACCTTCGATATTCAGCTCCAGTTGAAACCTGAACGTGCCAGCATGCACGACACCTCTTCAAGGTGTCCTCTACTGATGGCCGAAGAATGCGCCACCTAACCCTGGCGGGAAGGTTGTTTTCTTTCTTTGAATAGGATTAAAGTATAGGAAAAGAGCCAGCGTCAAAACCCCTTGTCCGTCGACCCTTAACTCCTGGGTTGCCTGGGTTCCTAAGTGCGGGAGCGTTCTGTAGCCCAGCCAGGAGTACGTCCAGAAGCGGGAGACCTCCCGCTTCCCATCATGAGCATATTTTTGCCCTCCTGTAGGCCTGCTGCATTAGCTGGAAGAAGACATCGATTCAGTGGTCGGATTGTTCGGGAAATGCGCGGAATTGAGGCAGCGAGGTACATGTTTGTGCTCCCGGTAGGTTAGCCTCGAGTGCCCTACAGTCAGATGGGTAAGATGTACACTCGTGTATTGATCGGTTGTCCCGTAAGGAGGAAAAGAGGGAGAGAAGGAGAGAGAGTGGCACACAGCCTACGAAAGGCTACAGAACACAGGTACCAAGTTACCTCGCCTGCACCGAAGCTTTCATTGCTGGAGAGATCACGAACAAGTTACCTGGTGCTCATGCGTCGCTCAAAAATTATCCCTGCCGTATCGCTGAAGATGTACAGACATTCGTCAGACCTACCGTGTACAGAATCATTAAACCAATCAGGGTGACGGCGAGATTCAATGGGTTTAAGTTTGGAGTATGGTGGCTCTGACTCCCCTCTCATTATAACGAACGAAACAACACCACCACGACCATCAACAACAGCAACACTACCGGCAGTGCTGACTCGAACGTGTGTCGAATGCCCTTGCCCTCCTTTCCTCTCAGCTACCGCTTACTTATGACCTCGAGGCGAGAGAGCTGCTGTCTCCGGTAGGGGTGGCCTTCCCCATCACAGCGAATGGAATCGCCGACATGACGCCTGCCAGTGCGAGACTTGTGGGGCACCGCCAGATGGTCGAGAGCAAGTGTGAACAGACCTGACGACACATGCATGTGGCTACCGGCTCCAGCTACCCCCTGGTGTTGGCAGGAGGCAAGGAACCGAACATGCAAGGAGGGTTACCTCTAGCATGAGATTCGTAGTTTCCGAATATGGTTGGGCAACGGCGGCGTGTCAAGGGGACTGCAAACGTTACCAGCAACAGTCCGGCTTCACCAAATTAGCATCCGCCGCTGTGGTCGTCGCTCATCGAGGACGTGTTTGTACCCAACTGCGGTACTTTTTGTCTTCGATCCTGTCAGAGCATGGGCATGGCAGGCAGGCACAACCGTGAGACTGCGACCGTTGGCGAGAGGCGTACGATTCATTGTATGCATGTGATGCAGTAGTAGTCCAGATTTTAAGGGCTTCCCGTAAACGTTGCAAAACATGTGGAAAAGTCTAAATTGGAATGTTTTTCATGCGCTTGTTGGCTGGAAAAATTATCGCTCTGTGCGCTTGGTCCTCCATTTGAGATCCCGATAATAGGTGCGTCAAGAGTCGGTGGTGCGTAGCCAGAGGCAGGCACCAATGCTTTCACATTTGATAAAAATATTGGTCCACGGCATATGTTACGGGCTGCACGGTTGCGGTGAGACATTACGTATTGTTGTACCCTCGGGTGGGTCCGAAGACTACCTCGTTCCTCATTTGCAACAGCCACACATCGTCCTTACGTTATTCCTCAAAGCATGCTTACCCAGTACTATTTCGCCTGTAAAGAGGCCGTAGCGCATTTTAGAGGTGAGTGGAAGCGTAGCCGGGCCACGTATTTCTTCCGGGTTGAGTTCCCACACAAGACTACAACCCTGTGGTTTGGGTCGAGAGCCTATGGTATGTAACCGGCGTTTTTGATGCCTTCTTTAGACCCAACAGTCGTTCCTCGCTGGGGAACAACCGTGCGATTCTAAGATGATACTCTGGAAAAAGCTGATTTGATTGGCGAACCTCTCTAGAAAACGAGTGCCATGACGCGTTGGGATAATAAGTGAACTATGGTGTGACTGCGACAGCAATCGCTTACACATGACAACGGGTTTATTTGTTCGCTATTGAGAGAATGGTGTGCTGAGAGCAGAATATTGGTTCACACGCATTTGGACAATGGCAGCTTATAAATTTTGTGAATTGGTCTGAAATGGGATGTTTGTATCCAGTGAATATTGTTCCCACATCGTATTTTTCTTGTATCTCGTCCCATTTTTCTGGACGCCTGTCTACAGGATTCTCAAGATATGCTTGATGCACTAGCCGTCGTGTGCTTGAAAGTTTTCCCCACTCTTCTTCGTACGAAGAGTCTTCATTGGCTACTACTTTATATAGGCTGACCGTGTACAGATTCCTTAGCATTTGCTTCGGAATTTTCTCGAGTGCATGTGTTTTGGAAGATAACGATTGCTTGTTTCTCTTCATTCGGAGAGGTTGGAACCTGCGAGGTCTGTTTGACACTTCGTAAACAGTGTTGGAAGGAGCGCGTGCTCGTTGCGAACCAATGGATTGGTCGTTCTACACTCCAAGAAGTGTTTCGTTCTGACAGATTGTGTCCCATTCTTTCTCCGAAACACTTTGGGGCCCAACCCCGCCACATTCCCGTACAACGAAAACCACTACCATGTCATGTCCTCTATCCACCTCGCCGCAGGCCCGAACAACGTATGTGGTGTGCGGTCACGTGGCCTGCGAGTGTGCTCTGGACATGCCAGTGTGGTGGCGGTCTAATACAACATGCCCTCAGCAACATCTGAAGCAGGGGGGTGGACCGATCGACCGATCGACCGATGGATCCGACGGGTGAAACTATTATCATCCTCGGCCCAACGCGACCTTTCATTCTGCAGCCTGCAGCCCACCAGCGGACCATGGCGCAGGCCGACATATTCATGTAGCATACCAAGGGCTATGTCGCACAACCAGACCGTTTGGCCATGCTGATGCTCCGGGCATACCACAGTCTGGCTGGGTAATTGCTGCACCCCGTTGTTGTACGTGGTAGGGTCGAACACTGTTGGCACGATTGTTGGCTCGACAGTCAAACTCAATCGGTTGTCCTGCACAGCACGCTGGCCAGTTTCATCGTGTTGGCGAAGACCAAATTGGTGAGTTGCGGGCGAGAGGGTATAGAAACAAAGGTGAGCACCGTGGACAACAGCAGAACCCCCTGGAATTGTTTGGCTGGCACAAAGTGTTTCAGTCTCACAGATTTATTTGTCTCTTCCAGCGGTGGTCTTGATCGATTGGGAGTTTGGCTGGCAGAAGTGTTTCAGCCTTACAGCAGTGTCTGTCTCTCATTCTTTCCCCAAGCTCCAACAAAAAACACCCGGGGGGGTACCCAGCCCCCCCACCCCCCACCCCCCACCGCACCACCACAAACCACCACACCACACGGTCAAAACCGGAACCGCGACATTTCCATGTGCTATATCTGTAATGGAGGAACAGAGAAATGTTGTGGGAAGGGAGCAAAGTCCGTTGTTCCTAGCTTCGGGTATTCACAGTTAGTTGTTGTTTGATCTCTTGTTGTAGATTTCTTATTCGTATATGTAGATGCTTCAATCCAATACTCAGCCTCAAATAAAGATCGAAGATGCAACTTTCCATACCAAACACAAATATCTGCAAATACATGGCGTCGGAGAAAAATACAAGTATTTCATCCCCGAGAAGTACTCCAAACCATCCCCACACCGCACAGTGATGACGACTGAGAATCATGTCGCCGACGACGGAACCAGCGGAAATAAAAACGAGTCTCGGTCGTGGTAGAAACGCGAAGGTCGGGGTGACTATTGCAACAATAATAGAAGCTCACACCACCCAAACACGCGCTAGCGTACCACGGCGTACTAAGTACAATGAAAACGCAAAAACGTGTAGCGGCCCGTAGGCGGCACTACTGTATATCAAAGCACAGATCCGGGTGGGGCAACGGCCAGCTGTGCCACGACGCCTGGCGTCCGCGACGTAACGCCACCATCCGTGGAAGGGTTGGTCAAACCACGAGTAGGTGTTTTTGCACGCACCAAGAACCGCAAGGAGCATCCAAAACCGTGGGGTAGCTATCCGACGGGAGAGAAAGCAGCCTAGGACCCGGGGTGTCTAAGAATCGAACAATGTACTGGCCGATTGCGAAACTACTGAACAATAATCTGTCCAAGCCACCAAAGTCCATCCGAAGCTTAATACCAAATGTGGGCCCCGACAGGCAAAACAGAAACAGAGCAGCGAGCCAACCAAGTGTCACGCGAGACCAACTGGTACCCGGGAGCAATGAAACGTTCGGCGTGATTCCGAGCAAGTTCTCGGTCGGCCGAAGCTATCCGAGCATTACGATAAGCCCGGTTCCCTCGTATGCGCTGACAATAGCGTTCCCAGACCAGTAAACCAAATGTATTTTTTGTGTTCCTGCAAATCGCCCGACAAATATTCAGGCAGCTCATCCGTGTCATGTGGGTTGGTACACGGTTTCGTCGTAAAGGCAACCGCGAAAGAAAATCCGCATTGGCGTTGGCAGTGCCTTTGCGGCACACGTAATTGAATGAGGAAAGGGACTCGAGCCAAGGTTGTACACGATCTTTGTGTTCGCCCACCTTGAAGATGCTCTCCAAAGTCTTTAGATCCGAATAAATCAGACAAAAGTCAAGAGTAACCCCGCAGGGTTTGATTGCCCACGCGATACTTCCAGCCTCCAAGTGGAGCACTGTCCGATTGCGCTCAGCTTCGAGCGTAGCACGGCTCACGAACAGAATGGGGCGGACAGAACCATCGACCTGTTCTTGTTCGAGTGCCGCACCAAAAACCATCTACACAGGCGTCGCAGCACAGCCGGAGAGGGCGTCTGCCATTCGCGACAGCGTCCCAATCCGGAAAGCCAAAACCGGAGGTTCGGCCAGTTTCGCCAAGTGGGCTTTGGCAGTGTCCGCCATGGCGGGCGTAAAGCAAAACTTAGCGCCCTTACGCAAAAAAAAGGTCGGTGAGTGGTTCAACGCGCATGGCCAACCCTTGATGAATTTGCGGTAATACGAAAGCCCACCCAGCAAGGAACGCAGCTGCTTGAAGTTGGTTGGCAGCGGCATTTTTGTGAGGGCTTCGACCTTGTCGGCACGAAGGGTAACACCCGCATGAGAGATGGTGTGGCCTAAATAGACATCCTCTTGAGCGCGACGCGACTCTTGAAAGGAGAAAGCTTGAGCTTGTACTTGCGCAAACGCTTGAAGAATAACCGCAAATTAGCGACATGGTGAACAGGGTCAGCGTCGCACACAATCACATCGTCGAGGTACGCAAGCACGTGATCCAGACCTTTGACCACTTCGTTGATGACCACGGTGAACCACGACGGTGCCACGGAACTTCCCTGAGGCATCCGGAGCCACTCAAAAAGTTGTTTGGGCGTACAAAACGCCGTGAGCTGGACCGTATCCTCGTCGACGGTGATCTAGTGGAAAGCGGAGTTGAGATCGAAAATGGAATACACCCTGCCCTTGTGCAGGGAATCGATGATATGGTCGACACGTGGCTGTGGTTGTTGGCCAAGGCTGCACAGTTTGTTCAGCTTGTTGTACATAGTTCACGGTCAAACGCATAGTGCCGTCCTTTTCAGGTATGACAACCAGAGGACTCGCCCACGGCGATTGCGAGTGCTGAATAAGACCGGCAGCAAGGTTTGATCGAGAATTACATCGACCATTTTCTCCACCAGAGGTTTAAGCCTTTGGTGACGCGAGGCCAGCGGTTTCGTGCCGGGGGGCACTTCCAAACGAAACGGTTTCACGGAACAACAACCGAAATCGGACGGTGACCGCGAAAACACATCCGGAAAGTCACACAGCACGCCCGCTAAGCCGCTAAGGGCTTCCGGGGTCCAACCCGAGTCATGTAAATCAATAGTAACATCGCGCAAATGTTCAGGCAAGCGTTTCCACAACTAGCGAAAACTGACTCGCTGTGCGTCCGACAGGCGTTCCAACAATTCCGGCGGCGGCGATTTCGACGGCAGTGAGGCGGCGGGAGAGTCGGAGATCTCCGGATCCGCAACCGGTATATTAGAACGCAAAGAGTTCATGCGAGACGGCGGCCCAGCCTCGGAATGGGCTGGCGGCGTAGGATCACCCAACCCAGGGCCTGCGGCCGTCTGCTGCGAAGGATAAATCGACGCAAGCAGAATCTGCACAAGTTGGGCAGTCGCTACTCCAAGGGCGTCACCAGGCTCCGACTCGGCGCATCCGGTCAAAGGGATGTGTTGAGGCCCGTCCGAAACGAACGCGTACGACTCTGAACGGGCACCGTGTTTCGGAAAAAAAAACTGACAAAGATAGTTGACGGTGAGGGCGGGAGTGCCAGAGTTGCGAACGAGGTCCACCCTCGTCAAAGGGGGCCTATCGGATAGGGACACACCCTTTTCGCCAGCGTACCGCAGGAAGTAAGATGCCCCGAGGGCGGAGGGTCCTGCGACACACGCGGAAGCTCCCGCCGCAAATTCCGACGACAGAGAAAGTTTCTCTATAATGCGTCCACGCGCGCGGGCAAAGTAATGGACAAATGAGAGTTGAAACGCATCCAACTATCACGTCCACGGGGGTTGTGGTTTCAAGAGCAGTAACAGAGCCAAAACCACCCCACTGCCGAGCGGCACCGAACGACGACTGTGGACAGATGCAGCTCCTGACCTCTCCATCGTTTCAAGCAGAACATCGCTAATGAAAGACGACGGTGAGCTCGAGTCCAACAGGGCTACACGGACTCGCGTCGTAGAGGTATCGCAATCCACTAAAACCTCACCGCTCACCAAATCTTGGCCGTGTTCCGTCAACAGCGGCGGTGGGGAAGCGGCGGCTTCGCGAAAAGCGGCATTGGCAACGTGCAACACCTGTTTCGAATGGTCCGCGGGCGTGTTCACTGGCACGTCCAACGGGCCACGTGCGTCCTCGGAGGAAGAATCATCGGCTGGAGATTCATCACCCGGGGGCGCAATTTCGTAGATAGCGGGACACACTGGGGCAGGTAGCCCCGAGTGTTCAGGGTGCAAAGGCTCGTCGGGTTCGACGGGGCGAACACGCAGAAGCGTGCGCGTCGCAGCGAGCACTTTGCCAAAGAGGTTCTAACCAGGCCAGTTGGAGGGCGACGCCCAACGGGGATGGAAGGCATCAACAACAATTCCCCATAATCCGTCATAAGCACTAATGTAGCCTCCGCAATCTGTCTACCTCCCGTAGCCAACAAATTTCCGGGCGCGTCAGCATTTTAAGCGAATTTCTGCATGCAAGAGCGACAAGACCACATCCTCGCGTCGGAGCTCCCATGATGCGCGGTCCAAACCGCGTACCTCTGATTTCATATTTTTCTTGGATTTCATACCTAACGTCCATACAGAATGAAATCCGTCGTGTATCCAAGAATAATGTACCTCGACGCGGGGCGCAGTGATCGACGGTCGCCATTGGGAGACAACCTGCTGAACGCGGATGCCCAACACGGATAAAAGTGACACGAAAACTTTTTGGACAATATTTTGCTCATTTAACAACGGTACGGCTGGGTCCAGACAAAAAGGGGATGTGAATCCTGTGGATGGAAAACTGATGTGGTTTGTGATGTTCATCCTATTCTATCGCCAATATCCGCCAAGAAAGGCCCGCCACGTGTCTCATCCGCAACGTTTTCTACTGATGTGAATAAAATCCAATCGGGCGCTTGCTGGATGGATACTTCCGTAGGTGGCACAAAATTGCTGTGTCGAACTTCACTCCAGTGCAAGACAAAATCGCGTTTCTCTCCCTCTTTCTTTCTCTTTGGCGTCCACAAGCTACACATCCACTCGATCATGGACGAAACATATGCACACGTGCCACAACAGTGACGAAATGCTCTGTCTACTTCAAGTAGTAATGCCTATATTCCGCAGACGTTCACGTTTTATGTGCCTTTCCTGTTGTCAATCGAGTGAATCAGTTCACTATAGTTCAACAGTTATCTAGACGGAACGCTCGGTCGGCACCTACATTCAATTCAACCCAAAGGTGCCGTGGGGGGCAATTGAGATGTCCAATAGTTCATGATGCCAAGTTGAGCCACCGTCATACCGCGAACACACCGACCTTCATTTCGTTGTGATGGAACACGGAAGTACATCGCAACAAGAGGAGGCGGTTGATTCTTCCTGTCAGGGAATGCATGATGTGTCGTGAGCTCCAGGGGTGCCTTGGCGCTGTTCATTCAGATTCCGACTTCGCCTCCAGCGCAGCACGCGAAGCCAGTCTCCTTGGTTGTGTCAGCGCCATCATTTCCTCTCTTGCACGATTCCACTCTTTGCTGTCACTGTGAACTACTGCTGTGCTGTATAAATTCACTTGCGGGGTGGGGGGCGGAAAGGACCCGATCACTATGGATAAATTGTGCGTGACAATGAACCACCTGCTGCTGCTGCTGCTGCTGCTGCTGCTGCTACTGCTGCCGCAACTGAGAAACACTTTTTCACTCGAGTACTGGCGGAGGGTTCGGTAGGATATTGTACAACGAGCGTGTTGGACTGGCAGTCTGGAACATTTGAACAACTTTGCTTTACCCCAGAGAGAACGTTTTGGTGCATCACGGGTGTGACTGCGAGTGGAGCTTGGATGACAGCATCGTGTTCTTCGTGACAAAGAGATGTTGGCAGCCATGGTTGGCAGCATGAGGAGTATGTGTACGGTGGGCATACAACT